>VWPU01004701.1:0-31585 GCA_013398955.1 Callaeas wilsoni | reverse complement strand
CAGCTCCTCCCAGATTTGTATCACGTATGAACTTGCTCAATGTCCTTTCCAGTCCTCATCCAAGAGTTAACCAGGGCATCTCAGTGCTCTGGATACAAGCAGGGCTGACTTTATGGCTCCTCACTCCATGATGCACATGGGTTCATCTTGATTTGGTGCTATGGTGTCCAAAAAAGTCACCCATGTGCATTACAGACCCTTTCCTCTGCGAATGTGTTCTTGCAGCGTTCTATGAACATTCAGTGCCTTCCGTCCCTCCATCCCCATCATGCCAATAAGATGTGATTTCCTCTCCACCTGGAGACCACACTGTCAGAGCTATGTTTTGAAGAGCACTAGGGCTTCTTTAAAATAAAGCTTCAAAAAATATTTGTAATGCAAAGAGCCCCCTCTTCCTTCCCCCAGCTACGTTAGGCCTGGAAATCTAAATACAAATGTGTTTTTGTGCATTGACATAAAACCCTCAAAGTGAGACTAACTTGATGTTTTTCCTCCTCTTCAGTTAATCAAATTTGGTTTGCGTGTTTTTTAGGTCTCGCTCTGTTTCCTGGCTGCTCCCCTCTCCCCTTTTGGAAATGGGTAGGAACACCAAGTTCTGATTGTGTGATAAGTTTCATGGTCATTCCCCCACATTCCTTTTCTCCTCCTGGTCCCAACAGCCAAACTGCAGAGCACTGCCAGGGGCTTGCAAGGACATTCTCAGGTTTTGTGCAAGTATCCAAGCCAGCAGCGTGAGGGCTGTAATACAGCAACGAGGGTCCTTGTTTCCTCCCTGTAATAGAGCAACAAGGGTCCTTGTTTTCTCCCTGCCCGTTAGCTCCTGTTGGCAATGAGGGTAAGAAGCGGTTTTGATCAATTACTAAGTATTTTTCTCTGATGAAAAGCTGCAGTAATACTTAGGCTGAGATTAAAACCAAAATTTCACTTACCCCATATCCCTCCATGATATGGAGTAGCAGTATTTTGGAAACACTCCGCCTTAACAACAACACAAAGTATTTTTGGGGAGTTTTGTAAGAGTTTGGGGAAGATGTCCAGCGGTGTTGATGCCCACCTGAGTGTCCTCCACTATGGACAAAGAGCAGCTTTAGTGAACAGGAACTTTTTCAGAGACATATGGCTGTGGAAGCCTTCCAAAATATTTTTTTTCCCATCCCAATTTTTCTTTCAGACAGATCCACAGGCCCAGGGCCTAGATAAGCTATTGCTCAAAGGCACATTGCTCTGTTGCTCCCTTGATTTTAAATGTCATCTTCATCAAATCACAGAATGGTTTGAGTGTGAAATGGGGGTACCACGTATGAGGCCGATCAGAAATAAAAGGAACAGCTTCTGTTTAAAAAGAGGAGTTGAAGAGGTGAGGAAAAGCAGTTGTCTGTTGCTGTTCAGCAGGGACATGTGCAAAATCTGCTTTCCCCGACTCTTCCTGGAAGTGACTGTGCTGAGGATACAACTGGTAAAGCTGATTTTATGCAGTTGCTGTGACGCTGGTCCAATGGCTTGATAATTAATAATCTAATTTAGAAACACTTTATGTCTCTTGGAGAACTGGGAAAGAATGGAGCAGCATGGCAAGTGCAGCACATGTTTATTGTCATGGTCTTCAAAAAACTAAATTCATAATAGATCCAGATGTTGATTTCTTGACCCCAAGTATTTTCTTATGTACAAAGATAAAATTTAGACACTGTTTCTCTATGAAAATGCAAATGGAAGCCTTCACTAACCTCTGAAAAAAACCTTGTTTCTCAATGCTTGCTTTTCCTTGGAATGCTCTAGGCTGTTTGCATTGATAGCATGTGGTCTGAGTGAGATCTTACGAATACATACACCGTTGACCAAAAAATAGTGTATAAATCAAGAGTCTGTGGAATTGTGACAAAGAGTAGATTTATTTCTTTTAATATGCAAAACCATGTAAACAGTAGTATGAAAATGGTTTTGTTTTTTTTCCTGAGTTCAATGATCCCTTCCAGGCAGATTTTTTTATTTTTAAGTGAAAGGCTGAAGTCCTACTGGTGGCAAAAGAAAGAACAGACCTGCACACACCCTTTGAGAAACAGGGGCTGGGAGAGGGGATTTCTGGAGAGAGAATCCCAGAGTGGTCTGGGTTGGAAGGGACCTTAAAGATCATCTAGTTCCAATCCCCCAACTAGATCAGCTAGTCAATCCTCCTGCCCAGATCTCAAAGCATCAGCCTTGAATTTGTCAGGATGGAACTGACTGCATCAACAGGTCTGTTAATTGTTACAGCAAGTACAAAGTAGCTGAACAGGGGTGATACTTGGTTTTTCCCAAATTCAGTGGCCTGAACATGAGGTGATTTAAATTTGCTGTGAGGTCCATGGGCGTGGATGTGGCTGCGTTTTGGGCAGTTTGTGGTTCTCCAGTTCAGCATTCCTGCACCTTTAGCCTGTGTACATTGAGCCAGTTGTGCTCTTTCTCTAGCAACATTGAGATCTAACCCCCTGTAACCTGAGCAGTTTGTGGTGCCCCTTGGGAGAAAATGCTGTCCCATCGAGAAAGTGACTATGAATTAGGAAAAAATGTATCAGTCGAGTCCCTACACAGCATAGAAAAACTCACTTTTGTGGTGTCAGAGCAGTGGCTCCAGGCAAGATAATTATAGCAGGGCTATTATTTTTTTCCTACCTTTTCAGCAGCAGATTTGATTAGGAGTCTGGGGTATTATTTTGACAATAGTGAATAGTAGAACCTTATTCCTTTCAGGTCTTTACACAGAGCCAATCAATCTAAGAAAATGCATATTTAGATAGCATGCCAAAAAGTGATTATGTCTAATACTGAATTTTTTGTATGCAAAAAAATAAAAATAAATTCCATGTTAGAAAAAGATCAGTTCAACTTTATAAAGTTGTCATTTATATCAAGCCAGGCCGGGAAACTATGCTATGGGTAGGGTCAAACTAAACAGGACAAAAAATAAAGGAGAAATGCAGTTAGCGCCCTTGTTCTGGTCCCCTTTGTACTGGCAAATCCAACGCAGTTTGAGGATGAGTCTTCTTTTAAAGCCTTTGTCCTCATGACTGCAGCTAGGTCTTTGTAGACCAGTGTTTACAAATCTGATGCAGACCCTTTTAAAAGTTCATTTGTGTTTGGTCAGTCTGTAGGTTTATTCCATTCAGATTCCAACTATGCAGATTTCGCCATGGAAAAAGCTCTCCCTATGAGAAGTGACATTCACCACCATTAGAGTCCTCCTGTTATGAAATCCCCTTCAGCTGACTGGCAGAAACAACCCCCTTCCCTCCAAAACACAGAAAACTGAGGCAGACAGCCCAAACCCTTCCCCTCGGGCAGGACTGTAAGCCTTAGAGTGGAGATTTAACAAACTGCTCTAAGAACTTCATGACAGCTGAATTATGCTAAAACTATCATTCCTGTTCACATGCTGGGGGTATAGATCAAGAGCAGCTTGTGCTGGAAACCATAGCACAGACCTGGTGTGCTGGCCAAGAAGAAATACATTTATGTGGAATATTTAAAATGTAAAAAATACTTTGGAAATGCTGTGTATTTCTCCCATCGCCTTGTGGCTTTGCTGGCTGAAAACCGTGAAACCAGCAAAGTTTGCAAGGAGCAGCTGCATCTCTTTTTCTCCAAACTGATGTGGTTGAGGCAAGAAAAAAAAAGAAAATTCGCAAATTGTCCTGAACAGCTCATGAGGCCTGGGGTTTGAGGAGAAGCTTGGGGAGCTGGTTCCAGAGCCGGATCCAGCAAGCCTCGACAGGGAAGTGTGGCGATCAGAAGGGACAGCTGTGTGTCTCCCTGCTCTGCTGTCCCCCACGGCTGCAGCTGTTGCAGGAGGAAATGATCTGGGGGTCGCCAGCGTGGGAGAGATTAAATAAACTCCCCCTGCCCAGTGTAGAGGCTGGGAGGCTCCCACCCCTGCTCTTGCTTGCTTGGTAAAAAATAGTTGTGGCCATTTGTTATCCCCCTGTTGTGTCCTTCCCTGTCGGTTGTTGAAATGCGGCCCAGAATGGCAACTGCATCCTGGGCTGCATCAAAAGAAGTGACCAGCAGGTTGAGGGAGGTGATTCTCCACATCTTTTCCTTGTGAGACCCCACCTGGAGTACTGGGGTCCCCAAAATAAGAAGGATGTGGGCCTGTTGGAGGAAGTCCAGAGGAGGCCATGAAGATGCTGACAGGGCTGGAGCACCTCCCCTATGGAGACAGGCTGAGAGAGCTGGGGGTATTCAGCCTGGAGAGGAGAAGGCTCAAGGGAGATCTCATTGAGGCCTTTCAGTACTTAAAGGGGGCTCATAAAGAAGAGGGAGAGCTGGACTGAAGCTGTCATGCTCTGTTATTCAAACACAAATCACAGGCTAGACTTTCACATTCCTGGGGTCTGGCCTCTCCCTGAGTCCAGGTCAAAACAGCAAAAACCTCATCACTCCCTTAACAACCCTTCAGCCTTTCCTTCAGGAGAGCATTCCTCAGGGAGAGCTTCTCGTGAATTCCTTCTTTCCCTGTCCATTCTGTTGATTTTTCTCTCTGTGTGGGCACGGTGCAGCCATGCTCAGACGGGTCTTCCCTGCTCTTGTTACACCATGTTCCCCTCCATGCTGAGACAAACCATCATCTCTGCCATTGCCGTTGGTGGGTTTGGTGTGGGTTGCATTGAGAGCATGACCTGGGCCGTGGCCTTCCCCTTCTCCACCATGGGCTGAGACCTCCTCAGTGACCTGATTTGGTACCTCATCATGTCACCTTCGCAATTTCATCTGGATCCTGATTATGCTCCAGCCAGTGAGGTACGTGTTGGCATAACTCTCTTCTCAGAGGGGATTGTTGTCCTCATCCTGCTAAAATCCTGGTTGGGCTGGCAAGGGATGGAGTATAGTGCATGTGCCAAAACTGTGTTTTTGTGGAAATCGGGCTGTGGAAATTGACTCAGAAATTGTCTTCTCCAGATTGTCACTGTCCTGTCTTTCATCTCGGTGAAGCCTTCCTTCTCTTTTTGCCTCATCCTCCCACTTGGTTCATCTTCTTGCTTCAGATGTTGTTTGTGTGCAGATGAAGGAACTACCTTTAGCTTTGCAGGTCTGAAGCTAGGGAGAGCAATGCTGACCAGCTGGAAATTACTCCGGTGCAGCCAAGCCCAGGGTATGGCCACGTGTCATTTATATTGATTTGGCTTTGCTCACCTCTTGGCCACTTTCTGAGCACATTTGTCACAGTGAATGTTAGAAATAATTTCCCTAAAATGTCACTAGTGCAGGACCCTGTAAAGCTGATGTCATGATAACATTGCTCTCATATTCCTTCAGTGTAACCTGTGTTCTTTTGCTGTTTTTCCCTGTGATATTGTAGTAATATTGGATTTGGTCTCTGCTACAACAAAGGACTAGCAGATTTTCTGTGGGATCTAAACCTGTACATTGTCTTCACCTTGTTTTCTGCTGGGAGCTCCTCTGAAGATTTGACTGGCTCCAAGCAGTTTGCTAATGGTTTCCTGTAGAAGAAGAATGTGAGGTTTTAGCAAACTAATTCCAAGGCTGTGAATCCATAGCAATCCAGAGTCAGACACAGACTTTCTTTTTGAGGTCTGTAGAAAACATAAATATGTTTTTTTCCCAACTCTTACCATGCTTCTGGGTTCTCGGGGTATCAGTGTGCCAGCATCACCCCAAGGAAAAGGTGGCCAATTTTGAAATCCATACACAAGCAGCCTTGAGAAAAGCATGAAATGCTGGGTTAAGGCTTTTTGAGTCTCAAAACTTTCCAGGATTTCTTATCCCATTTCTGGGGTATTTTCATGGCAATTCTACAGTTTTAATCACATCATCAGGTTCTTACTGGAATACAGCCGTTCTCCAGTTTATGTTCAGCAGATAAATCCCCTCCAGTAAGGAAAACCCTGAGGTCTGACCAACCCTGAGATTTTATCTGAACCACTCCCTAAGCTATAGGTGACATTTCTGATAATCATATTTCCTTTTCATGATGTAATCAAGCAGCCCTAGGTTACAAAAAATCACACCAAAATTTCCTTTCTCTCTGTAATAAAGGCCAGATGATTGCAGGGGCTCTATCAAATGTCTGGAACAACAATTCCTCCTTTCCTGTTGTACTTGCTCAGCCCTTCAGGTCAGCAGGTGAGTGATGGTCCCTAGGACTCAGGCTTCTCCAGGAGGCTTCATTAGAGCCTTCCTGGCTTCAGGCTTGTCTGAAAAATGAGCACATCCATGTCCCTGAGTACACAGACCTGTGTGCCTACAGTTTGGGATGAGTTTGTTTTGGTTTTTTTCCTTTACTCAGCCCCTGGGGACATCTGGTAAAGAGTTCAGTGTTTGGCTGTGCCTGAAAAATGGATTGCTAGAATGGAAGAAAGCAATTCCAATTGAGCTAATAAAATATACCTGTCACCTGTCATTTGTGAGGAAAAATCCCAGGGAAACGTATTGACTTCCAAATATTTATGCTATATTTTAAATGGATTCTCAGGGTAAAATTTAGACATGAGAGTGTTGTTGAATTAACAGTTGCAGCATGTTTTCCTCTAAAGTGTCATGTGAAATGCATGAAGTGCCCTGGAATGAGCAGGTAAGATTTCTCCTCCTCCTCCTCGTGGCTGTGGTTGCTCCCTGGCTCTTCTTCTTGCTCTTTGTGCCCACCCAGAGATCAGATTGAACATGTGGAGGTGAAATGCAGTAGTTTTCACACTGTTTTTCCCCATCCTGAAGTGGGAACTGAACCCAAAATCTTGCACTGCACAAGCAAACACTGCAGCTGCATGACCCTTGCTGTAGTGATGGGTGCCTTCTCCTAGCATTTCTTCCTTGAAAGGAGACCTGAGACTCTCAGCTTGGGAAGAAAGAGCTGCAGAGATAATTTAGCACCTAAACTGGAGAAAGGACTGGGGCTGCAGCCGTGTCCCTGTGCCTGGTGTTACCCTGAGCCTGGAAACAGCAGATTCCTACTAGCACCAAATGGTTTGTTTTTCTCCCTCGAATTCAGGGAGGAGAGGACACCTCACTTCCAGCCTCTGTGTGAGCTGGTTGAGGCAAGTGTCTACGTTATAACTGGAATGTCTAAAGGTTTGAATTTCACCTGATGTCCACCCAAAGTGAAGTGTCAATTGTATCATTTCCCAGACCACTGAAATCAAACCTCCACAGGTTTCTGCCCAGAAGTTCCTCAGCCTGGAAATGCCTTTGCTGGGAGGAGTGAGAGGTGGGACTGGGTCTGTGTAAAACATGCTGGGTAGAGCAGGGTGAACCCCAGCTCATTTCATGGCTTGGAGCCTGTGTTTGGAGCTTAGCAGAGGCCGTAATCCTGAAACTGCTGCTCCACAAGCACAATGCTTACCAGTCTGGGCTTGTGGCACAGGAATCAGTGACGTTGATTCCTGCAGCAGAGGGCAGCAAGGGAAGAGCATGTAGGTGCATGTATCTGCACACACACATGCACGTATCTGCACACATGCATGCACGCTCGTGTTCTTTACAGAAAATGAATGAAAGGCAAATGCCATCCCACCTGAAGGGATTGCTGCCAGCACACTCTGTGCTCTGCAGGTCCCACTGTAGCACTGCTGGTGACAGCCAACACGTTAAAGCAAACATAGTGCTTCCAAAACCTGCTCTGCATTGCTCTGCTTCGCTTGCTCCATGCTCCAAGACACGGCTGGCTCGGCATCAGGACGGCTGAAGGATGGCAGAAGAGGTGAAGGTCAGCAGCCCAGAGGAGTAAAACAGGAGGCTGGGGTGGGGTGGGGGAGGGAGTAAACTTCTAAATTAAGGGACATTTGGAAACAATTTCCTTAGCACTTTGCAATGTGGCAGATGGGAGGGAGTTCCCTGCCTCTGTACTTCCCCCACCAAACACCTGCTGAGCTCTTCAGAGGTCCCGAGGACTGGAACTCTCTTTATCACGAAGTCAGACTGAAGGAGCTGCTGGGCTTGGGGTGCTCACAATGAAGGTAGTGTCACCTACGCCAGTAACCTTGCCAGATTCAGCAGAAAAGCTTCCTAGAGCCTTATCTTAAACAAAGCTGCAGTTTAGTGATCTGAAATCATTAATCAAGCTAATTGCAGCTCATATTTATTGGCCTGTAGCTGCTGTGTAGCCACGAACAGCTGAACACACTGAACTTATCAGTTGAGTAATTGTCTCTGATAAATGAATTGCCTTCAAAAGAAAACAAGTGATGCCAGCAATCCATCATCAAAATGTCTGCAGGAAACCACTGGATATGTTAGTCTCATACAGGCACAATCCTGCTTGGCATTAAATAAAGAGCAAGGGCACGTTCCTACAAGGCCCTAAATCCTGCACTTACACCCTGAGGTCATGGGGCATTTGGTGCTTATGATGGATTCCTTCACAGAAAGAGCAAATATATATATTATTTATATATCTATGTGTATCTGACAGTGCCCTTGCCATCTGCTTTCTTTCTTTTATGCTTTTCCCACCACATCTTCTGTCTCATAGACTCAAGGGACTAAAGGGTTGGCCATGAGAAGCAAACATATAGCACAAGAGCTCTGGATTTAAAGAGGTGATGGCACATCTTTCCCAGCTATCTCTTCTTCTTCACAGTGTTTTTTTCTGGATGTCTAATTCAGCCTCAGAATTACCCCAGAAAGCAATGAGAATTTTGCAACTGTAAATGCTGGCTGTCATTATAATTGTAAGTTTCTTGAGTAATAAACCATGATACTGCAGGCAAATATTAGAAAAAGATAGAAATAGGACTTGGAGAAATGGAAGAAAAATGTGATGCTGTTGTTTCCTAAATCAGGGAAGTCCAAACCTAAGCAAAACTCCATCCCTGTTCCATAAAACTGCAGCAGGGCTTGTAGCAACACTGTTAGCAGGAACACTACTGTTAGCGTGGGGGCTGGGTGTTTTTTCTTCCGAAATGTCCACGTGAATCACGTGTGTGAGAAAAGAAGTAACTGGAAAAAGAAGGCACACATACCTGCTTGCAAAGAAAAGCCTGTTTGTGCTGTGAGCACACTGGAGGAAATTGTCGAAGAACAGTTCAGCCATGTAAAAATACGACCGGCACGAGGCTGCCAAGGGTACTTAGAGCTGAGCGGATTGGTCGTCTAAATGCAGGTCAGACAAATTATTGGTGTCTAGGGGCAGCTTTCAGTTATGCACAGCATTTTTTCTCCCATAATTTATAAAACTTATGGACAGCAGGATACAGGCAAATGGCTCATTGGGGTCCCAGTTACTCCTTCCTCTTTCAAATTCTTTGGCCTCCTTGTGGAAATGCCCTTGCTATCGCTGTGTTTATCTTTAGACTTGGAGCAGTTCCTCTGGCTGGACTGGGCTGAGCTGGGCTGCGCTGGCGGAAGAGTCCTTTTTTGTGAGAGAATTCAGCTTTATGTTCCCTTCTCTTCCTCTTTAGTAATAGGGAGAACAAACAGTAACTTGTTCTTGTGGATTTTATGCCTTTAGTTAGCAGGAATATGTCATAAATTTGTCAGGCGGTTTTGAAGTGATGTTTCAATGATCTGCTCTCACTTCCCAGATAACACAGCACTCATTCCTGCAACAAGCCCATAACTCCTGCTATCACAATAGTTTCTTCAAATATGACCACAGCGTGAGGACTTCAAAAGGCAGCAAGTGCCCCAAAATATCCACACAGTCAATTTCAAACAAATGTTCCAAGTTTCAAGATTAGGAATCCACATTTTTATTGCTGTCCTAATTGTAAGGCAGCTCAAATAAAAGGAAAAGCTATGCTGCCACCCTTCTGCTTGCTTAATTTCTGTTTTATAGAGAAAAATGGTTTACAGCCATGGGTTAAGAGTCAGGACTCCTGGGTTCTTTTCCCAACTTAGCTACTGACTCATATTACGTTTGGCAAGTCATTTAACATCTTTGCTTGACTTTCTCCTCCATAAGAGACATGTAATAATACTTCAGTGGCTTAATTAACTAAACCTTGTAAAGCACTTTGAAATCTTTGGACGAAATTGTTCTAAATGGTGTTAGAATGTCGAAATGGTAGAAACAACAAGATAGCAAAGCACAGAATTTACCAGCTGGTGTGGCAAGAGAGTCTAGTGAAGGTACTGAGGATGCTTGGGTGGAAGGAGCCTGAAATGTTCACTTGTGCTCCCAAGAACTTCTTGCCCTGGTGGGTAGTGAATGTCATGTTTTTGGAAGTGGGAGGAAGATGTTTTTAGAATAGAGGGCAGCTTAGAATAATAGGGCTGAACCTCATGCCCTTCAATTCAGGTTCAAAGCAAGAAGAATTAGTTCCGTAGTGCAAGAGTATGGCAAATCTGTGTGCTTTGGTTGTTCATTTTGCAAAGAAATCTTTAAGAAAGCTGCTGTCCTGTCCTTTTCCATTTTTGCAACTCACTGAAGTGGCTGGAGCAGCTTGTGCATAACTAACATGTCCCTGTTCCCACAGGGAGTACAGATGTCTCCAGTGCACCCTTCAAACAAAGGTGTTGGATGGAAACAAGGGTGCTGGGGCTCCTGTGCCTTTCCGTGCCAGTCCATAAACCATTCCCACTGTGTTTCGTTAGTCAGAGGATGGCAAAGTTAAAAAATGGGCTGTATAGCCTCAGCTCCTCGGCCAGGTCTGTGGGTGATGGATTGCAGATGTAGGAGCTCTTCCCAAGGCACACCCTGTGTGCAGCACGAGGCACTCCAAAGTTAACACCATTTCAAAGAAATGTCCCATGCTGTGCTGCTCCCCAGTATCCATATTGCTTTGGGCTTTTAAAAAAAGAAGAGGCCTTGGGGTCTTTCAGCAGTGATTATGTGCTGATGAGAGGTTCCACCATCCCCAGGCAGGACCAGGCCCTACCAGGTGGGCACAGGGGAAAGCCGAGTGCGTGCCTCCTATGCCTTCAGTTTTAATTTTGACAAGGAATCTGGCTTGCAGCAAGGAGGGAATGAAACATGCAGGAGGGAATAGCAGGGAGAGGGTAGGAACTGTGAGGCATGTGGTTTCACGGGCTTGCTGGGTGCACAGCCTTGGGGTGTTGAAATGTTTAAAGGGATTCAAGATAAATAAATCTCGCTCAGGCCCCGTCTCAGCAATGCCTGTTAGCGTAACTCAGTGTTAGAGCAGAAAGTAACCCGCTCTTCGTAAAGAGTGTGACTCAAAACGGGTTAATCCATCACTCACTCTCCCCCCCTGCCCTCACCCTGCTCCGTCTGGGATAGCTTCTAATCAGTGCCTGGGCCCAGACATCGTCTCAGCAGCTGGCCATGACGCCACGGCGCAGCAACCCCTCCAGATCCTGCCAAAAGCAAACCCCATCCCTGCTTTAGTGATTCCAGGAGCCAGCCCCAGCCTCCGCACCCCAGCCTTGCGCCCGGAGGGGGCTGTGCTTGGCTGCTGCTCAGCCCTGGAACCTGTCCCTCTAGATTTTCCTGATGCCCACCAGCAATGAGAGAGCTGCAGCCTGACCCAGTTTTCCATAGCTGGTGGGGTCTCTCCAGTGTAGCAGTTGGACACACTTGGTGCTGGCAGCAAGCCGAGGGGTGGGGGGTGGTTTATTTTCCCACTCCAATCTCCTTTTGGCAGTGTCAGGTGTCCCAAAAGCACAGCCATGTATTCTGTTAGTTTCAAGGCAAAACTGCCTCTTTGGGAATGATTTCTCCAGAACTCAACCATTTTTCTGTAAAATGGACATGGCTCTTTCTCCAGGGTGTCATTGCCTCCTGTGAGATGCCCAGCCTGAGTTGGAGGAGGGTGGTATGTAAGCAGGAAGTGACTTTAATGGACAAAGACATGCCAGAAAGGAGGGACAGGGATGTAAGAAGGAGCCGCTGCTTTTATAACTGGTTTTATAACTGGTTTTATAACAGTCTTCCATATTCCCTTGCTCGACTCTCCTTTGAACAGTGGATGTGAAAGAAGGTACAGTTTTTTATGTGTGATTTGTAAAAGCAGCAAGAAATGCAAAAGATGGGTCACTTGGGCTCTGTAAATGGGGGCGGGGGGGCGCATTATTATGGGTAAAGTAATGGATGTAAAGCAAATGTTTCTGGAAGCAAAGGGGATGTATTCTCCCCCTTGTGCAGCCTGCATTCAAGGGAAGTGCATCTCCCAGAAATATCATTGGAGCACATCTGGTTCTCTCCAACACAGATATTGCATGGGTCACAGTGGAGCCAACATGATGTGGGTCTAATGAATTTTCCACCTCTGACTAAGGAAAGCCCATCTTGGCCCATTTCTTGAACGTTCTCATTGAGTCTTTCCTGTAATTTAGGAAGAAATTCACAAGAAATTTCCAGTCCCCACTTCAGGTTGCCACCAGTCTGTTTTCCAATGATCTGGTTCAGCCTGGAACCACCCATACCATCTGGATATCCTGGTTCAGGGTGGACCAGATGTGTATCACTTGCTTCTTCATGGCAATGCTGTCTCTGCCTTAGGAGAAAGATGCATTTCTCCACCACCCACTGCTCTGCTCCATCACCCTGATGTGCTGCAAGGCATTTTCCTGCATTGTGTGTGGGACTGACCTGTCCTCCCATGGAATTCAACCTCTGTGCTTTTGAATAATTTCTCACCTCTGGGTCCTTCCCTCCCCTCACTCCGAATGCCACTACATGAGTCATTCCTCAGTTTTCTTGGCAGACAGACCCCTGAGGAGCAACAGATTTCTCCACTTTACTGCTGAGTGTGTTGTGTGATTGAAACTGTGCTGAGAGATTCTCTGTCAGGCGAAAAAGGACAAACAGTCTTTCCCAGAGGATGCTCTGCTTCATTAGTGCCCTCCCCTCATGGATGGTTTGACTGTGAAGCTGGACTTCTTCCAGCACGCATACAAGTTGTACATGGGCTTTAGTGAGCACAACTTAAGTCCCATTTCACCTCTGCCCTGCTGGGAAACAGTGTCCCAGGAGAAAACCTTCTCCTCTCTCTGCAAAATACTTGGCAAAGCAATAGGATTTTCTTGGTCTGAGCTCATTGATGGACTTGACTCCTGTGGGATTGCACTGGACTCTCATCCCATTGGGCACATCCAAAGCCCTACATTTATCATATGGAGGTGTGCCAGTGGCATGTGGATAATAACATTTTCATGACATGACATCTTTTACTTCCCTTTTTTTTTTTCCAACAGGTTGTGTTAATTAAAAGAGAAAGATGTAGCCTGTACAAAGTCTGGTGTACAAACACCTAAACATGTGTGTGGGTGCCCCCTTACACTTCTATTTTGTGCATAAGGGAAAGAAATCTGCACAACAGGCAAGGAAAGCAGATCTTAATGATGATTCCTAGCAGGGCAGAAGAGAGGAAGAGATGTCCCAGCCCAGCACTGATCCATGTGAGGTAAGTGGGAAGGGGGTTGGGATAGACATGTTTGTGTCTGATGCTGGAGGGGTTTGCACTGTGCAGGGAAGAGAAATCCCTCTGGCTGACATTCATGGTGTTGGATCAAGGGAGTAAGGAGGAATGATTTCAAGGCATGGTGTGGGGCATCTCCCGTGCCATACACTCAGTGACCTCACTGAGCCTAAACTGTTGTTTTCTGCTTTATGCCTCTTTAGACCACCTGAGGGCTTGACTTAGTGTCCAAGAGGGATTTTTAATCATTCGCAAAGAATATCTCAAGAGTTACTTTTTAAAATTTTAATTCAACACAAGAAGTTTTTCACAGGGCCAGGGCTTGTAACGAAGCCCCTTAACCAGTGCCACATACTGGGAGTCATCCTTCTTGCCTCAGTGGAATTGACAAATTCAGTCCAATACACAGATTTTAACCAAAGGCTTCTAACCTTACGTGCTGGGAGGAGTCCTGTTGCTTTTAAAGGGAAGTTCACAGACAATGAGAACCACTTGGTGTTTGATGTCCAGCCAAGGTATCTCCCAACAGGATCGTTGCCTATGTTTGCAAATTAAACATGCAAGACATAGAACGGTGAGTGCTCTGCTCTCCATCTGACCTCTCATGGGCATCGTGTCAGTGCTAATTGCAAATAACTTTTGTTCTGCGAGCACAGTTTACATTTTGTTGGGTCCTATGGTAATATTATTTTAAGAAATATCTCAGCTTTCTTGCACTTTCTCTTGTTCACACAGATCAGATCCAGGTTGGCTTTAGGAAGCTGAATTTTTTTAAGATAAGGAGGTTTATTTTGGCTTAATCTCTGTCCCCACTTATCACTTGGTCTGAGTGCAGAGTGTTGTTTCTGAAGTGAGACGAACATTTCAGGAACGACATGACCATTGTGTCTTCAGTCGCCTTGTCTTTTCACACTTGGGTGTTTTTGTTTCTCCACCAAGGCAAAGTAACCATTTCTCACATAAATCAATACATGTAATGCACCCAGGGGAGCTAAAAAAAGCCAGGGCTGCGTCCTCTAGCCCTAGATCAGCCAAAATTCCCTCTAGTGCCAGTGGAAATTGGACAACATGAAAGGATCACGCATCTAGTGGGAAAAAAATCGCCAGAAAAAACTAGGCCAGTGAACCTCCAGGTCAAAGACATCTGAAGACTGGCAGCAAACAAATATGGCACCTGCCTTTAAGAAGACCATGAAATCAGGTCTTGGCATCTTCTGTGTAATTAGCTTGTTTATTTTGGTGAAGTGTCCAGATTTCTCAGTGTTGAAGGAGTTTGTGCAACAACTGGCAGGAAAGTAGCCAATGGCTGGCAGACAATAATGGACACTTTAAAATCAAATCATGCCAAAAATAATGTACAATTGCCTCTCGATTTGGTAGAGGCAGTGAATCTAGTGTGCCCATGACATATTTGGGATTCATCAGGGTATTTGATATTGCCCTGTGCTAGAAACTGGATAAAAATACCCTTGCTCAGACTACATATTTTCCAGAGCAGAGAGCTGTTGCTGTCGGTGAGCTCCTCTGGGCACAGCAGGGTGCCAAGGAGGTCAGCAGTAGAGGTGACTCTTATTTCAGGTCTTCAAGAGCAGGACAGTGCCTGGTCATCTGAGGGCTTGCTCCTTCTCTTGGTTCCAGAGAGTATCAGGGAGATCCACGGGCTATGGGCACCATCTGCAGTGCCTGGGGCCAGGGAATGGGGCCTCAGCGGGGATGTCAGATGAGGATCTGGTGACATGAACTCCCCTGTGGTGGAATGCTGGAATGCTGCAGGTGATAAGCAGCAAAAAGGCAAAGAGAGGGATGGATCAAAAATTCCAGCTTCAATCAGAGCAGCGAATGGAGATGGGATGAAATGGGATAGTCCTTTAGGAAGGGAGAGCGAGGCCAAGGGTCTCTGTAAAATGCACAGTGCTCAGGACCTGGCAGCAAACCTTAACTTAATGTGCAGCTTGTGATGCCAGAAGTGTAGGAGGACAGAGCCAAACTGGAGTGGAGAGGAGGAAAACTGCTGCAGCAATGAATGAACAGCAACCCATAAGTAAAATCTGGGTTAAAAAAAAACCAATTCAAAGAAAGTTCGAAAGTTGCAGTAAATAACAAAATAATTACATGTTTAGATTGCTGATTTCAGAAGTCCACAGCCCTGAAAGACCCCATATGGAATATCTGAGTCAATCTCAGCCTATGCAATCAAAGAAATGTAGGCATAGAAATGATCAAAAGAAAAATCCTGCAAGGTTTAAAAGCTGATACTTAAGGGGGACTGATATTTGGTACACTTGTTGGAAGAAAAAGCACTTCATATTTTACTACCAATGTGTTCAAGCAATGATGCAATGAGTAGAGAGGGACTTACTCTGGGGTGATGACTGGATAACAGCAGTGGTCAGACACTAGCAAGGCTCATGCCTTGCTGGGAGATGGTTATGCGCTTCATTTCTCATTTCTAGCCACCAAGCA
Organism: Callaeas wilsoni; assembly: GCA_013398955.1. NCBI lineage: Eukaryota > Metazoa > Chordata > Aves > Passeriformes > Callaeidae > Callaeas > Callaeas wilsoni. The sequence continues at coordinate 15,812 of VWPU01004701.1, read as the reverse complement.
TCCAACTTCAGACCCAAAAGCCTTCTCCAGCTGTTGGTGATGTGGATGTAAGTGTAAGCTCAGCCTCAGAGAGCATTTTCCTGCTCTCCATGCAATACCCAGAGACCTCATGGATGGCCAGGCTGCAGCATGGTGCAATTCAAGCTCCCCACTGCTCATGTGCCGAATCACTGAGGGCACAGACCGCCCGAATTACTTCAACATCTGGACAAGTTCCCACATCTCCTCCTGACGACAGACTTGCGCAAGGAGATGCTCGGCATGTTAGGAAGTGTAGGCAGATTATAAATGGGCAGACCAGGCTGAAATCATGTAAATCTTGTAAAAATCTCTGTCTGCTTCTCCTGTTTCAGTTAAGCTAAGAGCAAAACAGTACCTTGACACTGGCTGATACCTGTGTGTAACATCATCAGACTGCTTTCATAATGATCCTGGTTTACTTCAAATTTCAGAACACAATGAAAAGACATTTTGAGACTAAATACATTTGCAGAAGTCATTACAGCCAAATAATTAAATATTACTAGGATGGCAAATGCTTGCAGCCACAGGTCTGTCAGGTCCCATGCTCTGCAGTGTCTGAAATGTAGTGGCTATTTCCCTTTCTTGGAACAGGAGGTGATTTCATCCTTTCCTACTGTTTCCTGTAGCAACATCATTATGTGCCAGCTTTTTGGTGGGGACTGCTGTGCACCTAATTCATCCAGCTCACACTAGTACTGCTGATGACAATCCCTAGCATGGATCTTCCCTGAAGCTGTGTTTCCTTAACCAATATTTAGTGAAGTCTTTGTTTCTAATTTGTCTGTCTATATCCCTAATTAGCTCCTTTTGAACTCGTCATCCTGCACACCTACTTCTGCAAAATGATCCTGGTAGGTGGAGAAATGCTGCTGTTGAAATTGAATGAGTTGTGTTGGTGCAAGTGAGGTCAGAGTTGGGTGTGCTGTGGCAGTGCTGGAAATTACTCCTCTTTCAGGAGCCACGTTTTAAAACTTACATTATAAGTTGTGCTGCTGAAAAAACAAGAGGATTTGTCAGTTAATTCTTTTGCATCAAGTCTAGGCTTGCACATTTAGACCAGTTATTTCTCCATAAAGGGCTCTCTTTATCTCCATTTTTCTGCAGCAAAGGGTGGGTTGGGAACATCCAGTTCCCCGTATTCACGATCCACAAGAGTAATTGGCAGTGGCTCTGAACATGTGTCCTCATGCATTTATGGGTATTTATGATCTTCCTTACTAGAGAGATGAACATGNGTGGCTCTGAACATGTGTCCTCATCCTTACTAGAGAGATGAACAGGTTTTGTCTCTGAGGACCCTGCTGACTCTACTTTCTTTTTCACTTTCCTGTGGGTTTGCTCATCACTGACAGGTGGTTCATAAGTGCACAGCCAGCCAAACGGGTATAAGGGTATCTCAGTGTCTCACTGAAAAGATATGCTCAAGTGTTATTTCTCCTGGAGGCAAGAACATCAGGCTTGGCAGACCAGGGCTGTGTTTGGCAGCTCCTACATCCCCGTGAGCCTCACTAACTGCCTTGGCCTTGTGGGTCCTCTCTGCAGGTGATGCTGTTAAACCACAGCAGCCGAGTTGCCCCGAGATCTCCAGATCTCACTTCCTGAAGGCATTAGAAAACACCTTTCCTTGCATGCTGGAGGGAAGCAGGACTCCTGGAGAGGGAGTCCTCAGCCTTTAACCAGAAGATGGCACAATGTAACTGCTGTATGAACCTGGATCATCGGCGAGCTCTCTCTAAAGAGGAGCAGAGGGTTGCTAAGAGGAGAGCTAAATGGCTAGGCATTTTCCAGGGGGTGTATGGTGGCTCTCAGGTGATGGCTTCTGCATTGCTGGTCACTCATCTCTCTTCCTGGGGTCTTCCTGTGCTTCTGCAAATGCATCCAAGCCAGCGCTACACCCACCTCTTCCCTCTCCCCATGTGTTCGTGTGCATGCACGGGTGAGGATACTGCACATTCATCCACATGCCTGCATGATTTCCATAGGGTTACACCCCTTCCAGCTTGCCTGCTTCTGGCAGGCGTGCTGGACAGCCAGCAGCCCACCTGCTTAATGATCCCCACAGCAAATCTCAAACCCTCCAGCAGATGCATGCGAGACCCCAAGAGCTGGTGTGTTAGGGACCCCGGGCTGTCAGCGCCGGCTCACGGCCCGTGGTCTCCCTGCTGGCGTGGTGCACACCTGGCCTTGCTGGCAGAGTGGGGTCCCAGGTGCCCTGGGGCCACATTCCTCTCCTCTCCTTCCTCTGAGTTTCGGGGACTTTCTGCCCGCGGTCGCATGACTCCCGTGGACTCCTGGCCTAGCCGTGGCCTCTACGCCCTGGAACAAAACTGCCTGCCTTATTTTTGTACCGAAAGGGCTGGCAGTGAGCTTCAGGAGCCAGGGAATGGCTTGGAAAGGGTAACCTGGCTGAAAGGTGGTGAAGGAGACACAGGCAATTCTGTGGCCGTAGATAACTCACTTGCTCTTGAGTTGTCCCATGGCTGTGTCAGACTGCCCTCGGAAAGGCTGAAAGGCTGATGTTCCTTTTACAAACGGGAAACTGAGGCTCATAACAAAACATGGGACTGGGCATGCAGAAAAGGAATGCAGCCAGGAGCTGGAGTCCTCCCTCTCCTCCTCCAGCAGCCTGTGACCATAGACAAGCATGTAACTGTCTTGTGGAAAACACAACTACCCCTCTTGTGCCTCTGACCAAATTCTTGGGCACATTGTATTGCTTGAGCAGCTAGGACATGTAAAGCCCTCCGAGAGTCTTGAATGAACAGGCCCGTAGGAGTGCGAAGTGTTGTGGTGCTGAGGATGGATTATTTTAAAGGCAGGGCCCAATTAGAGTAGTTGATGATGATGGTCTGACAGGCAGTAGCTTAACAACAGATCCTCGAGACAGCTACACCAGGGTGAATGAGTGAGCAAAGGCTAGATATGCCTATAACTTTCCTTTTAGCTCAGGACTGACATCAAGGTCGCACTTCAGTATCACCACGAGAGACTTGCGCCACAGGTTTTGTGTCTGTCTTCAAGGACAGAACTGATTCCTCAGGTTTCTGATTGCCATTGATACTTTTAATTTCACTTTGGCATCATACTCAAACACAAACTCTCTGCCTATCTAGTGAGATTCAAGTCCAAGAAAACTGTGGTGGCCAGGAAAGCTTAAAAAAAAAAAAAATTACTTGCTTGCATTTTTTCTTGTGTTGGTGAAATTTGCTCTTTGGTGTGCTTGATAATATTTGCATTAAATTATCCTCCTCTGAACAGAAATTGTTGGGACTAATTTAGATTTCAGGGCATAAATCCAAACTTAGAAAACTATAATAACGTGGCAGCTCTTTGCCATTGAATTACATGTTAAGTATCTTACAGTGGAACTGTAATTACATGCTCACTCCGAGCATTGACAAGTAAACAGGATTATAACAGTCTCTGGAACCAATGTTTGCATGAATACTTCGAGAGAAAAGAGATACTTGAGGACACATATGGGGTTTATTTTCTGGCTGAAAGCATATCATTGTTATTTATTATTCACACATTACGCTGTACATGGCAGAACAGAGGCCGTGCAGCACTTACTAGCTAAGAGGGAGAGATGGACAAAAAAAAGAATAAACAAAAGTAAATCTTGGCATTTTCAATGTTTCCTTTAGCTATGAAGGGAAGGGAGGGATAATAGACATTGACAGGAATTGAGGTGGCTCTGGAATGCACTGGGAGCACAATGGAGACGTGCCTGCACAGAGTCTGCACTGAGCCACACCAGCCTTCCAGTGATCATCAATACCCATCTTAGCAGGCCTGGAAGACTCTCTGCAGAGCTTCTTACCTGTTTTTCCTCTTGCTCACTAGCACTTCTTGGTCTCAGAGGACTTATTCCCATGTGGTATCTTGCCAATAACTTTTGATGTAGCCTTGGAAATCACGTAACTCTGTTCCCATGGTACCAGATGTGAGGAGCAAAGTGGTGGCATACTGCCTCTAATAGAGGTCAGATGGATGTCCCTGCACCACTAGGAGGGTTCAGCAGCAGAGGAATAAACCATCCCTCTGTTGCTCACCCATAACTGAGACTCAGAGGCATTTATTTCTCCCTTTCTCTTTGTCTTAATGCCATGGTGAGGAGGAGGAATGTTTAGCCATGGGTAGTTGCTTATAGCCTAGAACAACAGGTCATTTCCTAGGCCAGCTTGAGGACAAACTGGGATGAAAAAATAAATTCCCTGCAAAGCTGAGAAATGTTTGCAAAGCTTGTCTAAACACAATACAAACTGAAGTGAGTTGATGAGGACATGTCAGGACAGTGGGAGGGGAAGAGGAAGATGCTGGGAGTGCCAGGTGCTCATGTAGGTATTTCGGTCAGGCACTAGAAAGGATTGTGTCCCACAGTGTCTCTGTGAGACTGTCTTCTCTCCAACAGGCTGAATGACACCTCCAGGCTCAAATGTTCCTGAGCTGTGGAAGAGATTCGGACCTAGAGATGAATTCTGTGGCTGCAGCTCATCTCTGACCAACAGTATTTCAGTCTTAGCCCATGTGCTCAGTTTGCTCTTTGTGCAAACTCTGCTCGTTAGGGGACGATAGTGTCAGCCACTTGCCCTACACCTACACCTTTCACACCATGTGTCCTGCACTCTGTGGCGGCATCTGGGGCTTCACGCAGGCATTCTCACCTCCAGCTCACAAGAGTGATGGCATGAATTGCTATAAATCAGGAGCCTGCATGTGATTGACATCTGAAGTGGCAGTGAGAGGAAAAGGGCTGGCATCAGGCTTATCCATGCTCCGTGCTGCAGTTTGGGTATATCCTGGGTGGCAAACCCTCCTCCAGTGCAAACCTGTGTTGTCCAACTTACTCAAGTACATGGTTCACTGTTCTGATGCATAGGACTCAATTACTAAATGGCAGAAGAATGAAATACACGTTTCCAGGCCTGTGGAGAACCACTCTACCAAAGTTCATTAATATAATTAACTGCAACTCTGCCTTCAAAGGGACTTGTCAGAAATGGCACTGGGCTAATACTTTGAGTTTTGTGTCCCTTCTGAGTGGCCCACAAGGCTTCATTCAGATCCAATAAACATGTTTTAACTATTAAGTCACTGCAGACCTCTGAGAGCTGTGCAAAAAGTAGATGTTAATAACTAAGATGTTCTTGCACATGCCAGACTAAACTTCTTGGGCTGTGTCCTCGGAAGAACATGGACCTATGTTTAAGAAAAGTAATTATACAAGGGTATAAGTGCTAACAATAATGTTTTCTCTGCTCAAATAGAAGGATCTTCCTATTTTCTTCTTACAGACACCATCCCAAATGCTCTCCTGTTCCACAATTTCTTGACAAGCCATTTTTCACAGACAAAGCTTTGTGTTTGTGCTGAAGGATGCTGCTCTTTTCTGGACTCCTGAGTTTCAAGCCATGCAGCCCTACTTCCTGCACCCAAATTTCCTCCAGCCCATCTTGAAACACCTTGCAGAGGGCTTTTCATGAGGCACAGCTTGTGTGCTGCTTGGAGATGGTGTCAACATGAGTGCGCCCTGCAACTTCGTTGGGAAAACACACTTTGGGAGTAAATCTTGGCCAGGTGAAAGCAAAGAGTCATTCTAGAACTGGTTGTAAGGAACCTTTAGCTGGTGAGAGCAGAAGCTCTGGTGGGCCACTCCTTGCACTAATGCCCATCTGCCCCGTGCACAGGGGTTCACAGAGCCGAGTGTCCTGCCAGAGCACACCACTGGCATGGCTTTTCCACCCAGGAGTCATGGTAGCGATTTGGAAATTCCGACCTGCAGTTTTAATTATCTCTTTGTTTTTGAATCTTTTCTGAAGTGGTGCCCCAAGGACCCTTTCATGCAGATGACTTTGGTGTCTGTAACCCAAGTCCCTCACCTTGGTGCTGGATCACACAACAGAGTCACACACTTACTCCACTTCTTTGGAAAATACGAGTGAGTTTAGGCACCTTGGATTATTCAGATTGATCATCCTGCTAATTCTGCCTGGCCTTGAAATGTATTCTCTTTTTCCCTAATGCCTGGCCTGGATTTCCTTGTCTGAGGCTCAGGATGTCGTATTCCTTGAAGAATTCGTTTGCACTGTATAACTTTACAATATGTGGAATTCCTTCTCTCCATTTATTCACTTTAAGTGCTGTGCTCAAGTAGGGATGGTTGTGCCTGTAATCTGGGTATCTCAATTTATGGCCACATCAGGACTCCGAAATGCTCAAACGTTCTTACCCTTTTCATAATAGCAAATGATTTATGAAGAAGACATTTAGGGCCTGGTTAGAAAAATGCCTGCATAAAATTGTGTATTTTTAGCCTTCCTGCACTTGTATATGTCTCTCAGCTGAAATGATGATCCCTATTCCCTTGTTAGCAGAGGAGAGGCAAGACATCCATAAAGCTGAGCCAACATATAACAATGTTGTATATTGTCAAAACTCTTCGTTAAAGCTCTGTCACTAAAGTCACTGTAGAAACGAGGAAGAGAACTTCATTTTTGGCTCCCAGATTCACTGTCCCATTTTCCCATGGGAAGGACTCTCACACCTTTAAAGTGCTGAGAATTTTCTCTGCAGCTGATGGGAAAAAAATGTCCCTGAGTCATGCACAATGTACTTTTTCTGATGCCACTGCATGAAAATGTGGATGTCAGCTCTGAAATGCGACTCCACATATGCTTTACCCCACTTCGATATTTAATGCTCATATGAGCAGTATGAGAGTTGATTTTGAAATCTTTTCCCCTGCCCTCTGCAGGCCAGCCCAGGGCTGGAGACAGACCAGGATCCACCACGGATTGTACAGGAGTGAACACAGCCAGAATCAGCCATTGACTTGCAAACAAATGTTTTTTCTTATTTTAGTCCTGGAGAGGTGAGTGCTCTGTTTCTCTTGCAGTCCTCCTGGAATTCGAATTCCTGGTGAGCAGGGGGGAATGCAGTGAGCTTTGTATCAGCAGCTTCTCAACTTTTTGCTGGGGGTAAAACTGCCTGTGAAGGAAGACAAATCAATTGACTTTACAGCTGAGCTGATCAATGATGCCAGCTCACCACTTCCAAAGTTGGAATCTTCATGCTCAGGTTGCCAGGGAGTATTGAATCCTCCCAGTCCTCTCTCCTGCCTTAGGACATTGGGCTGCTGGCTTGAACAGAAGCTGCTGGCTACTCCTGTAGGGTTCCCTGTGCTAGGAACATCCCATTACTGCCTTCAAATATCAGACATGCTCCTGACTTTGGTAGAGAAGCATGAAAGGCAAGGGGAGGTGAAGTTGAGAACTCAACCTGCCACTCCAGGTTGAGTTGCAGGGCTGGCAGTGAGGAAAAAAAATTATATTTCTGCTGCTAAACAAATTGGATCTAGAATCAGTGAGAAACTACCTGGAGATAACCCAGCTTTCTACACACTCATCTTGGGAAACTTGTGCAGATCATTCAGAAATTGGGTTTCTTCCCCAGCACAAGCTTGGCTGCTACCGAGACCTTGCCTCTTTTTTTTTTTCTTGTTTTTTTTAGACTTCCTTTTTTTGGGTACTGTTTCTAGTGTGGATTTGTGGATAGCTCCAGAGTATCCTCTGCTCCCGTCTGGGTTTTGTTGGTTCTCTTTCTTGCAGAGACAAACACCCGTGTGCAGATTTTAGTGAGGGCATTATTTTCTCTTTGATTTAGCACGACCAGGAGTTATTCCATTATACCCAGACTTGTCTATTTACTCTTTAAAGCATGTTCCTTTTATTTACTCTTCCAGAGCTGCCTGTTTAATCCAATCTCTTTTCCACTGAATTACACTAGCACAATAACACAGGCCAAACAGGTTCAGCCTGGGTCATGGGTGGCAGAGTAAGGGGCTATATTCCTGCCAGATAATATGTCTAGTATAAAAAGAAAATCAGTATTTCCTGGGACCGTTGAGATTTATAGCTAAAAAGGGAGTTTCTATTCCCAGTACTTGTAATGGTTTTGCAGGACCTATCCCTGTAAAAACTAAGCAAATGACCTGAAAATGAGAGTGGAGTCTGGATCATTTTTGCAGGAAGCCTGAAATTTGACAAAAGCTCTAGCAAATGGGTAATGCCAGGTCAGTCAGATGTAGGACCTCGTGGAGGAGGCAGGCCCGAAAGCCTCACCAAACCTCCACACCCAAACCTCTGGATGACATTAATCTGTTCGAACTCACAGATGTGTGAGTTTTATCCAGAACATGGATAAAAGCGCCCTGGTGAGCAGACCTTGGAGTTCAGAGCCAGCACTGCAGTGGGTGCTGTGTTTTGTATCCTGACATCTCTCCTCCCTCTGGCCTTGGGTTACAAACCATGTGACAGCTGAGGACACCCTTTTATGTATTTATGTCACCTTTTGCTCTCTCACTATTGCATTACATCTGCCTTGCCATGCAAAATTTTTATGTTCTTCATTATTCTTTTTGAGTAGCAGGTTTTTTTGTTCATCATTATTAACACTATATCTTAATAGCTCTCTTAAGTAAACAGACACCTGCACTTTACAGAAACATGAGAAGATAAGTCCTCTGGCCCATGGAGGTTAAGTTCTTACTTATTTCTATCATATATGATTTACTATCCAGCCATTTTTCTCCTGAGATACATTGTCACCTTCTCACCACCCTGTGTGTATCTGCTGCTCACCAGGACACCAGCCAGCCCTACTCTGCTCCTGTTATTTTGGAAACCCAGAGCTGTGAGTTTCATAAAGGCTGGGTTAAGTAAGCAACAGATTTATCTTTGTCGAAAGATAAAAGTGTTTGGCAGCAAACACTGGCAGCTCCTTGCATATTTCCAAGGCTCCTTAGTGTGCTCTCTGCTCTTCCCTTTGCTGGGGATGGCTGAGGGGGCTGCTGCCCAGCCCAAGGGGCAGCCTTGCATCATCCAGGCCTGAGCAGACTTGGTGTGGTTAATATTTAACCCTCCCTGGGCTGGGGAGGGTGGGCCAGATGCTCCCCACGTAGTCTCTGGTGCATCATGCCATGGCGGATTTTGTATCCATCCTCCTTGGGCTGTGGGCAAACAGGCAGAGCTCCTAAGGTCCATCAAGGTTTGTCCTCCTGGTGTGAGAGTCCTGCTCCCAGCCTTGCCCTGCGCACCCAGCCGCCCCAACGGTGCTGCTGGATGAAGCAAGCCATGGGCACAACATCAGGACAAGGTCTGATGAACATTTGAGCAGTTGAAGGACAGAGTTCCCCCTGTGGGCAGCTCATCCCCCATCAGGAATAAAGCTATGGCTGAGCCGTTGTGGTGTGGCTGCATGGGCTGAGGGTCATCCAAGCTTCAGAAAAATTGCATCTCCAAGAGGAATGTCCTAGACTGAAAGCATTGAGGTGATGGATGCATCCTCTCTGCAAACTCTATTGCTGTGCCAGAGCAGCCTTGGCTGGATCTCTGTTTGGGGGAATCAAGGAGAGTTTCTCAGACAAATCCTGGGCAAAACAAAGCTCCTGCCAGTCCAGGCGGGCTGGAACAAGATGTTCACTGGGGAGAAGGCAGCACAGCTCTCCCACCGCATTTCTCAGCAAGCATCCCATTCCAGTCTCTCCCATTGTTTCTATTTGCATACGGATAGAAATTTCCTATGAGGATCATTTCCGTGTGGTTTTTACGCATGAGAGTAAACAAGACATAGCTGTTGACTGTATAGTTAACATATTTTTGGTGTTGTTCCCATCCAGAAAATGCAGCTGTGCTATATTCCTGATAGAGTGGAACTAAAGCTTGGCTTCAGCAACAATGTTAATACATGAAAGACATTTCAAACAACACTGATTGAGGCAAAGTGTCAGTCCCTCTTCCCCCCACCTGCCCCCCACCAAGGCTTAATTTTTTTGCAGAGTTGCAAAAACTCTGACATCTGACCTGGAAATCAGCAAAATTCTTCTCCTGGTTACACTTGTATGAATCTGAAATGGCTTTATTGGTTTCAGAGGGGGTCAGCACCCTGGTCACTGAGAGCAGGGGCTGTGCTGCTGCTTTACTGCAGGTTCGTCCTTCAGATAATTTGGTTTCTCTTTGTTATCAAGACCCAGCCAGAAAGGGGGGAGGTTGTGCTTGTACCACCCAAACTTAGTCAGTGCCCCTGACATGATGCATGTGGCTGTTGCCTAATCTCCCATTGCTGACAATTAAAACACAAACATATAGTCATATTTTTGGATGAAACTGTACAAACATTTCAAAACAGTTTATGCATGCAGATTTGTATGTTATCAGAGAGCACCACACATGCACATGGAATTTATGGAAAATGCTGAGAGATTTGAAAGGAAATAGTTTGGGAAGTTGTCTTATTTTTTTGAACATAAATCCCCAAACAGTTTCCCTTAACATTCCTCACGTCTGTTCAGCAATTAATACTTGGCATTTCTGTTTTTCATTCTGTCTGTTGATATTGGGCTTTTGTTATATATTTTTTTTTGTTATTTTTCACAACTCTTCTTTCATGTTTGCTACATTTGTTTGCTAAACCCAGCATCAATGTGTTCAAATTTCCTTTTGAACAGGAGGATGATGTGAGTGAGCAGTTAGAGGAGATTTAGGCCTCCAAATTGTGTTCTCCTTCCAGGATGAGATATTTAGATTCAAAGGTGCATATTCAGAGTCTACAGCTCAGCCTACCTGGACTGAATAGTAGCTGCTCATATGAGTCTGTTGGTTTGATCAGGTTTTTTTTCTCACTTAGAATGATTCCAATGGCTCCAGTGGGATTATTCTTGTTCTAGCCAGATGTAGAAGGAAAGCAAAATCAAATCCTTCATACATCAGTGTCAGACTGACTCCAAGAAACCAGTGTTGAGTGATATAAAGGATAAGGGGCCTGAGGAAGGATGTGTTTATGGAGAACATTTGGAAACTTTAACTACTTGTAGTTTGAACAACCGCAGAGTTACAGAACTGCCTGCAAATATTTAAGAGTGGAAAGAAGTACAGAGTGATGCAAAGCGATATGAAAAAGAAGAATAAGATACAATTAAAGAAAAGAGGAGTACAACTCTTTAAAATAAATGACGACCTAGTCTGCCATAACCTTTTTGTACTGTATTCCTCATCTGAACAGGTGAGCACCCTTCAGGAGTGTGGAAATGATGATCAGATGTAGTTTATTCCTGTGATCATGGTGTAGTTGTCGGGTAGAAGGGAATCAGATTTTGTTGGAGATGTAGTATCCTTTCTTAGATCTACTGAGAGAAGTCAGAAAAAGCAGATGAAGTCTGGGCCTTGTGTGTCTAAAACCTTCTGTGTGTTCTTTCATCTCGTCTGCTTGATCTAAACCCCTTCCTTGTGCTTACCTTTCCTGCAAGGAAGGAAAATCTTGCATGGATTGTAGTGTTTTATTATACTAGGACCTTCTTATATACACTTTTGGAGCAGAGAAGGTTGTTTGAAGCTGTCACCCAGGGAATATTGGTTTGTACTTCGTGGTGCTGCTTTGGGATGCTGTTTCTCCCGCACAAGTGAGCTTTGCCTTCAGGAGGAGAGTTCAGCTTAGCCTGGAGCAAGGAGTTTTCTTCTGCTGTCACCCATCTTGGAGACAAGAGCTAAGCAGCTGAGTAGTGTGTCCTAGACACCGAGACCTTGAAATTCATCTGGCAGCTGCTGGAAAGGCAGCGTGAGGGACTCACACTGCCAGTGAGATGCATCCTCCTGGGCTGGGCTGGGTTGGGCTGGCATTCCCTGAGCACCTCTTGGACTCTGCTCAGGGCTGTCACATTTCCCTGGTGCCAGGGAGCGCTGACACAGCGTGCCTAACCTGGCCAAGAGAGATGGGGCCTCCCGGCCAACTGGGACTGGTGGAAATGATTTCCTGCAGATGCCGTCATGTGCAAATTTAGCACCAATGAGAAATCCAAGCACGTTCTCCAGGCACAGAGAGGCTGGGCAGTGTGTGTGACCATCCTTGGTGAAAGGGCTGGGAACTCTCTCCTGGTGCTGCTTCAGACCAACACAGAGACCACAAGGTAGCAGAGGGATCATTTGTGCCTGTGAAAAGCCATGAAACAATGGCCATAGGGAAGTGGGACCTCCCAGCATTCTGAACAGGACTCAAGGCTAGGGCAATAGGACATCTAACCCTGTTACCATTCTTTCTTCTCTGTCAGACATTGGCATTCATGCTCCATGTATAAAAGTGAACCGTATGCATATGATGAACCATTTGCTTCTTTGCAACACCATTTAGAGCAAAGCTACTCCAAGGGACTAAATGTATATTTACATGAGAGAAGATGTGACAGATTTCAGTCCTGTATCACCCTGTTTGATCTTTCCATCTGCCCATTCATCCCCTCTGAATATTATCTAGGTTATAGCTAGGTCTCAGTTATCACATACATGGAAGATAGTGATTCTACTCTCATAAAACACTGCCTTCTCTGAAAAACACCATTTCAGTCCTAACTATAGACCCAAATGGAGCACCGCAGTGACTCTGGTGTTGTGCAAATGGACAAGTGCATTTTGTGCTCTTTGTCTTCCCAGCTGTGACATTTTCTGTGCTGCCCTGTCACACGCCAAATGCTTTATCAGAACTGATCCACCCAGGGAAATCTGCCCTCTGCCCCATCAATCACATTACTTACCTTTCCCTGCATCCAGAGCAACCCCCTTTTCCAGGCATCCGGGAGGGATGCTCAGGTTGACCCCACGCGGCCGCTCCTGCCGGGTAACCAGAGGAGGGCTGCACGGACGGCGTGGCAGGTGGAGGGAATGTGTTAATCCTGGTCATGCCCTTCCATCACCTTCACGTGCTCCGTCAGCTGCGCGGAGCCGCCCAGCGCCGCGCACCCTCCGCCCCGGTGGCATGTCCCCATGGACCTGTGCCACGGGGCCCCGTGCTCCTCGTTCAAGGCACTGCTGCCAGCCCAAGTCGCTTGGGTCACCGCGGCCCCGTGGAGTGCTGGGTGTCACGGGGAATCCGACTGCGTGGCTGCCACCTGCAGTTGGAAAAAAAAAAAATCACTGGAACAGGTTAGGAATTACAGTCTGGAGTTGCTGTGTCTCCCAGGTCATCTGCAGGGGAAAAGAAAAGGCCGAACAATCAAGATGGAAGGGAGAAAATGCGGGAAAATGGAGTTCTGTGATAGTGGAGGTGAGCAGCTCCTGTGAGAAAAGAGGTAAAAAAGCTGGAAAAAGTCCAACTTGTGGTTTTGGAGACATAAGGAAAGTTGTTCTGGGGATGGATGTTCACTAGACCATCACAGCTATGCAAAATTTGAAAAGCCACGGTCCGGAAACAAGGCTTTGGGGACAACTGGGATACAAATGGACTGTTAGGCTGCTTCTCAGGCCATGTGGAGACATGTATTTCATTGCTTAGCATTCGTTTTTGTTTGTCAGCTCCAGAAAGCTGTTTTCCCACAGCCTTGTCTCAGGACCGTGGGGTGCAGGAGCAAACTGGGGCTGTTGACTTTCAGACTACTCAATCATCCTGCAAACACAGCCAGCCCAGAAAAAAACCCCACAGCTCTGCATGTTTCCTTTTTTAGGTAGAAGTGTTGGGAAAACAACATGAGATTTTGTTTCTGATAAACTAGGAGCTGTTTCAGGAATATTAATTATTTTTCTTGTATCAATATTTTACATTTATTCCTCTGCTATGGTATTGAGATTGAGACGGATGAAGTCTACAGCATGGTTTCAGACTTTCCTTCACGCACTCACAAGCCCCTAAAAGAAATAGTGCTGACATTTTGAAGACGGAGAGGTTTATTTTCTGGTTACTTTAGCCTGGGGTATGGAAGTTGTGGGCTCCATTCCCTGCCCCATGTAATCCCTTTGCAATGTCACTTGGAATCAGATTCTTAAAAAGCTTCCGTACGCCTAAGGAAGGGGCTTAAAGGGCATCTGAAGGTGTTGAGGCACCTGAATAATTTTTAACTTCTTGTGTACCACCTCTGTAATCCTCCATCTCCCAGAACTTCACACTGGTGAAAGGGTGCAGGAGAGATTTTGCTGTTTTATAGTTGTACTGAGAGGAGAAATGCTCAGTCTGGGAGATGTTGGAGCCTCCAAAGGCACACATGTGATTTGCAGTAAGGAAGTGAGGATGGAAGGAGTGGATCCATCAGGGGAATTTTATCCTCTGTGTCCAACCTGAGTTGGTTGCTTAGTGCTGGGCTTGAGCACAGCCTAGGTTGGAAGAAGATCTTTTCTTTCAGAGCTGATTGAGGCCCAGAGAGAGCTCACTCAAGTCTAGACAGTCTGAGACAAGATAGTCATGGGGTATCTGGGATTTAAACCTTGGTCTTGGTGCATGACTCGAAAAACAAGACAAGGAGTAGGAGCTCAGTCAGGTCCTTCTAAGCTGGTGGGAAACATGCCCGTGAACCAATGTCCCGCATCAGCACCAGAACTGAGGCTGCTTTGGACTTCAGACTGCATGGAAACAGAGGTTGTATAGATAGTTTTAGGGCTGGATCACCTGTGTGGTGAATGTCCTTAGGACAAAGACATTCTTGACTCCTTTGGGGTGAAACGGCTGGAAAATGTTACAAAGAGGTGTTTTGCACATCATCCCCTGAGAAGTAGCATGAAGTTGTGCTCTCATTCTGGTGCAAGTTGGAGTGGTTTTATCAGAAGGCATGGCATGAACACGACCATGTAGGTTAAGTCCTGAAGGTTTTCCTCAGTCAACAGTCTTTGAGCTCAATGAGGCTGAAGTTATTGCCTGATAGGAGGAGGAGTCCATCTGGGATTTCTCAGCTGAATTAACTTTAATGATAAAAATGATTATACAAATACAAACAGTATTGTCAGCTGCTTTGTTTGTTTCTGGCTCAAGGGGTTTATACGTTTAGTCTTGGATGTTTTTCACATTGATTTTGTGTATCAAGATTTAATGTTGTCAGGAACCACTGAGTAAAAATATTTAGTAATAACAATAATATTAGAGGGTTTGATTTCATAATCCTAACAAAATGGATAAGATGGATGTTCAAACTACTTCTCGGCTTGGGTTTAGGAGTTCTGGTGCCTATCACATTGAACTAGTATTGAGACAACTTTGTTTTCAAAGAGGTCTTCATGCTGGAGCATATCAAGTAAGACATCTAACTATAACATCAACAGTAATGATGTTTCTTTCGAGATACAAAAAGTTTAGCTATTGAGACAGTATTTTTTCTTGTCGTTTGTTTAGTCTGTTTGGTGAATTCTGCCAGGTTGGTTTTGATCCTGTGTGAAGAGTGATTTGCTGTAAGAGCGGATGCATCAGCCGAGTCATGTTTGAAAGTAAATAATAAATAATTGTAACAGTTAATATAAGGAACTGACATCTCCACAGTTTATTTTCCACTTGGTTTAGCTTGGTTCAGGCCAGCTTCTTTCTGGCACCATTTGCATCCAAGCCGAGAGATCAAAACGGGGCAGCCGCCCCCCGTCTCTCCCCCGCTGCCTGCGCGGTGGGTTCCCACGGCCGGGGCTCTCTCCTGGCGTGGGGAGAGGGCTGCTCTGGTCGGGACGGTTTCTGGGGTGCGGGGAGGCTGCGGGGTCGGAGGTGTCCACCGCCGCTGGGCTTACGGGGGTGCGGGGAGGGGAATGCTCTGGGGCACGGCGAGGTCGGCACCGCAGCGCCGGGGCCGCCAGGCTCGGGAGCGGAGGCTGTAGCGGGTCCGGAGCGCAGCGGGGGCTGCGGGACGCGCTGCCCGCTCCCGGCGCACCGAGCGCTCCGCGGCGGCCGCTGCCGCCCGCAAAGGGTTAAGGGGAGCGGGGCCGGCGGAGGGCGGGGGCTGCCGGGGGCTCCCGGGGATTGGTGCGAAGTTTGGAGCGGGGCGGCCCCGCGCCGCC
>VWPU01004696.1:41546-116256 GCA_013398955.1 Callaeas wilsoni | reverse complement strand
TCTCCAGTAGCTCCTTGTCTCAGAAATTGCCTTTCTGGAAATGATGCTCAAAACTGGAAGACAGCAAATTAAAGAAAATTCCAATCCTATCCTAAAATGCCATTCTAAATCACACCAGTACCTATTCAAAGTGATTCCAGTAACATCTCTGAAAAGATTACGAACAAATGCCAGCGAAACTGAGATAAGCATCAGGCTGAGAATGGGCATCTCATTGATTCAGCACCTCATACAAATGAAATAGTTTAACTGTCCTATCCCAGAAACTGATTTGCAACTTTTCCCAACTCATTTCACTGCCAAGGTCTCAACTCTTCCATCTGCAAAACTGCATGAAATACAAGTTACTGGTTCAGATTTTAATACTATTAGAATCTGAAAGCAATAGCATGGTCTTGTCTTACAGACAAGCCTGATAGCTTAGGCAATTTTAGGGCTTTCTTTGTATTAAATACAGCAGATTGCACAGTTTCCTCTGCAGTAAAAGGAGCTTTATTTCCTAAGAATGTTCAAAATCCAAATCCTTTCCTTAATCAAGTGTCAGATGAAAGGCTCTTCTGCACAAACACGTCAAGAAAGCATTGTCTCCCAAAATTTCATTAAACATTAAATGACTGTGAATTAAACAAACAAAAAATGTTGGTATTTTTTGACAGATTGTTATTAGTTCCATTTACTTGGTAAGACAGAATACATATGACAATTAGCTCTTCAAATGACTACATGGGGGAAATCCCCTCTGTCCTGATGCTCTGTACTCTATGGTAAGCTCATTTGTTTGTGTCTAAGAAGAGATTTTTAGCTTCATTCCTTTCTGAAACTGAAGATAGCCTCAGACAGATAATGGAGCTGCTGCTAATAAACCCAAGATGTCTTAACATCAATTTGCTGAATGGAAAATCCTGCTTATTTTGAACTAATTTAGTACAGCAGCAGTACCTGTTTAAGATCAATTCGCAGCAGACTATTTCCTATTTATTGCTAATTAAAATCACGGATTTCCTGTTCCAAACAGCATATAAACCTGAAAAATTAGCTCCAACCCAGTGTGCTATTGACTCAGCTGGGGCACTAGATCTAGATTTACCACCTCATTCCGAGGTTTATAAGAACAACTACTCTCAGGAATGACAAATCAGCCAGAGGGAGGTCAGGTGAGGAGGGAAACCAGGAGACAATGGCTGAGATTTGTCTTCTCAAGGTTAGGGAGTGCAGAATGGCTCAGCTGTGCTTTTATCCCCAGCCTGAGGGACAAAGAGCACACAGACTGGAACTCTCCCTTGGCACAATCAATCTGAGGACCACCCAGCCTTTCTGCCTCGATTCCAGCCCTTTCCGGCCTTGGAGAGAATAATACTCCAGCTGTGTGCCAAGGGGATATCTGCAGGTGGCATCTGGGCTTAACCTTATCCACCCACACTTCTCCTGTCAGGTCCGTACAAGAATGTTTCCAACTGATTGTGCTGGGCAGAAACAGCCAATTCTTTCTCTTCTGGAACACAGGTCAGCCAGGAAAGCACACAAGCTTGGGAACAGCTATGAAAAATAGAAATATTGGAGTGGTCCTGAATTAAGGACGATTCCGCCCAGTGCTTTCAGTACATTGCTCCAGAGCATTCACATCCCTGAGATCTGAGACTGCCTGAACTGCTGAGCTCCCAGGAAAGCAGCACCTGCTGGGCTCCATTGTGATGATACCAAACTTCCAGAGGGTAAGGAGAAGGGCTGTGCCATCCCCGTCTTCCTAATCCACATGAACTGACAGAAGATGCACTTACAGAAAGAAAATGCTTATTAATAAACCAACCCTTCGGTTCTTTTCCTCCAAAAATCTTTGCCTCGTTCCCACTGCAAGAGCCTAAAACCTGCTCAGGCTCATCTTGGGTGATTTAATCAATCACAGCCGCCTGGACTGCATTTCCACACAGAAGTCTGAGTTTAGGACACCATGTCAAAAGTGACAGAGAAAGGTAAAAGCCCTCTAGGAAGCAGCCCTGCAGACCTCAGGACAGGCATCTCTCCAGAGCTTTGGCAAACCACGTGCCAACAAATGCTTCTTCATTGGCACCAAATCCACCAAAACCTCAGTGAGACAGAGATACACCTCCTTGAAACTTTTATTTCGTGCCCCCATATAAGTTAGTTGCCTGAGCACTGCACATGTGGACAGTTTTAAACTCCAACCACTAATTGCTATGAAAAATAACACCAACTTTTGTTAACGTTATCCTTTGTTTTTCAATTTTTTGAAAGATGCCAAGGATCATTCTGGAAGACCTGGTCTGGAGGTAACATTCAAAAGCAATTATTAGTGTCCAACTTTGTAACTCGCATTTCCTTTGACACCCCAAAACCACTTATTTGAACAGCTTTCCCAATCTGCCTCTTACTAATTTCTTAGCTATTTTTTTAAACAGTGCTTGGTGATAGTAATTGCAAAAAACAGAATAGGTGTATAACTAATGAAATAATTGTGTTGAATGTGTATTCACTGCGAAGAAGTACTTCAAGTTGTCTTTCATTGTACAAGTGTCTAATTCCTGCTCAAATATTTATACAATTCTTTTGGTTGAAAGCTGTGTTTAAGAAGCAACAGGGCAAGGACTGTCTGTTTGTGAGAGGCCCCTGCAGAACCAGCCAGGGGTTTTAGGGTCTCTGTTCCTGCACTGAGCTACTGCAGATTCATGAACATTATCATTTCTTGAAGAGATGGAGTCCTGCTAATACCTGGAAAAATACAAGGAGGCTGAAGTGCTCTTGTATTTCAAATTGACTCAGGGCCCAGATTTTTTACAGATGGAGGACTTCAGTTCAAATTTATGGATGACTTAAATTGGTGTAGCTAAAGCAGACAGCATCCTTAGCAATCCTCCTTTTCTCTCCCCAAGATGATGCCATTCTTGCAGGCATGGCTGAGCAAATTCTGCATCTGCTCGTTAGCTGCTGTAGCTTAAATTAATTAAGTGCATGAATGTAATCTGCTGCCAAGTGGAATTTACAATAACAGGCAGGACCACAAATAAGGGAGAAAGTTGGGGTTACTTATCTCTCTGCAGGGGAGGGAAGGGCAGAAAGCTGAGGTGGGTGTTGGACCCGGCTCACTTGGAACACAGCTCTCTGAGGATCAAAGAACCAGAACCCACAGATTGCTGGTCACTTCTGACCAAAAAGCAACATTTTGATTCCCTTCAGTCTCATTTATTCCAGTAGCTCAACCTGCCTGGCAAGCTGCTAAAACCAGCAGCGCTGATACTGTCAAAAAGGGAATTACGAAGTGACAGGGGGCAGTTCCCTCCCCCTGGGGCAAATCTGGGCAGTGCTGGAGAAGGGCTGGAAGTCTGAAGCTGTTTAGTGACAACTTCCCCCAGGCTCTGGGGAGCTGCCCCAGCTGGGGTCAGTTCTGAGCTGCTCAGCAGCACAAATCACTGACAACATGCAGAAATAACGGGAAGTGATACGAATGCAAGCAAATATTTGCAATAACACTTATTCTATCTGCATTTTGTATTAAAAGAATGCAATCAAAATAATAATGATAAATATAAATATTAATATGTTGATCTTTAGATGATGAAATGTAGTTTTGTTGTTCAGAGAACTAAGCTGCTTCTGTTTTCTGCAGGCTTGAAACAGCCCTTTGTTTATCTTTATCTTGTTTTCCAACATAGCTTATTTATTTACAGCATGTCAAGGGAGAAACCTAATTTCTAAGGACATTTTCTAATTAACTTTCCTAATTAAAAGTAAAAGTTAGACTCAATTGGTTTGTAAATAGCATTATCTAAACTCCCCAAAATGAATAGATTCTGGGAAATGACTGAGAATACACCTACACAAGCACGATCAGAAATGTTCCCCGTCTTCCATCTCCAGGTTGTCTGGCATTCTGAATGTCTGTTCCTCTTCTGCCTGATTTGGAAACAATGACATTTGCTCCCCAAGTCTGTAACATTGTTAGGGAATTGCTGCTCCCTTTGGTTCCTGGTACGCAGCGCTCACATGGAAGTTTGCACTTCCAACTATGGGCTTTAATGAGTTTTGAGCTCTGCTCTGAACGTGAATCTGTAACAAGACTCTGCCGTGATCCAACTTCATGAATTTGTGCAAGAATCCCGTAATATCCCAGGAAATGCCTGCTGCTGCACCGATTCAAACCTCTGCCATTCAGACGGAGAACTTTAGAAAGAATTCACAATTTCAGAAGGGACCACGATTTTGTCTTGAGTCTCCTTAAGGAAGTTTGTGTAAGGCTTTCAATTTCTGCCTTTGAAGTTAAACCAGACACAGGAACTGGAACCTAAAGATCACACTGTCGTGTCTGACTTGGTGATCAATTAGAAACAGACTCACCCAACTGAACAGTTCACGAGAACTGGGAAAATATTTAAATCCAATAAAGTCAAAGAAGATGGTTGCAGACCACTTTAAAGCCCTGAAATTACTTATTTCCCCAGCGCATTTATGGCAGTGAATAACCACACTCTTTGTGGATGCAAGAGCATTTCACATCTAAAAATAACTTACACTGTGCACTGATGGCAAATGTAGATACACCCAAGGCAGCCTGGAGTCGCAGATCAATTTATAATACTTACATAAAATAAAAAATAAAATAAGCTTAGAGCAAATGTAGATACACCCAAGGCAGCCTGGAGTCATAGATCAATTTATAATACTTATATAAAATAAAAAATAAAATAGGCTTAAAGCAAAATTAGATGTTCTACTTGCCCCATATATCGTGGACGTATGCCATAAGTTATTGCAAACTTTCTCTGAGACACAGTAATTTAGATGAATGCACTTCTTAGCAGTTTCAGTACTAAAAATACCATTTTTTATCATCTATTGAAAATACATGGGAATGTATTTCCCATATATTTAGCAGGTATAAACACCTGGCTATCTCCTGCTCACATCCTGACCATCTTAAAACAGCTTCACACGCACTTTTAAGCAGCACTTTTCCCTGCTTTAGTACTAGAGAAACAGATAAATGTGCTTTGATGTATTTGCTGTGCAAGAAGAGTGGTTTCTATGCTCCCATAAAATGCTTTCAGAAATAATAATGATAATAATAATAAAAATAATGACAAAAGAAGCTGCAAACTCCAGTAGGGCCTGGCTGTAACTGGAGAAACCAAATGACTCTGGATTTTGAAGACAATTAGTCCCCACACATTTTAAATTAGCGTGTTTGTGTGCAGACAGCAGCATTGTATTCTGATTTTGTAGTGGTGTTTTTAACCGCATGAGTCACAGCTTGGGAAGGCAGCTGAGGAAACCTGATGGCTTCCATGCTCCACAGCATTTCCTCGTGTCAGAGGGAAAATGCTGCTTCTCCTCAGCACAAGGTACGAGGGAACCTCTCTGCTGTAGGTTTGGCATGTGTTAAATCCATTTTGCAGCTAGCGTGGAACCTGGGAATCCATAAATCTGCCCTTCCCCTTTCTTGTTTTCCATACAGGGGAAACTCTGACTTCATTGTCAATGCAGTCAACTAGGAAAACTTGAGCAGACCGCAAAAGTCCTTTCTGGGATTGGTGGTTACAAAATAGGACTGGGAACCATCAGAACCGGATTCTAATTCTGTCATGTAGATAATTCACTCTGAAAGATGCTTAAGCCAAAGATTTGAAACATTGACACCTAAAGTAAGGCAGCAAAATGCAAGTTAACTACGCACCCCAGCAAAGCCTTCAATACACAAAAAATGCTGTACTGGTTTGAGTTGGAAGCACCACAAGCAAGTTTTATCATACATCATTTTTCTTTTCGGAATGGTCTATGGATTTTTTTTTTCCAGACCCACACATTTAAAACAGCTAAATTTGTCTTGACAATGTCATTTCAATTGAGCTACAAATACATGCTATTTGCTGGGTTAAGCTTCAGAGACTTTTAAAAGCAGAGTGCTTCAAAAGCTAGGTTTCCTCAAAAACATATCCTAGGGTAATAAATATCTGGAATCTCTGTTTCTAGGAACAATTGACCATAATGACCAGGGTTTTTTTGGCATCTTCCATCTCATTTACACCTGCTCGGAACTCCAGCGGATTCTTGGCCATTCACTGAAACGTGAGTATCCATGGAGAGATTAAAGCAATCCATGACTTGAAACTCCATGGACTCCACTGACAAACAGCTGACTCCCAAACTGGCAGCGGAGGCCGTAAGATTTCCTAGAACCAACTCCCCTTCCTTTTGGGTTTTCCCTGCCAGGACTGCTGTGATTGCAGGTGAGCCTCCTGCAGTCCCTGCTCAGCGGGCCGCTCCTGTTGCCAAGGTCACCTTTGCAGAGTTATATTTGCATCCAGCTGACGTTGATTCATGTTGCCAGATGGCAAAGGACAAAGCACAATCGCTCAACACAACGTGTGACCTACTTACGCTCCCAACAATCTGCTGCCTAATACTTGGGAAATGCACGGAGATTTTGATTAAAAATTTAATTTTGTTTCATATTTTGGCCCACATGTGGCATGTACATTTTGCATCCCAGATACATCTGCTCCAGCAGGGCAGTTGCGTGATGCCTCCGACTTCCTTCTGAAACGGGGCCTGGGAATGTGTAAATGTCGCTTCCTTATTTCCTAAAGGCACTCTCAAAAGTAATTACAAGTTATTGGTTTACATGTGGACAGCTAATGAAGAGCCAGGCACTCTCACGCTGGCACCACATAAAGAAATGGTGACAACAGTAATGTGTCTGCTCTACAGAAGGAGAATAAAGACACGATACAGACAAAATTCACGTAGAGTTCCTAATCAAATCCGTGGAAAGTCATGGGGAACTCTCTGTCCGTGCTCAAAGTCACGTATATATTTACAGGATCAGCAGGACAACAGAATTTCTCCAATAATTAACTCCAGTGTGAAGGTATGTGAGGATAATGGAAGAGACATCTGGTCACTGTAGGCCAGATTCCCCAAATTGCTCAGGGCTTTAGGAGTGCCACGATTGCCAGGCTGGCTCAGAGCCACGGCTGACTGAGACCTGCACTCTGCCTCTGCCCCTGGCTGGTACCAGATGCTCTGCAAAGGAAAAAGAGTTCTAGAGCAGACAGAGATAAAACATTTCCCACCTTCAAGCACACCGTCCTGGTCCTGATCTCTCAAACACTGGCCTAAGTCCTGCAACTCAAGTTTTAGTAAGGTTTTAGTTCCTGTCAAAGTATCGGTCAACACGAACTTCAGTACTGAAAACATTTAATTTCTGAAGTGATCTCCAATCCCATTTTGAATCTCCTCAGCTTTTGACAGATTTTTCAAGGGCTTGGCATCACTAAATGAAGTGGAACTGCTGAAAGTCTCAAGCGTCCAGCAGCTCGTCTTGTGAAAGTTCACCACCAGACCCTCAGAGAGTTCAGTGGTGTGTGAATCTGGGCACGCACAACTCAGTAACTCTCCTAAATGAAAACAGAATGCTTGTTAAAACACAAATCCTTCAGGCCATGACAAAGCAACCCAAAAAGCCTGCAGAGAAGCAAGTCTGACATTATATTTTACACTGAGGAGGTGACAGAACCTGGCTGGAAACCATCCCATCACATAGTAATACTATTTATCTGGGGGAAAAAGAGAAGGGAAAGCCAAACACAGGGAGAAGCAGTTGTACCATAGTATAGACACTGTTAATGAGGTGATTATAGAGTAAGTGAAAATAATTGGCAGGACATTGACTTAAAATAAACCCCAAATATTTTATTACTGAATAAAGATGTGCAGGGCTACACTCAGGATATATCATTACATTATCTGTGTGCCATACGTGGTGTTATCTTCACCAAGAAGTTCCCAGGACTGGGAAGATGACTAGAAAGGACATTCCAGTTGTGGACGGAACAGAAATCAAAACAAATAGAAAAAAAGAAGCTCATGAGTTTGTATCTATCACTTTTTCTTTTATGCTTTATAGAAAAGATCTACATGGGAAAGTGGTATGCCTTAAAGTTCTGTTCCTTTGCTATAAATTAAGTTTGGAGAGAGAAAATAATCCAAAGGAAGTAGCAAAAAATAGCGTTTATGTCATTACTGAGGAAAGCACAACAGTTCTGGAAAAAATACCAAGCACTCCTTTTTAAAAACAAAAATCAGAGAAATGCCTTCTTCCTTTTAGATCAAAGCAAACTCCAACATAGATTTTAAGCCAAATCTTCATGTGTAAATTGGAGCTTTTACTATCCATAGAACAATAGCTGTTTCTAAACATACTTGTTAAGTATTTGCATAAAATTTAATATAACATTAAGGGTACTGTATCATACCACACCCAAGTGTCTTTGTCCTGAGCAGTACATCAGCCTCAGACTCTGGGAAAAGCTGATCCTCACGGCACAGGTGCAAACTCCATCACTGTGTCCATCTGGTGGACCTGATTCCCCAGCTCCTGTTCCATATAAACCTTCTTGTACAGAATGTCTTCAACTACAGGCACCAAATGCACGTCTGGAGCCTGGTTTGGGCAGTGACCCTGTTACAAATGTAAGGTCCCTTCTTGCCCTCAACCCACAGCAAAGCTCCCACAGCTTTGCAGAGACAGAGCCTGCCCAAAGAGCCAGAGATGACCTGACCTTCATGCAGGAACAGTCCTACTGCAAGGATACATAACGTTTTACGGGATTAAAAACTCCCAGCGCCTGGTGTCCGTTAGGGCTGAGCAGTGGCATCACAAACACATCCCAGCCCTGAGAGCACTTGCTGAGTGAATCAAAGAGGCTCTCCTGGGACACTCAACACAGAACACCCCCCTCCTCTGCTGGGTCTGATTGTTTTTTGGCTTAGAAGTCTGTGGAGGGGGCAAAGTGTCTGTTTAATTTGCTGTTGTGTGGGAAAGAGGCCAAGGTGTCTGTGACACTACGCCGTGCTGGGAACCTGTTTGCTCTTGGTACAGCCTGCAGTTTATAAGCAAGATGCCACAAAAAACAAACATAATAGGGGAGAGTCTCCTTAAATGAGAACAAAGTAAACAGAGATGCTTCATTAGAAGTTACATCCCCTGATCCTTCTGCTGTCAAATCCACTGATGTTTTTTTTCCTCTTTGGTTCAACTTAAAAATTAATTATCTTTCATAAAAAACACAAGTTGCTGCCGTTACATTAGCAATACTTTGAAGAAAAAGGTCTTTTTGGGGGCAAGTCTCTCTTCTCAAGAAAAGAGATGCATTTAGTAAAACTCATCCTTGCTTGCTCTTTAGATCCTTCAAACGGGAGTTTGCAACTGCTTCGCCTGCACTGAACAATCACAAAAGGGAAAAAAAATCTCTTAAATAGTATGGAACTGGGGTAAACTAAGAATAGCAATACAATTGAAGAGTTTTGTTTGGGTTAGTGCTCTGGTTTGTTTTTTTGCAAGAGTTAGATGGATAATATTCAGGATAGCTCTTTATTTAAGGAAGGGAGCACACACCATAAATTAGAAAGTATAAATATTTAAAGGTTTGCTGAAAGTGTACACAACCAACCTATTATGGCTGAACTGCTTTTTCTAGGCAATAGCTACAATAGATGTCCTTAAAAGTGATCCCTTGGTATAACACTGGGCAAAGGCCAGGAGAAACTCTGTTTCCATAATGGTGCGCTAGGGAATTCTTTATTTTAAAGTGCCACATGGAATGTCTAAATTAAGTCATAGGGGCAAAAAAATTTATGGTATCCAAAACGTTTGCTTGGGCACGAAGTCCATGGCATCACCCTGTTAATCACACTGGAGATAAACAGCTCTTCCCAGATGTCCTGACTCCGGTGACAACTGCTCCGGAGCTGTCACGCCTGACGCCAGCTCTGCTCAGAACTGCTCCCTTGACCACAAGTTTGGATGTGCTTTTAGGGTTATAGTGAAGAGTAAGCCAAAAGGGGAAAAAAAAGTGCCCAAAGTCCCATAGCCAAGTGGCAGGAATTTCAAACAGTTCCCAATTTGGAAACGGCTGAGAACAAGGACACGATCAAACCGAGTGTCTGGGAGCATGTGCTTGGAGAAAGCATCGTTTAGTGAGTCTGCAAAAAATCCTTAAAAATCGTAGGATAGTGAAGAATAAAGGCAACCGGGGAAAATCAACAGGAGGAGTTTTTTCCTGTCTCTGTAATGTTACAGAACTGAAAGACGTGGCCTGTCTACCATATGATTTATTTAAGTCATAAGCACTACTTTAGGATTCCCCTTGCTTTGTCTCCCTGCCATTCCCAGGGAATTGACAGAGCTGTGACTGTGTCCCTGCAAGCACCAGCGCCCGGCAGGTTTCACCTATGATCACCCAGCTATGAAACGCTTCCCTCCCCTCTCACACCTTGTCATTTCCCATCAGCTGTGAGCTGGGGTGATGGATCACCCTGCACGGCTCTGCTCAGGGAAGCAGTCAGTGCTTCTCCTCACAAGCCAAGGAGAACGGCCTTGATTTGGGTCTTTGGCACGACGCGGAGGGACCCGCGGGGAGGCAGCCGCGGCACGTCCCAGCGCTGTCCAATGTACCACCCAGGCTGCAGGACAGCCCTTCCCAGGGATGGACCTGCTCTGCTTGGAAACTCAAACTCTGAGGACTGGGATCACGCTTCCAGGGAATGCGCCATTTTATACCTCCATATCCCAGCCTTCCTCTTTGCCTTGCCGGTAAAGCGATGCCACCCGATCTTCCATGGATTAGTTGATGCTTTCCCAAGTTTCTTTTTTTTTCTGAGTAAAAGCTTCTTCAGACAGTTTGTAGGTGAAGCAGATGACGTGCTACAGAAACTCAACTTTGTTCTCACAGCATTAAAAAGCAAAACTTCAATTTATACCTAGCTTTAACTTGTTTTCGCAAGCAAAATCACAGATGAAATCCAACCTGCCTTTCTTCTTGACAATAAAACCTACCCTCCCTTACTCAGTTACTCTTCAAATTTTAGATGTAAAGTCTTAGTAGAGATACCTGACTGATCAAAATACGGCGCTGCTCCATGCTAAAGGAATGCAAGAGAAATTGCCATCAGTAAAGCTCAGATGTGAACAAATAAAACACATCTGTAGTACAAACCTTTGTCAGGAAATCTATCAATATATCCAAGAGCCTTTCGTGCAAATTGAATCATTCTTCTCGTAATAAGTCCTATAAACTAAAATAATTTCACCTGATGGTATGCAAGGTAGAATTAGGTTCTTGTCTCTGCAGACGAGTGGTTACTAGAATGTCAATTTTCACTCTTTAAAAGAGGGTTGGCTTTAATTTAACGTCATGATTACAGTCTGATTTTCTCTTTTAAAATTTTACTTTTTCCAAAATCACCCCTGAATTAATGAAATGCAAATGTACAACATTTAGCCAGAGCTTCTATAATTTTTCCTTGTTTTTTGTTATTAAATATGTATATAAAGATATAAGTGTATCTGCAATGAATGCAACAGTACTCATTGTTACTCCTTCAGATTTGAAGGCACGCAATGCAACTCATAAATTTATTTAAACTTTAGATTCACCAGCTTGGGGTAATTGAAGCTACCTTAAACAGCCTGAACCAGAGCACCTTGGCACTGCTTTGTATTGCCAGGCAATGGAACACCTAAATTTGCCTCCCAATTTTCATCTTCCTCCTGCGTCTCTCCAAGCATTCCTTCCCTCAACATCACCTACAAACTGTCCATATCCTCATTCTCTGATACACCTCCTGCTGTTTTCTTCCTTCTATTCTCAATGTTTCCTTTTCCCTGGGAGCTGAAGAATATATTCAAATAGAACTAATGTATTTTTTTAAACATTTGCCTTCCTTCGTTCCTTAGACAGGATTAAAACCTTGTTTGAGCAAAGAGCTGTTGTTTCATTTGCTTGCTGCCCACCCATTTTATATGACAGGAAATTCCCTGAGGACACAGCTGGGCCTCGTTCACAGTCTGGGAGCAGATTTAGACTCCAAAGAGTCCTTGTACAAGACTTAGTGGGGTTTATTGAAAAGCTTCAAAGTATTGCAAGCTAGTGTTACTATATTCATTTAGTGATAAAAAAATAGCCAAGATAAATCACTTTTTTGTTGTAAAGGGCCATGTAAGAATCTTCTTTGACAGCTAATCTAAACCACAAGAATTATTCTGCTAAAGAGATCCATTTCACAGACAAACATTAGGTGCAGCAGTTTGGAGGGTATCCTGTACTTGTTTTCGCATGCATCAAGAAATCTTCACACCTGTCAGAGGAGTTAATTTCAATTCATCCATTGCTTCAGAACTGTAATGCCTGTCTCTTTAATTAGAGAGGTTCAGGCCAGTTCTGCTGACACCATTTAAACCCCTCACACTCAGTAATCAAAATATGTGCCATAGGTCCTACTGGAATCTCTGTGAGTTCTGTGCTGGTCTTCTTGCAGAGGAGGCACAAAAAATGGGTTATTTGAAGTGCTTCCTAGCACCATTTCCTTCCCTTGGAGGGAGACCTTGAGACCTGCCCAAGTTTCTTGTAGGTATCTAAATTCAGAGCAGATGAGCCTTACCTCCAATCCTGCACCTATTGCCCTTGGAGAATTCTTCAGCTCCATTATTTCATGGCCCCTTAAATTCATAAAAATTCACTTTAGGACTCATCATTTAATTCAAGTGAATTAAACAGCGCAGCAACGTGGAAAGATAAAAGTCTTGGAAATGCAAAGTCTGAAGAAATGCAATTAGAGCATCCCACCTGAGCAGTTCTCCAGTTTGGCATTTGCACAAATCCACACAAAAATAGGGAGAGGTGAAAAGGGTGAAACATTCCCAGGATGACAATACTCTTGCATTGCCACTTAGCAGCAGCATTAAACTTTAACAAGTGAGCTGCAGAATACTTTCTACTTCCATGTAAGTGTGAGACTGAGACCCAAAATCCTCACAAGGCAGTGAAATGTTATCTTTATATCAAAACTCAGTCTGTCTCTGATGTTGCAAGAGTCTTTTTTTCAAGAAAGGAAGCTGAAGGAATCCCTGGCACTAAAAAACAGATTAAGCAACAGAAATTTTCATCAAAGACACTGATGATGTCTATCAGTGCCCAAAGAATGCCACCAGTAAAGAAAAAAAAGAGAAAAAGAGGATGGCATGATTTCAGCCACTAATTAAAATTAAATGAAACCTTTCAGAAATGCAGAATGGGATGATTACAGCCCACAGTTTTCCACTGTTTATGATACCAGATGAATTTCAAATTATAAAAAGGGTGAATATTCACCATCCAGAAAGCTATATAGGATAACACCACATGGAGACATCTGGATGTCATTATAGGTAACATTTGCAAAAGGGCATAACTCACTGAAGTATTTCAGAGATGGTATTTGAATTTAGAATTTTACCTTTCTCTGTTTAGGAACTCTGCAGGTCTCTATGCTACGATGGATTCATTAGGAAAATGAAGCACTTCTGACTATATAATGATCTACATGGTGAACTATGCACCATATTCTTTAGTTTATGGTGTTAGAAATCAAATTTTCAGTCTAAATAAGCCCAAATACCCAAATATTCTATAAGATTGATTTGATGTGTTGCATATTTTTAAAGCACAGTAGCTTAAAACAACAAATATGAAAGTTCAGTATATTAAAAAGACAGATACCAGCTTGTAAGTTATTGCACTTAATCAGTGATTTAGAGTAAAATAACAACTTCTATCTCCAAATATTAATAACTAAAAAAAATTAACACTCCCACATCAATTATTCTATGCAAAAACAGAAAAACCAGGAGAAATTGTTGCCATTTATGAGCTGTTTATCCAGTCTCCCTGTTCCAGCAGCTTTTCATCATTCACGCTGCTTGTCCTGTGGGCACCTCCCTGTCACTGTTATTTGAGAAATCCCTGTGGCCTGTTCCCACGTCCCTGCATGGCAGGAAGCACCAGCTGCAGGGCTCAAGAACACCCTGAAAACGACTGAAACTTTGCTGCTGCTGCTAAATTGTGACAGAGGCAAAACCAAACCACTCCACGGGGCCTGTAACAACAGAGAGATGTTTCAACAGCACTTCACCTCGAGCTGCCAAGAGAGCTTGGCAGTGCAAAAGTACAAATTGGGGCAGAACAAGGAAAAAGTGGAAACTGGGAAAGCCTGACTCCTGGCAGCTCAGAAGAGAAACTGCTTCATCTGATGGGCTGAGATCCAGGGAAAGCTCAGGCTGCTCTGAGCTCTGTGAACGAGGCAGAGCGGCTTCGCTCAGGCACCGGGACCGTCTGGTGCCTCTGGCTGAGTGTCCTGAGGAAGCACAGGCCACGGACAGAAAATCCTTCAGGAAAATGCACTGGAAAAGAAATGTCTGCAGAGCAGGTGAAGGAGAGAGGGGACCCACCACATTCTGCCTCAGTGGCGAGCCCCCAAAAAGGGCTGCTTTTTTATTCAGGCCAAAACCGGATCCCAAATATTAATATTGCAACTGCTAGGGATCAATGCCACAACTGAACGTAACTCCACAGAAATAATCCCCAAATGTCACTCCCAGGGAACTGAATCCTCGGTTTTTATGGGAGGATAACAGAAACTGAAACCCAACAACAATAGTAAGCGATTTAGTGGAATTAAGGAGTCACAGGGAGGTCAAGGGCAACATTTTGGTGTGAATTCCAACATTGTATTCTCCATCAAAGATGGAAGTGCAACACACAGGGTAAAAAAGAAAGAGGGGAGACATGATTCAGTTGTGGGTTAAAAGTTGGTTAAGAGGCAGCTAAAAGAGGCACTTAAAGATGGGAGATGCGTTAGAAATTTTGTTTCTTTACTAATTAACAGGCTCAGGGGACAAAACCCCAAAATTCTCCATCTACTTGCATATTAAAGACCCCCATAACTGCAACAGAAGCTGCTAAGTGTCTAAAACATTCCTAAAAGCTATTATGTGAAACGAGTAAGAAATATATAATGTGTAACTGCTGCCGGATATTGCTCCCTTTCCTCCTGAGCCGCGATGGGAAGCTTGACAGGATGCTGGGGGAAGGCTCCTCTGACAGTTGGTGTCTCAAGAGCCACACTCGAGGTAACTAACGAGCCAGGGCTGCACAGGCACTCAGGAAAATTATGGTTTGTGGATGAAGGACTTGAGTGTGAGTGACAGGAAGAGCAGCAAGAGCTGCAAACAGGATTGAGAGGGCCAGCTGAGGAATATCGTGGAATCCTGTGTCTGCTGAGAGGGAACTTCCGAGAGGGAAAGTGGAGTATTAAATAAGGGCAATTTGTGGTTCACATACCACGATAAGAATGGGTTGCACAGAGTATGGGATAGTACAGATCATCTTATCCCAGCACTTGCTCAGGAAAATGTAAATCTACTAAGGCAGAAGATGGAGTGGGATCAGTTACTGCTCTGAAGGCAGCTTTTCATAAAAACAGGCCAAGCTGTGACTCTTCACATAACATGAATAATACACTTCTGATTTTCCCTGCTGTGTTATTAATATTGCATCTTGTCACAGGCCTGTGCACCAGACAATAACTGCCCAGCTCTCGGAGGGAGAAACGGAAGCCTTGACCTGAAAAGCCACCACAAAAGTTATTGGAGAACACTGCTTGTGGTGGAAAACAATCAGCAAGGCAGGACAGAAAGGACATTCCTAAGTGCCCTCTGCATAGTGAGTAACATCATCCGCAAGCGAGGCAGACAATGAACCCAACAAACCAATGCAAAATGTATTTTTCCACAATATGTTATCAGCTCTAAATGCAACAATTTTTCTGCGCTAGAAAGTCACATTATTTTTTTACGATACACCAAACAGCGAGTGAATCTGATTGAGATGGGTGAGGGGAGGGTGACTGGGGCAGCTCTGACTCAGTAGCTTTACGATGAAGGTGATCATTACAAAGCTTTTGTACTCCGTGTGTAAAGAAGATAAAAGTGCTGGGATGGTGCCCTTCAGCAAAAGATAAAAACCAAAGGAAAAGCCAGGAGTTCGAATCACCAGAGGGTCTCGATCAGTCTGTAAATGTACTTACACAACTCTACAGCTGAGCAAGGGATGGTGGATACAGAGTAATTACTCAATGAGGGCAATAAGGAGTCAGCACAACTTGTCTGCACAAGCAGGAATTGCCTACCAGAATATACCAGAATATAGCAGAAAACTCAGTGCAGGAACAGAAAATGTGTTTCATTACTGTATCAACACAACAACAACTGTGGAACTGTGAAACTATCACTGTTAATCTCAACTTTGATAGAAGCAGCTCTCAGTGATGGAGCTTTCCGTACCCCCCACACCAGGTGGGGCAGGTGGGGAGGCAAAGGCATCTAGATAATCCCAGGAAGGAGGAATGCTGGAATAATAAACGTGAAGGCAAATTAGAAAAGTCATTTCCAATCAGAAAAATGGAAGAGGAAAGTGATGGGGAGAAAGGGAACATTTGTTTTCAAGCCATCGAACCAGGCTTTCACAATGAATAGGAGGGAAAAAATAAACAGTGTTAGGCAGAATGGTTTATGCAGCTCCAGAGGTAACGATTCCATTAAGAGGAGAGAGTCTGTGCATTAATTGGGAAGCCACAGACATAATGAATGCAGGATGACATTTTGATGCTTCACTTGTCTTCTCCCCTGCCAATCCATCTCTCTGCTTTGCAATCTGTCACTACTGACGATGTGTTAATCTTTGGGGTGAGGAGATAAATCTGTTGGAGCTCTTCCTGAGAAGCAGGTACCTGTTAAGCACTGCAAAGAGCCTCTCCTTGGAGGGAAGAGCCGCTGCAGTTTGCTGAGAATACAATTTATCTAGCAGATAATGCTCAGTGAAGCCCTCCACGACTTCTTCCTATATTTACTGTCTAATTTGCATTTATATACCCCTTATTATCTGAACACCTCAAAATCTCCCACGTGCTTAACCTAACAAACCCCTAATACAATTCAAGGAGCATTAGGGCAGTCTCATACGAGATAAGCAGGGATGATGGTAATTCATGTTGGAGCTGGCAGGCTGCTACACAGATACTCTGTGTTTTCTACAGGGTGAAAGGAAGGACATGAGTCCATGAATCACTGATCAGCTGCTACCCCAGACATGCTCAGCACAGCTCCTTCCTGAGCTGTGAAAAGTGCGTTCAGTGCTCTGTGTTGCTTTCTCTTGACCAAATCTTTGATTCCCACCAACTGCCTGAGGTCCCTTTCCTTGTGCCATTTTGCTGTGTTCACAGCCAAGGAAGGCTTCCAACGGGCAGGCAAATTTTTTCCCTGTTTATTGTCTTTCCAGAAGGGAACCAGAATATTAAACAGGCAATTTTACAGGACAGGGGCAAAAAAAGAAAGAAAGCCAAAAAAAAAAAAAAAAAAAAAAAAAAGGTCTGAATAACGCCGTAATTAACATGGTGATCATGCCAGTTTGAAAATCACAGAATTTTATGACAGCGAATTTTCCATCCTGCGAGGCTGTGAATAACTGTGGTTTAACAGATGCATCCAAAATGTACATATCAAACTAAATCTCTAAAATTATAGCATATGCATGTTCTTAATATAGCTAGTGAGCACGTGTGCATATGCACACATAGCCAAATATTTACTATTACATATAGAAAATGATATACCACATTTATTCATCAGTATAAACAAATGGATTATATCTACTCCATTTCCTTATAATATGATTAAAATGCACGCTGGCAGGAGGGGGTTAGTGAGGTTACAGGTTACAGCTTGGCTCCTAAGTAATGCTCCACTTATGAATATTCAGATGTCAGAAGACAAATTTTATCTGCCCTGTGGGGACCAGTGTCTTGGATCACAAACCTGTGGGCCCGTTCAGCACCTTTGAAGATGTAATTCTCAGTGTAACTGGCTATCAGGTGCACTGTAGAACACTGCTTTTGTAATGTGCTTTAGGGTATCTGCACATTGCTACAGACATTTTGCTTGTTCTCTAATGTGAATTTGCAGAGCACATTTTGCAAGAGAAAAAGAAAGTGGGTGATGTTATGGTACCACAGAAATCAGCTTTCCTCATTTTATCTCATCCTAATTGAGGGCTGTTTCTGTTGCCAAGTGAGGTCTGGACTTCCTTGATGTATAAATCAAGGGTGTTTGTTACACTAAAACTGGCGTGTAATTGCTTGTCAGCAGTCACCTTGCTTTAAGAAATGGGTGAAAGAAATCAAAGGAAATGTAGAATATTACTGGAGACTGTCTTTGATGATGAATAGGATTGTGAATGGCTGATCAGGTCTGAAAGGGGAAAAAACCCCCAAACATAAGTGAAGGATTTTGATATAAAGATGTTTAGATTTACGCATGCTGAAAATACAAGCTGAAAAGTTTTGCTTTCAAAGAAATTCAGTCTTTACTCTCTAAACACCCTTTGTGTGTGTTTGGCCCTCTCAAAACCAAAGCACAGCATGGGGAGCCTTTTCCCAATGCTTTTGTGGCCAGGATAATCAGGATATTCTCATTGGGCTCTGCCGCCTCATTGGTCTCAGTCGCCTCCTGTGCAGAGGGAAAGTGGCCCAGCCACTCTGAAATGGGCTGATCTGGCTCAGGCAGCTCCCTGTCTCTGGAACTGGAGCTGTTCCACGCCTGGAAGATTTCCCATACATCTTTGTAACCTGTGTATCATCTCTTTAATCTGATGGAAGGTTTCGGAACGCATTCCCCATTCCCAGTCAAGCTCACAAATATGCAGACCACGTCATGGCAGCTCTTTAACACCTCTCTCCCTCAGGCTGCTCCTTCAAACGTGCTTTTTCATCTGAAAGAGACACCATTCCCACAGGTACTTGTAGATACTCCTTGAAATTTAATAGCAGCAAGTGATGGCAAAGAGGAAGAGGGAGGAAGGAATATAAGAAGTGTAAGTAAATAAAGTCTGTAGAAAGAGGATGAGAAAGGAACCACATACTGTGAAAAGAAGCTTGATGCAAGGTGGAGAAGGACAAGTAGGAGAGCAGGTAAAATGGGAGAAAGTGGGTTAATAGAAAAAAGCAGAAAGAAAAAAGGCTGAGAGACCTCCTTCCATTATCAGCAGGGTAATATTATGCCTGATAACTCTCTTTAGAGAATGACTTCATTTCTATAAACCAGGGGCCAATCTGGAGAGGTGAAAAGTTGATTCAATGAACCAAGGCTGAGATTTTCTGTCCCATACTCAGTAGGTTTAAAAAGAAGAATTTTTCTATCACATGAACATCAAAACTGCTTTTTCTTTCATTTCTTTTAGAGAGTAATGGAAAAAGAACAAAAATCGTGAACTTTCACCACCCTCATGACTGGAAAACTCAACATTACAAGATTTGGTTGCGATGCTAAAAGATAATGTTAAAAAGTTTAAATTTTGCCTTGACCATCCTGGAGCCAGGCTCTGTATCAAACCACGTCTGGATTAGGCCTCCCCTTCCCAGGCACACCCATTTATTCCACACAAAGCCTACAAATCTCTGGGACTCCACAGAAGAGATCATTTTCAGGTACAGAGCCACAGTTTAGGTGCTTAGTCACACTGCACATTCTCTTGGCAAAAGCTCCTTCCAAACAAGGGCGGAATAATGGGAATTTACTGAGTCACTCCAGTCCAACCTATGGACTGTCATCACCCACAGCTCCTGGATTGTGCAAGTGCAGCAACCCCGTGGAACTCCTCTGTTAGAAAATGCTGATTTGTTGCAAGTGAGTCACAGGAGAAATTTAATGAAAAGTAATCTTTCCAGGGAACATCTTTCCCAGCTATTCTGCTACTGACTCCAGAGGGCTGCCAGACCCTTCAAAGCTCACCCACGCAGCACGGGAAACAATGTGGAAACGGGGCTAAAATGTTTCCCTGTCACTTTCTCTCACCCCTATGGATGTGCAGGGCTTTCTTTCCCTACCAAGCTCAGTACCCTTAATCTCCTGGGGAAGAGACTGCATCTCAAAACAACAGCATTTTCCTCTTATTTTTGTTGTTTCTAAAAGGAAAAATCCCTGAAATAGGCTATACATGATTTTTAATACACTCTTTAAATCAGGTATACTTTTGAAACTCTACCACTAGCTTCGTTATTTCTGTTACCCTTTCTAACAGCATATTTATCATCCTAAAGGGTCTCAGCATAAGATGAACCCATCACCCACCCTGTCATGACTGTACAGTTAAAGCAACTTGCACGGCTCCCCCCTGTGCAGACAGCCAGCATCATTTCCATCGGTGCCTCTGCTTTGCAGGGTGAGTCTGCACAAAAACATTGTCACTCTCCTGACAAATGACTTGCATACACAAAGCTGTTCGTACACAACGAGCTTTGCAGGACCACTGATTTTATTTCTCTGTTCATTAAAGAATACATTTTTCCCCCCCATTTCATGCATTTTAAAGCATCTCTCTAATGAGTTCACATACTAAGCATTAATATTTCTTTCAACACTTTTCCATTAGCTGTGTCAAACTCCATCTCGTGTCATTTGTCACGTTGCACTGAAGGTCTGATAATTAAGAAATATGTTGCTGCTGTTGCTGTAATGATGAGCACAGTTGTACAGGAGAATTTGGTTGTGCCTCTGTGGCGTTTCTGGCTCAGCCTGAGAGCGATGAGTGTGTACACGGTGCTGTGTGTGCACTGGGAGGTGTCTCTGAGTGCTGCCCTGCATTCCAAACACACGCTCTGTGCACACCCCATGCATAATTCAGCCTGTGTTTTATCATGGATTTTCCTGGAGTGCCAGCCTAGCTCATGAGGAGGGGAAGGGGAGTCAACAGCTTGTGGTGCCCTGTTGCTCCCTGAGATTTAGCATGCAAAGCACTTGCCTTTGCAGAATCACAAATATTTCCACAGCACAGACCTCTCTGGGCAGGTTTAAATACTGCGCAGCCTAAGCTAAACATCCTGACACGAAATGTTTGCAGTCCCTGGCTTCTTAAATTTTTTAGCATGGCTTTTGGTCGTTTTCTCCTCAGAGACCACAATGTTAACACACCAGTTAGTTCTGTGCTCTCTCCTCTCACAGGCAGTTCTACCTGGCTGGCCACCTGTCCCCGCTCTGGGAATTTTTTGCTGTGGAAAGCAATAAATGTGGAACCACAGGGAGTGCAGGAGTGGGTCACAGGGGTGCAAGGACTGAGTGACAGCTGCCATTTGGCACTAACCCCAAAACAGGAGCTTGGTGGTTGGGCAGGGA
The DNA here is from genome assembly GCA_013398955.1 of Callaeas wilsoni. Lineage (NCBI taxonomy): Eukaryota > Metazoa > Chordata > Aves > Passeriformes > Callaeidae > Callaeas > Callaeas wilsoni. Next base: position 95,204 of record VWPU01004696.1, on the reverse strand, counting down.
ATGGGACAGTACAGGTGGAAGTGTTTGAGAGGCCACAGAGAACAGGTAAGGGGCCTTTCAGTCTTACACTCTTCACTCCAGAGAGGCATTTTCTTGTCCTTCATAGTCACCCACAGCGCCCAGAGGAGCCTCTTCTGCAGAGAAAATGTGCTCTCCCGAGAATGTTTTCATCCTGAACTCGACTTTGCAGAAAGAAGCTATATATTGATTTTTCACACCCATTCCCCAATTTTATCTTCAGTCTATGGAGAAACACACTGCACTCTTCTCTGCATAGGAAGCTCACTTGTTTTGAGAGGGATCAGCTATTCACAAATGTTAAAATTAGAAGTTAGGTCTGCTTATGGAAATTATATTTGTCCAGAGAAGCTGTGGCTGCCCCATCCCTGGAGGTGTCCAAGGCCAGGCTGGATGGAGCTCTGAGCAACCTGGGATAGTGGGAGGTGTCCCTGCCCATGGAAGAAGGTCGGCACTGGATGATCTTTAAGGTCCTTTCCAACTCAAACTATTCTGTGATTCTATGTTACAAAGGAAAAAAAAAAGCAGTTTTTACTTTTCAGTGTTTACTACACAACTGATAGTTTTAATAGCAATTCATTACTTCCCTTTTCTCCCTTTAATTGACCTGCTTTGTGACTCAAATTAAGGATCAGAAGAGCAGTCCAGTGTTGTAAAGTCTGTCACCCTACAAAGGAAGCAATTCCCTTGCTTTTAACAAGTGGGTTTGCTTGCACGTGGGTTTGTCCTAGAACAACGACCCAGCTCCAAGGAAGCAGGGTCTGTCCCCCCAGTCTGACGGATCCTCAGGGCACTGGGAACACCCATTTTTTATCTGTGAAATGGTAAATAACGACCCCTTCATTGCTCGTTAGTCACACGCAGTTGGGCTCATCTGTGCTGCCACCCAGCACCTCCAGGACTGTGCAGAAGCCAACAGGGGTGCTGAGGAGCAGGGTGGATCCGCTCCTCGTGCTGGCCTTGGATGCAAAGCTGGATTCCGGGCTGCTTTCCAGCAACCTGGCCCAGGGGGAGGTGTCCCTGCCCATGGCAGGGGGTGGAACGAGGTGGTTTAAGGTCCCTTCCAACCCAAACCGTTCTGTGCCTCTCCCCCTGCACTGTCCCAAGGCGGGACAGTCCTGGGTGCAGCTGCACCTTCTGCTGAGGGTGTACAGAAGGCAGGGATGCTGCCTGAGTCTGGGAACGGGGAGTTCCCTCTGCTTTCCCTCCAGCTCCTGAGCAGCAGGGACCTCTCTCAGCGCTGGCTGTGTCACACACAGCTGGGCACCGCTGGGGAACAGCTGGGAACGAAGCACGGTCTCAGCTCCGCCTTGGATTTCATCTTTTTTGTATCAGGAAGGCCAATACACCAACTAATCAGAGTGGGCTGAGACACGAGAAATGTGCTTATCTAAGTAGAATACAGAACAGATTCACTTTGCAAATCAGAAAAAAACCCGAATCGGTGAAGTTTCTTTTTTTGCAGGAAGAATTCTCACATTTGTGCCTTTTTTAAAAAATAATTTTCTGTGAGCTCTTTCGTCCACAGAGAGTAGCTGGATTCTAAAATCACTGTTCTTTAAAAAAAACCACCACCACCACCCTCACGGTTCTAATTTATTAGCATGTTATCCAGGAACATCTCGGTAACCTTCACAAATCAGGTCTGGCTGCCACAAGCCCTCCATTATGGACCACACGCCTGCCTTCACTAATATCTTTAAATCACCAGCGACACTGGTAACTTGATAATGTTCCTTCTGATTTGCACGACTGCAAAACTGAAAAAAGTTTGCCCTTTCAAGTAATTTATTTCCCCTTTTATTGCAGCTCCAGAGCAAAGCCAAGATTTTCTCTGGCTTCCAGCAGAATGACCCATGTGTGAAAAATACCTCCCTCTATCAGTAAACTCCAATTTAAATTTATCGTATTTTTCCTTGGGTCCTATTCATTAAACTATTTCTTTATGCTTACATTCTTCCTTACAAAGGGCTCGTGACATTTTTATTTAAAAGAAAGTGCTATCAGAATTCAATAAAAAAAGCTTTTAAAGCATTTTGCATATTCACACTGGAAAAGTGATGCTGTTGATTTAAAAGTTAATGTTTTCAAGAGCATATATGTGCCAGAGTAAGACATTTAATTAACACAATAAATATCACCTCAAATTGTTAGATGTATCTTTTGTGACCTGATACTCATTTCTCACCCTGCAGTATTTATTCTGCTGGGAAAAATAAAAAACCATTTAAAATGTGGATTTGTGAAGAAAAATGTAAACAAGCAAGGCCTAAATCAAAAATAATCCTTTGAGCATCCTGTTATTGGACTGAATTCTTTTGATCCCAGGCCTGTGCCGTGTCAGTCACTTCAGAGAACTTAAGGAAGTTTTATTGGTATAAAACTGGCATAGGATAAAGGTCAGCCCGTTTATTTTTAACGAGTAAAGTGAGATTAGTTACTACTCAGTTCACAGGCTGAAAGTGCATTCTGCAGTATTTACCCATTGGGAGAAACAGAAAAAAAGGGACCACCCTAATTTCCCCAAAATAATACTCTGCAATTGGGGACTGCTTAGCAACTGCACCAACACAAGATTGAAAAACCCACCAGGGCTTTGGCTGTTCAAAGTTTGGGCTCACTGTCACTTAGGGCTGGATGCTGAGAGCTGCTGAGCAAAGTGCCAAGATCCTGCAGGGAATGGGCCAAGAGGACTGCATCCCAAAATTTAAACACAAGCTCCGATCCAGAAGTGGGAAGATGTCAGATCAAGTCTCAGGAAGATTTGGAAATCTCAGTCTGTGTTTTATTCTTTTAAATATTCCTTTGAAATACTTCTTGGTCACAGAGGCTATGAAAATTCGATTCATTCCTCTGTGCTGTTGCCCACTTAATGAGGTAGAGAAACATTTTATTATTCTCTCTGATGAATATACAAGCACCAAAACCCAAAGTTGAATAGTGAAACAAAGAGTAAATTATTTCAATCCTCTTAATTCTCTGGTTTTTTGGCAGATAATGCCGTAAGTCGTTTAGCTTAGCAGCCACAGATTGAAGACAGATTTCTTTTTAAACTTTGGAAATGTTAAATTGAATGAACTAACAAAAGAAATTTTTACCTAAACAGGGAGAAAATAAAAGAAGAACTTCTCAAATATTACACTGGCAATCAAATCATTTTTATGGGGTTTTTTTGCAATGACTCTGAATACTAGTTTTTTGGGAGGACAACTTTCCCCTGTCCAATCCAAATCCAGGCAAGTCCCATGAAACCCAGTAAACTGAAATAACCTCTTCCTCCAAACTCCTTCCCCAGAATTCTTGAAGAGTTGCCTGTGGTTGAACTGGAATGCATCTGGAAGTGTTTGAATTAAGTGCAGCTTGCCCAAAAGACAGCTTGGCTTCCTGCAGAGGTGTAAAGGATAAAAAGGGGATTGTGGTGGACAGAGCATTGTTGTTGTGAGTTAACAGGGAGCTGAAGCGACACTGGAATACTCATCAAAGTTCCTAAGGGCTGCTCCCTTCCAGATAAGCAGAGAGTGGCTCTGAGCTCTGAGGGCAGCTGAAAAACCTTCTAGAAGTGCTGCAGGACACATTTGCTGTTTGCAGGGAACAGCTCCATTTAACTCAACAGCACCACCTGCACCAGGTGATCACAGTTTCACCTAAAGCACCAAAGCTGCAGCCTTGGAATTAAGAGAGGCTCTACTGCTGTAAAAGATCAGCATCTTGTTAATTTGCTCTGCAACGTGAATATGTATCATTCTGTGCCTCCGTGAATTTTTCAGGTACAGTGTTAATATTAATTTTTGATTGGATGTGGAAGCGTCAACTCCCACGGGGTGCAATTAATAACACGTGCCAAATTGGGAGACACTCAATGTATGAAAGTGAGTTAGTATGCATCAGGTGCTTGTATTTTCCATTAATAAGAATTTATAATTTTAAAAAATTGTTTTCATTACACTTTTTGAGGAGAAAAAGTAATTCCATACCTTAAGGCTGTATATTCTCTTCATTCGCTTGAAAGACCACAGAGGTGCAACACTTAGAACAAAGTTTGCACAGCTCCTGGTGCCTCTGTAGATCTGCTGGACCTTTTCCCACCCTGAATTGTGCCATTTCCCACATCCCTCCAGGAGCCCAGACCCCCTGGCAGGCCTTGGCTACGCTGGGGTTGTGAAGAGTAAAGCAGCTGTGGGCAGAAACACGGGCTGCAAACTGAGGAACCACCTGAGTTACACCTTCCTTGACAGCTGGGGCTGTAAGAACACGGTCCACTGGAGCCAAAAGAATGCAGAAAACTCGGCTGAGAGCAGGAGCTGAGTGCAAGAGCACAGGAGTCTCGGTATTACACTGAGATCTAAGGGTAGCTCTGACCCACAAGCAAGAGTAACAAAAGTCTCATTGATTCCAATTAGAGGAGGTTTGGGTCTATTTACTGTAACCGAGTCGATTCTCAGAAAAATAATTAATTCCTTGTCATGTCTCACGTGTATTGATTTTTGTAATTACAACGGAATTGGAGGCGAGGGTGCAGGGGGAAGGAAATGCACTTGATTTGTGTTTAATTTGATGCACAAGCTGTCAAGGACAAAGCAATCGAGACGCCACGGCCATGCCCATCCTGGATGCTCCCTGTGCTCGGATGTCGTGTGCCAGACGTGCAGGATCCAAAATCACACCCTGCTCTGACATAATGCAGTGCACAGAGCTGGCTGTCTGCAGCAGCCTCCACGGCAGGCAGGAGGGATGCCCAAGGGGAAGAAGATAAGGACAGGACAAGCTTAATGTGTATCAGTGACTAAGAGGAGGAGACAAAGCAGTAGGATGGGAGAGAAGGAAAATACAAGTTGTTGCTGATAATAGAGCTGCCAGTAGATAATGTAAGAAAAAACAAGCAGTGAGAAAAAAAGAAAATACAATACGGCCTTGCTTGGTAATGATGCTGTTAGGAAAAAGCAGCAGGAGGGAATCTGAACTTTGTTTCCCATATGATTTCACTAAAATGGCAAGTTAGGGAATTGTTACCCAGAGTCAAGTCAGCATTTGATATCTTAACAGGTGATAGTCTCCTTTCCCAAGCATGTTTGTGGGAGGGGCTGGCCTGGTTCCATACACACACAGACCTGACTGTAACATTCAGTTTCTGCAGCGTCACAGATCAGTTTGTCACAGAGATATTGTCATCACCCACACAGACACAGAACTACCTTTTGGGCTCACTGAAGCCAATGCCTGCCCTGACTCCAGCAGGACCACAAGAAGCTGTTTCCAACCTTTTGCCTAAAAGTACCAGTTTGGGAAGTCTGCAACTCTCATAGGAGCAAAAAAAGCTTTTTCTTATACAATAGCCCTGCAAATGAAAGCTGCAAAACAGTCTCACATGCAAACATGAGAGAGAAATTATATGTATGAGGGAGAGGCAGAGCTTAGGGGTGTAAATCAGTCCTGAGTTAAGCACTTTCAGCTAAACACGTGGTATTTTAAACAAAACAAAACAAAAAAGCCTCCAGGACAGGGAACTACTTTGCATCCAGTTTGTGCAGTTTCTAAAACCTGTTGCCTAAAATGACAGCACTCAAAGGCAAATTTTCTACGGGTGCCCTACACACACCGCAAGAAAGGAAGCTGCAAACTCATACTTTGAGAAAAGCCAACAAAATGTGAGAGGTTGTGGCAGTGTGTTGGCAACACTCGGTGACATGATATCCTCCCTGGCTGGGAAAGAGCTCTGAGCAGAGTCAGAACACAACAAACTGCGAGGCACCAATAAATAACCTAATGGCAGTGATGGATGACAGCAGATCTGTCTCCAGTGGAATTATTGGTGAGAATACTGAAAATTCTTTCCCTCTTAATATATTAAACTCTTTGTTTGGGGCTGAGTTGATGCTGCCAGAAAAGCCTTTCAACACAGCCAGCATAAATTTCAGTGGGTGTTTGAAGCAGGAGAGCCTGAGCTGTTGAAAAAGCAGCCCCCAGAAAGGCTGCTGCCTGCAGAAAACACATCAGCTCTGCTCAGCTGGGAAATCATTTGATCTATTTTATATCATCCACCCCGTCACTGAGGAGGCAAATATGGGTATGAAATATGGACACGGAGCAAAACATAAAAAGAGACTTAATAAAATGAGTAATTATGTTTTCCCTAAACCCTCTCATGCAAGCAGGAGGCACACATCATCATAAATTCAGCACAGTGCCCGTTTCAGTGTGTGGGAAAGGGAAAAAGCTCTGGAGCCAGGCCCTGGGAGCACATCCCTGCGAGGCTGTCTCGGGAGGGATGGATGGAGAGGGCAGGGTGAGGAGCTGGCCCTGTGGCCAGAGGCAGAGGGGGACAGGGATCTGGAGCTGCTCCATGCCAGGCCCTAACACTGGGCACAGAGAACTGATGGAAGGGTCAAACACCGCTGGCTCAGCACAACCTTTCAAAATTCAGCTCAAGTCCTCAGTGACAAATTTCCAGTGCTTTACACTACTCCTCAGTACATCGATAAATTAAAAATAAAAAATCAAGAAAAAAAGAAGAAAGGTCATTGCCAGACAGAATAATCGAGTGCCTAAGGATCCAGGAAAAGTTGGTGTTAGAAGACTAACTGATAACTCTTTGGCATTTTAAATTCCAGTGTTTAAATTCCAGTTCACAAGCCTGATAAACTCATGATCCTAGAGCACCAAACATAAAACATAATAATACGTATACTCTTTACACCCAGATGCCCACAACATCAAAAAGTTCCAGCTTTATTATAAACACGATTTTAAAAAGATGAGTAGAAAACTGGAAATGCAACCATTTTTATTTTCCCAAACTATTGTAAACTTCTGGCTATCCAGTCCTTAGCCTAATTTATTCTCTGGCTGATTCACAGAGATGACATGAGAACACTGATTCACTCACAGCCAGTGCTAGAATTCAAGCTGTAATACAGATACACAGAAACATTGGGACTGTGGACACAGACAAGGAATGAGAACTGAAGCCAAGGACACACATTTGAGCAAGAGCAGAAAAAATGAAAGCAGACATGACACAGTGGGCTGTGAAGAATTATACTTGGATATGAACCCTGCTGAAAAGAAGTCTCCCTCCATGTGGAAGTCTGATTATACCTAGGTCTTCCTACAGGAAAATCACGTACAAGTGTAGGACTCTGAACCTTCTCCACTGAAGTTGGTGGTAAAACTGCCACCAGCTCCACTTGGAGCAGGAGTGAGCCCCCAGGCTTAAGGATCAAAGCATGCATTTCAGAATGTTACATGTAGATGCAGTGCATAAAATCAAACAGAGGAAATCCAGCAAGCAATGTAGAATACAAAGCACTGTACTTGTAAAAAAGCTCGTTGTTTCCCACAGAAGTCCATCCTGAGGGACGGTCCCCAGGAGCTGGGGGCAGCATGCTAAGGAGATATCTCTTTTCCTTTCAGTGGGAACTGTGTTTTGCCTCTGTGCGGCTCAGGCACAGCGGAGGGAAGGGCACGCTCTGCTGGTCACAGCACGTTTTAACACTGACAGCCCTCGAACACCCTGAAGAACAACCCTCATCCCACGGCATGGGGACCTGAAGCGTGCCCCAGGCCGGGCTGCTGCTCGACTTCTCTCACCCTGAGTAGCAGGGAGGGTGGCTCTGATGCTGTCAGTGGACTCTCTCACGTTTAAACATCAGCCTACCTGCTGCAAGAGCTCTTTCTCTCCTGAAGGACAATTTTAGCAGTGTAACGTATGTTCAAAAACTCTTTACCTTAGGCTTTTCATCCAGTATTTGCTGACGAATCTCCTTGTGTTTTTCTACAAGTTTCTCCTGCCTTTTACTCTGAGCATCTTCTAGCTGTCAGAAAAAAGCAGAGAATCTTTTTTTCGTGGATTGCACATCCTCAGTCTCCCACCTCCTCCCCAACAAACATTCTGCCCATCAAAATTAGAGAATTATCACCAAAACTGTGAACAATTCCAACAGAAAATTACACACCACTGCCTCGAGCATCCCTGAGCACAACTGTTCAACAGTTGGGTGTGGACACGAAATACCAGATTTCACACATGAGATTCAGGATCAGATATGTGTAAAGGACTTACTGCAGACTTTTAATGTTATTAAATGATAAATTTTGGGCTTTACTTATTAATGCACTCAGACATAAAACCTACTTAATTTGCTAATTCTTTAGGTTGCTTCCTAAATGAAGGCTCTTTAAGCAAAAATGGGCCAACTTTTGAACCTAACTATCTTTGAATCGAAATTAAGAGGAGATTTCAATGGCTGCATAGATTCCATAGTGATTTCACACCCCAAAACACTGCAGTGCACAATTTCAGCACGGTGTGAACCACCTGTAGCTGCAGAAAAGCTAATAGCTGTAATGGAATTCTCTGATTTGTGTTTACAGAACTAACAGAATCCTTTTTACATTTCAGTAACTGTACAAATGCACTTAAAATATACTCTGCAATTAAATGTTCATTGACTTTCCTTATGCAATCTTTGCATTCATGAGACAGCAAGCCCATTAAAAAAATGGGTGCATTTTCCATGAATACACACAGGATATTCAGAGATGAAATTGCATTAAAATCCACCCTGCTCAGCATCATCCCCCAAATGCTGACTAACCATTAATGAGGAGCTGTGTGAAATTCTGCTTTTCCTTTAACTGGAATGTGAAGCTAAGTCTACACTGCATCTGCTAAAAGTCAGCAGGTGTGGAATCTTTATGCTGAAGCTTACAATCTGCAACTGAATATAATCTAAAAGATGAAAAGTGACATTTTATGCCCCCAGATGCAGCATAAACCCCTGGCCTCACATACCCTCTTTATGTACTGCACCACCTCCTGGATGTAGGACCGGATCATTTCCGTCTTCTCCCTGGGGGAAGCATTCCACGAGTTATTGGAGTCAGTGAGGTCACACCAATGTATTTTAACCCCCAGCAACTCTTTGCCTAATCAAGGCCATGTTTAAGGACCTGCCTAATTAACTTTTCTGCACTCCCTGAACGTGTCCTTGTACCAGGCTGCACTTTTATTGCACGAAGGGCTCGGACTTCCCCGTGACCTGCACGGCATCCCCCTGCTCTTCCCCAACAGGCTTTTCCCACAGGAGAATGCCACGTTTTCCAAGTGCTGGTGGTGTTCCCACAGTCCCAAATGTCAGCCTGGGAGCTGCAGAGCCGTGAGCAGAGGCACAGTGCCACGGTGTGGCAGAGGAACAGCCTGTGCCAGAGCAGGTGCTGCTGGTGACACAGCTCCCACAGGAGCAGGGCAGGCACGGCTTGGCCCCCACACAGAGCTGAACTCAGGGGAAATGGAATTTATGTCACTCTCTGAGACAGCTCCTTGGTAACCATCGGTCAAAGGCTGAACACAAGAACCCCCAAAGGGGTAAATGCACATAAAATAACAATTTGTGGCTTCTTCAGTTGACCAGTTTCAGCACAGTTTCTCCAAATCCTGATTGCCTCAGCCAAGACCAGTGAACTGCTCCTCAGGTGGCACTAAAATCAAAAATCAGGTGGATTTAGGCAAGCCCTGGGTGAGTACAAAAAAAATTGAGTAAGAACAATTAATACAGCGTATTATTTTCTCTGTGTCATATTCCTTCCCAAACTTGTGCAAAAGCTTTAGATGAACAGCAGTGTAGCCAGAATGATTCAAAAGAGATTCACCAGAAGGTCTCACACCTCCCTGCCCTACTCCCAGAGTGAGGACAAGCTGCGTCACAGACAGGGGAAAGCCGACTTTCCCATGGAGTTCCCATCTCACCTCTCTCAAGGGCTCTTTGAAAAGCCTGACAGAGGAAAGTCCTTGAGAAAAATGAGAAAAAAAATAAAAGGAAAAGAGAAAAGAACTGCTACATGTCTGTCCCTGAGTTTTTCTCACTAGTGCCTCATTTACCTCTCAGCAAATCACTTCCTACTGCAATTGATTTTTACTGCTGTAGCATTTCCGTAAGGGCCAACTGCTTTTTTCTAATATGAATTCCACGCCCTCTGACCAGCTCTAACCGTATTAAGCATTTCTCCCTCTTTTTCATAATAAATTTTTCTCATATTTTTTTTTAATAGGATGATTATTGAAATTTTTAATATGTTGATTCTTAAACGACCTGAAACACTTCACTGTGTGTATGTTTTCCTTTCAGTGTTACCAAACACACAGATTCTCTGTTGAGAGGCTCCAAAACCTGTGTAAACCTTTTTACCTGCAGAAAACCAAACACAGTTGTGCCTTTGTTACACGGTAAAACTCAAACATTAGAGGGCTTCTTGTTTTGTTTTGTTTGTTCCTCTTGTATTTTTAACTGCTCTAAAGTAAAGACTGGTAACAAGAATAGCAGTGCAAGATTAAAATGCTCCATTTTCTTTTTGAGCTGCTTGCCAAAACAAATGAAGGAGGACAAACAAACCTAGATACTGTGCCCTTGGGAAGAACATAATCAACCTGCACGACTACAGTTTGCGTTGTCTGGCGGTGCATAAATGGAATTAGTATTGCTGTGCCTGCACAGGGACCCTGCACCCTCAGAGCTCAGCCTTCCCCTGCCTCCCCCCAGAGTGTTGCTGTCACTGGAGGAGGATCATTAGTAGAGTCTGAGGGGAATTTATCCCAAAAGCAGAGTAAACTTTGCTGTTTGGTGTGGTGTGGCCATTTCTTCCAGAGAGCAGCTTTAATGGAGTTAAGAAGAAAAGACAACTCACAAATAGAAACCCAAGTTAAAATGAAATCAAACCCTGCAGGAACAGGAGCTTTTTGTACTCAGAGGAACGGTGCCTGGATGAACAGCATTTTGGGCAACTGCTCCATGAGGTGCTCCCAGGAACATCCCCACTCCACACAGCAGCACCTCTGCTGCTGGCCCAGGCTCTCCCTGCTCACAGAACAGAAGATTGGATTAGCCCCAGGAAATGAAATTATTATCAGGGAAAGGACTCTGGTGAGGTCTGACTAAAGGCTGCCTTGTATTTAGGGTCAAGACCTTCCTTTGATTTACCAGCTGTGAAAACTCTTATATAAGGATACGGATCTAGGGATATACTTACTCTTCCATTTGATTTTTATCCTTGGACTTTGCTTCTGTGATCTTCTCCTGCCTCTTCTTGTCCATTTTTTTCTTCAGTTCTTTCTTTTCTCTAAAGTATAAAATATAAAGGGAAGCTCAAAAAGTATCTAAACAAATCCCGCAAGAAGCAGCAATCAGTGATAAAGGCAACAGCACTTACTTTTCACAGGTTTCTTTCAGTTTCTTTAGCTGGTTGTTCTGACACTCCTCTGCTACATCTGTCAGCTTCTGAATTAGCTAAAAATAAAATCCCAAGAAATAAAAATAGGTATTTTCAGCTAAACATCATACAGGCAGCTAAATTTCCTCAAAAGTCTGCAGCACACACGAAAGTGTTACGCCATTCCCAGATGAATTACCAACAATCAAAAGCCAGTAAACATTATTATCAGTGTAAACACATTATTAACGTGTGGAGTTCAGCCAGACTGGTGCATATCCAACTCATACAGAAACTGCTACTTCTCTGTACATCAAGGTGATACAGTTTCACAATATTAAACGTAAAACCAAAATATATTTCAAGTACTTTACCTTCGCAAGGAATGAAAATGCCTGTGATAAATCATAAGGGGTCACAAATTGAATTTACACAATGCTAATTGCAAACAGAATTCCTGTGTCACTGAATATTCAGGGTTTTCTGTGAGGGCTGAAAATGTTCCTCTTGTAACGAGGGTTAATTATTACAAGGAATAGTTTGGGTTTCAGGTTGGTCAAGGGGACTTTGAAAATTCAGGCATGACAGCTATGAAAGCCAAGCACAGAGAAGCACAACCTACATTTTGGCCACAGGATGAAAAAGATCTGAGTCATTGGTTTGAAATCTGCTGTGGGTTCGATCTCCTTTGTGCCCAAACCAGTAACAAAAGCCATGCCTGCGGTGGGGATGCCGACAGGAGAGAGGAGTCGTGGGCAGGGCTCCCGTGCCAGTTCAATGAACAGTGAATAAAGTGGGAAATGGGACCCATTTGGTTTGATCACCCTTCTAGTTTAAGCTTGATTTTGTAAAATCACCCTCTCAGGGTGATGAACCAGGAATCTATAACACGGCATAGCTGGTCTGATCCAACTTTTCATTCCTTAGATAAAAGTAAAAAGGTACCAACAATAGGCTCCCCTCTAAAATAAAGACATCAGAAAGAATCTCTCAGCTGAAAGGCAAATTTTAATTGGAATATTAACTCCTGCACAGCTCAGAGGGAAAACTACCCGAAAGTTCTGTGCTAAAAAATGAATTTACTCTGCCACCACCTAACAGAATAATGTCAGAAATGTAACTTTGCTTAGAGAAATGCCATTTCCCATTCTGGAATGAGAAATGAGTTACCTCACGAGATAAGCCCAACTATGTGGGTCTAAACCGGTTCTTCTTTATAAAAATGCAAATCTCTGAGATGCAGCCACCAGCTGTTACTGGGATGGGGACTGTCCCCCTGTGGTGCAGGTGACTGTGTCCCTACACCCACCCTGGAGCAGCTGTGACTCCCACAGGGATGGGGATAAACACGGCACCACTTGGGAGCCGCAGCGGCGTGCTGCGATCCGTGGAAATCAGTCTGTGCAGAGGCCTCGCTGAGCAACAGCCACACACAAATCACTCCTCTGACCCGCTCTTTTTGGGTAGCAGGGCAGAGGAGACAAATCACTTCACCCAACAGGAGTGAGGCAAAACATCAGGTAATAGAAAAAATTGCAAGAGGGAGCTGTCTGGAGTTGGGAAACAGTTTGCACTCCCATAATACCCTCTAAAAATGTTCATTTCTGCCTACGAGTATCCATTAGCATCAGCTTCCATCTGCCCAAGCTCGTCTATTTCAGCTCAGAGGACCTATGATTCTGCTGTAGTTGTCAGCCAAAGTCCAGCTGTAAAAACAAAGCTGACTTGGACCAATGAATGCAAAATATTTCTTCACCATATACAGATTATGTCCTGCATCCCCTTAAAGCATTCATCTGCCACAGGAACACTCTGTGGCACAACGCTCTGTCCTGGGGAACGCTGGAATCTATTTTCACGGCGTTTCAATTTATTTTCTGTCTAATCCTGCCTCCTTGTGTGTTGCAGGTTTAAAGAAGTGGCAGAACTAAACAGGAACATCATCCAAAAGCTGCAGTAAAATGAGAATTATGTAACCAGAGGTAGCAATAAGCCTGTTGCCTTTGTGCCTTCCACCCAAAGCCTTCCAAGCTGTTGGAAGTGCTAGTGACAAAGTGACACAACAGCCCCTTGCAGCTGCAGCAGAACACAGGGAGGTGAAGCTCTGACAGGGTCTCCAGTTCGGAGGAAGCCTCATAACGAGAATTTGTCCTGGTGCCTTCAGTGCTCACCCCGAGCTCGACACCACAAACCTACCAGCTTGATGTGCTCTCGTTTCTGGTACTTCTCACTGTAATACTGCTCCTGCCTGAGGTTCAGCAGCTGCTGCTGCTGCTTCTCCTTCAGCTCCACGAGCTTCTGGGTCATCTCGGAGTCGAGTGCAGCCAGTTCCTGCTCGATGGTGGAAGAACTGTGGTCGGGGCTGCTTGTCTCAGACCTGCAAGGACATAGCACACCCCGAGGGGTCTCGGTCACCAGGCACCTACACCCTGCCTTTATTTATTTAAATTTGCCTTTTTAAGTCAGATATTTAGAAGTAGTCCATTAAAAAGTTCCTCAGCACCACACACAGAGCAAGAAGATAGGTGATTTTAGCCCTAGTAAGTTCAATAATTTAACCTTTTAGGGAAAAAATAGCATTAGCAATTTATTAATGGGATGGCTGCTGCTTTTAAACCTCATTTCACTGACCCACCAGGGTGGTGTCAACCAGACTTAATGTAAGCGAGCTGTAAACTCAACTGCCAAGACTTCCCATGAACAGATGCTCATGGAACTTGTTTACCCACTTCCAGACATAACTTGAACTTCAAAGCTGCAGAGTCTTCAGCAGAAAGGGTGAATGCTGAATATTTTGGAAACCGAGTCATCCCTGCATGCACTCAGCAATATATTTAAAAGCTTAGCATTACATCTGCATTTACAAAATGCTTCACGTGGTAGGAACATCCCTTTATTTGGCGTTTTCTCCCCCCTTCAGGAAATGCCATGCATAGCACACAGAGGAAAGTGCTCCATGGGCTGCTGACTTCAGAAGTTCACACCCCAGTGGGGAGCAAACCTCAGGAGCAAGGGAAAAACACAATAAGGAAGCTAAGAAACAACACTAAGGAACAGTTTGGGTCTATTTTATTCTTTCTTAAGAGAGAAAGAAGGATAGATGTAACTGCGAAAGGAGATATGACGACACTAAACTGCCCAAGAGAAAAATAAGCAGCAAACCAAACCCAAGGAAAATACATTAAAAAAAATAAGATTATGCTGTGTCCCTGCTCTGCTGCTGTGTTTACTGCCATGCTCAGGTGCTAAATCAGTTGCCTGGGAAACATCAGAACAGCGCAGGAGATGGACAAAACAACAAAACCTTGAACAGGGAGGGCTGACACGGGGAGAAAAATGAGTTTGTTCCTCAGAAATGTGCAGAGATTACAATGCAGAGAACTGGCTCTGCTTCTCTTCTCTCTCCCAGGTTCAAGTGTTCAGCTGCTGTCACTTAGAGTTACTTCACCTGAAATAATGTGATCCTGCTTTCATCCGTCCGAGGACACGAATCCCAAGGTAGCCTCGTTTTATTTCTTGTCTTTTTATTGTATTTGAATATTCTGCTAAGAGGTTAAGTGGTGTCAGTGTGATGAGTGAGGGTAATTTAAACATTACAGAGCCAGAAGACAGCATTAATGAATATTACAGTCAGCATATTATGCCATTACACAATACATGTTTTAAAGCTGACATTTATCTTGTATTTCTGGAAAAAAGAAATCAAGCCTATTTCTAAACACTGGCTAAAATATTGACTGCTTTTTATGGAACATGATTATTAAAGAAACTTTAGAGTAACACCAACAAAACACTTGTGCATGTGTATAAATAAATATTTCAAACTTCCTGTAGACAGCGGCTTTACTGAATCTTGGCTCAATTTTAGACAAGGGCATAACGCAGAGATTGCTCCTGACCAGAGACAACACATTTTTATGGCCATCTGATACAGGGACTCCGGTGAAGTAGTGATTTATACTTTGCAGTTACAAGCAAACAGTGTCAGCAATAATTTAAAATGATAAAATCCCCTTTCTCCTTGGGATGCAGTGTTCTATTAGAAGTCTGCTGCTTGAGATAATATGTACTTGCAAGTTTGAAAATCCCTGAAAGCATATTCCTGCCTTTTTAAAAATTTAACCTCCAGACTTGTCTGTATCTGCACATAAAACTTCACGTCTCTGACACCACTGTGGCAGCTCGACGTAGGAGACTGCAGGGTTTTACTGCCTGACATCATGAATGGTTTGCAGTCAGATCACAACACAGTAAAAAAACCCAAATCCTTTTTTGCTCAAAAACAAATGAGTCATTTTATTTATTCAGCTTGATTTTCTGCTTAAATGTGAATAGGAGAAAAGACAGAAATGTGCTGTTGTTTTGCCTGCCACTGTCTGTCACACACTTTGGTGACGGAAAACACTGCAGATAAAATATCCCTGTGCTTGCAGTTGACAGCCAGTCATTAAGGGAGTTTGTTAAACTCGAGCACAGAACCTGGAAGCCTGAAGAACCTGGAGAACTGGCAACAGTTAAGGCCAGCTGAACACAGATATATTGTGAGTGTCAAGCTCTTATTAATCCCAATGACATTCTGTCATCAGGAAAGCAGAAATGAATAAGCTCCTGCCCAGGGACAACTTATGGCCTGACTCCCAGTCACTTACATTTAGAGGTACTATCAACAAGGTTGGCAGCCAGAGCAGGCTTGCAGCTTTTTCCTCTGATCATCTC
The DNA here is from genome assembly GCA_013398955.1 of Callaeas wilsoni. NCBI lineage: Eukaryota > Metazoa > Chordata > Aves > Passeriformes > Callaeidae > Callaeas > Callaeas wilsoni. The sequence goes on along the minus strand of VWPU01004696.1, from coordinate 79,268 downwards.
CTACCAAAAAGTAATTTTTTTTTAAAAGTTCATTCAATATCATCATATTTAGGAACTGCTGCTACATCAATTTAATGCAAAAGTTAAGAGGACTTTTGTGCTTATCTAGTTACTTTAAAAAATAAATGCTGTTAAGACAAAACGGGTGCACCAATGGGAGAATTAAAAGTTCGACTGCAAGAGTATCTGACACTGATTGGCTCTATGTGTGCCTATGCTTTGCCAGGAGTTATGAATTGATCTTTATTAACATACGTAAGAACAAGGCAATAATCGTGGAAAGGTTAGTAAGAATTCATTGGAGTTTTTGCATTTAAATTGACAATATTAAATAATTGATAAATAAGTGAAAAATTGTATTAGCACAGAGAAAGAGACAGGGTGGTGCAAGGCTGGGAAAGAGAAAGCACAGAAGGGATGGTCATGCAGGCAGTCATTAAGACATACCCAAGTGGTCCGGATCAATCAAGATTTAAACAGCAGTCAGGTGTTTATAATCTCCAGGTGCTTTTTTCCCCTAATTCTACATCTGATGCCTTCTACTGTAGCCTGAGTTTTTCCAAGGCTCTAACCTGGAGCCAACGCTCTCGTCCCTCGCTAACCAGGAATCTGCTGCTTTTGATTTTGTCTGTGCTCTGTCACCTCCATATGATTTCTCTAGTGTAAAAGAAGGCCTGAGTAAAGATCTCCAGCAGCACACTGATGAGGCAGGTTGTGTTTAACCCACCTTTTCTTGCTGTCCCTTTTTGCTGTTTTCTCTAGCACTGCTCTCCGCCGCAGGTAGTCGTTCTGGATCTCGTTGTACTTTGCCGTGTGCTCTTTGATAAGGTCGGTGGTTTTCTTGTGGTGCCTCTTCACTAAGTCCTTCATTTCCTTGTAGTGCTTCTTTTGAAGTTTAACAAAGGACTTCTGTTGTTTTAGCTCCTCAATGGTCTGTGCTTCCACTTCTGCAATGATAATAACAAAAGCCACTTCAATTCTCCAGCAGCGTAGGATTTCAGTCAGAGGAGCCAGGGATTGCCATGAGCAGGAATGAAACAAAGCCTGCTTGTTTACTGAGGTAAATTAAATATGGCATGAACTAACTGCGTCGTTTTACCTGAAATAAGCTAACTGGATTGAAAGCACTGTGATAAAATGGTTCCACTACTATTCACTACATTCCGAACAAACTTAGCTTCTGTTGTCGCTATAATGCTGCTCTGTCTTCTGCGTTAGATGGTAACTTGGTGCTCGTGAAACTACAACGTTTTTAAAATTCCCTGTTGGCACTCCATCTCATGAAATGTACCCAAACATTGAGTAACTTCAAACCTGAGGAAGAACACTAGGCATGTACATTTTCTAGGAATTACTGCAGTCCTAATCACTGAAGAAATGCCTAAGCCAGGTGGCCTAGTTCATAAAAAACATGTTTTTCTTGATGAGAAAGCTTATCATTCACGCAGTGTAACCTGTTTAATTTTTACCTGTGAGGACACTCTGGATAAGATCTTCTGTCTTTGCAGGTGCTTTCACCGAACCTAGAGGTGAAAGAGATGTTTAATTCCAATTCTTTTAAAATGACAGCCATGACTGTGCTGCTTGACTGTGTTAAAACATGGCAGATGACAGAGGACGCACCCTGACATGGGCAGTTATTAATCATTGGAGAAAATACATCTTTTGAGCAGGAGAGGAGCAACATGGAAAACAGCAACCCTCTGGCCCCACACAGAAAGGTGACCTTCCAAAAACCCACCTGAGCTGTGTTGTTTTACTGATAAGGAGGACTGAACTCACTGATACCACTCACACGAGTCATTTGAGTGGTGTCAGGCTGACAGTTACAACTATATTACATTTTACGATGTCAGCGCAAAATTCCTGCACACAGGATGAATCCAGCTCCTTGGAAGTCAGTCAGATCATGCCTATAGAGACTGCAGTCATAAAATTATAAACACTGTGTTTAACAAGCATTTGCTATAGGAGATGTGTCAACACAAAATACAGAAGTACCTAAGACTCTATTTTGTGTGTGGACTAAGATGTAACTACGTGCATAAATTAGGCATAGTTGTAAAAACAATTCCAACAGATTCCTGTACTTGCAACACCATCAACAAAAAAATCCCAGCACATTTTCTTGCTTGTAATGAACTTCAGTTTCATCACTACAGCAACTGTTAAGTACAAGATATTTGTATATTTGAAGCAGAGAAAAGCAGTGGGGAAGTTTCTACCTATTTTAGACAAACAAAACAAACACACAGAGCTTCCCACCTTTGTCCTTTAAACACAAAGCACTTGAAAACTTATTATCCAGACTTATTTTGAAAAGATGGGACATTTTTTTTCCTTTTCCTTTGTTTTGTTGTTTGTTTTTTTACCTGGTGCTGGCTGGCTGTGGACAACCTGAGTTGCTGGTTTTGGTGTGAGGGAGGCAGTGAAATTTACCCCATTTTCTGCTGGTGTCGGCCTGGGCTCGTTGTTAGCTTCAGACGGTGCATCCCCATGGTCAATCTGAAATCACAGGATAATTCACATTATTCTTCCCAACTAACGGACTTAATTTATTTGCAGGTCCAGTTTAGCCTGGTTTTTAAACGTAAAATTCTGCAAATGTTGTATCTAAAAATCAATCTAAAATAAAACAATGGAAGAAGACATCCTTAAGAGCTGTGGTAACCCAGGTGGCTCATTTGTGCAGGGTAAATTTCAAGAAGAAATGGAGCAAGTATTATTCTGAAAAAGTATTTTAAGCAGATATAACTCATCAGGGACATTTTTCAGCACAACATATATTAGCTGCACCAGATGTGAAGTCTGTATTTCAGTGAAGAGCCACAAAATCTTTCTAGAAATAACGTAGGTGCTGGCAGGAGAATGCTCCTCAAATCCCTGCTGTGAACGAAACGTGTACACAAAATTACTTTTAAATTTCATAGACACACACAGCACTATCATTATTCACCATTCTCACGGAACAAGAACATCCTTCTGACTCCCAAGAACTTACATTCTTGTAACTACACTCCTAGGATAATATGTAAACAGTACCTCCATCCTGCTGCATGAACACATCTGTGGTATCCAAATATTTAAGCATTTTCCACAATCTTTGCCTTCTCTCCAGTCTCCTAAAGGCTCAGGCTTGCAGCGTGCATTGTGCTACATGCTGAACATCTGAAACTGTCCCTGTGACCATCAGGTTGTAAGCAGGCACCCGGCACTCAGCAAACAGAAGGTCATTCAAAGCAATTTTTATTTTGAAATGGCCAGGCCCTGCTTCCTGCTGTCCCTGCGAGGGGCCAGTTGCCATGGTATCTCAGGGAAGTTTTGGATTTGTTCCTTCAGCTGCTTCCATCTCCCTCTTTGATGGTAATCACATTACATGCAGAGGCAGGATACCACAGTTGGATTTTTTTTTGCCCCATGATTACTCCACACTTGCAAAATATCAGCCTGTGCTGCATCAATAGAGGCAAAATGGATTCTGATCCAACTGTTTTGTGCTGCTCCTGCTGCTGATTTCCTTCAGCTTGGCCCTCACGCTATACTGTATATTGCAAAACAATTCCTGTCTCAACAGCCTATTCCTACCAGAACTACAGGAGAGAGATACTGTAGGCAGAAACATGATGCAATCGAAAATCAATGCCAAGAACTTCATTTATATCAAGCAGGAATGACTGCAATAAAATATGGAAAACCCTGATTTAGCCAACATTTACAGCAGAGGAACAATGTGACAGGCAAAAGCTGTAGGTGTGACAAACACACACAGATGTGGTTATCCTCGCAGTTCTCCACAGGCTGCAGTTCATTAGTTTAATAAAAACAATGTTTGCTGCACAGACCATCTACATTTAATACAAATAAATCCAGAACTCCTAACTTCTGGCAGTTCTGTGCCCCATTGCATGGGAAAGTGGGTATTATCTTCTTTTGAGACCAGGTTTTTATGTGCTGTGAAATGCTGTATCACAGCTTGTTGAGGAACTATTAATATAACCTGTCAGTTCGGGACATAAAACATCTGTTTTCAGAAACTGAAGCAGAAATGTGAGGCAGGACCATGTAGTGAACACGGCATAATTTTCACTACATCAAGCAATCTAATCTCATTAAAAAGCACTTTCTCTTCCCATAATTCATCACACTATGCTAAAAGAATGCTAAAATAAACATGATTTTTCCTTAAAAAAAAAGGATTTTTCCTTTTAGGCTGTTTTTAAAACACGATGTAATCCAGCCTTCTAATTTACCGTTTTAATATTCACATAAACTGGTTTCTATTTCACGTTGCCATGTCTTTTCCAATACAGTACATTTACTAAGTAGAGAGATACATACCCACAGAGGAATCTATATGGTCTATTTTTATTTCTACAGAGAAAAGGAACTACTCCAGGCTGGGATTAGTTCTTACCAAGGAACTGCCCACAAATTTCTTTGGATTGTTCCTCCTGTCTGTAAGGGACACTTGGCAGGGGAAGAGAGGGGAACTTTCACTGCCTGTATGAGCTTAGAGATTTACAAAGGATTCATTTAAAGGTGCAAAACTCACACTGCAGGCATTCCACTCCCCAAAAGCAGCTCTTCTCAGGCCAGGCTGGAAAGCAAGAACTGACCAGAAAGGTAAAGGTAGGAATTCCTGTCATATTTATGATGGGAACTTTGTAAATAAATACAGAAAAGATGCTGGAACTCGTGTCAGTTCTTCAGCATTCTTTGTTTATGGGATTACAGTGACCATTAACAGACAAGGTAATGTGAAGCCTGAAGAAAGGCTGATTTATTTGTTCAAAATGATTCACTATTAGGTAGCTTATTTCACTGTTTTTCTGCAAGAAGCCTGGGGAACTTCCTACCAAGGTCGAGTTTAAACTTCTACAACGAGGAAAGAAAAGCAAAAGCCTCTCAGTTTTCCTCTGACAGCTGCTCAGTTCAAAAATGTGTGTGAGGGGAAGGGAAGAGGTGTGGGGAGTGGAATCTGTGCTGGGAGACAGCACAGCTTGGCACACAATCAATCACAGTGTGTAAGTCTGAAACTGGGCATTGGAAATGTGAATCCAGGTACAATTAGGTGTTCATTTCTGGCAAACACACCTGGGTTTGCTCAGCTGTGCTGACCGTGAATGTACTTGCAATTATTAATCAGTGTGATTGTTGTGGGCCAATAAAAGTGAAGAAAACAGACTGTCAGATGAGGAAAACATTATCATCACAAAACATGGTCAGGGAATTCAAGATTTCCAAGTACAGACCAAAATATCTTACCCAAAAAGTGCCTTTACAATAGAAGGTAAGAGTGGTGAATTCAGATTAACACTTACAGCTGCAGTTTTGTCCCTGTCCCTCGGTGCTGCAGCTAACTCAACCATTACGCATTTTTAGCAAAAGCACCACCACCATCACCACAGTTTTCTTTTACAAAGTATTTCTGTGCTTCTCCAAAACAACCTCCTTTATCCTATGAGCTTCCAAGCTCCTTGACAGAGTCATCTCTCCTTCTTCCATTTGCTGCAGAAGATACTCTATGACAAGAATTCTTCTAACTAACAAATAAGCCTGTATATACCGGGAAAATCTGTAGTTTTTTAAAAGTAAAAATGACCTCTAAGGTATTTAAAGGATTATGTTAAAAAAAGGCTTTGCTATTAATATAGAATCTCATGTGTAGCGTGTCCTAGATAAATGTCTAAGATACTATTGAGCATTTCACAGTGTCCTCATTCAGCAGAACTTGTGACACTGCACAAAGAGTAAATTGTTGGCTACTGAATTGTAATGACTTTCACTCATCTGGTCTGCTTTGGGAATGTATTCTTGGTTACAAAATCTAGTTCAGCGAGGTTTCGCACATCTGAGAATTGCAGAAGGCAGGCACCAGAGCAGAGGGCAGTTTAGGATTAAAAAGCATTTCTCTGTCTTTGTTAAAGACTGTGCTGAGCGCCTTTTGATCACTTGGTGTGCACAACACCTGGCACAGCCGCCTCTGACAGACGATGCTGATATTCTCAAACACTGCTAGATGTCCCAAAGAGTGTGTCTGGAACAGAGAGACTGAATGTTTGAAGGTGCAGAGTCCGCCAGAAACCAGGGCTGAACTCTGAGTTACGCTCAGAACAACATCTGAGCATTTGGATGCACAACACCCTCAATTATACAGAGGAAAGGGCTCACAGGTTAGTCTGCAGGTAACCATATATATGCAGACACCTAACACCCATAGCTTTCAGCTAAGCTACAACAGGCCTGACCATGCATTTACTCCATGGTCTCCTCCATCTTCATTGCTCTTTCTAACGTCTGTGAAGGGCTGGATCAGTTGAACTCCAGAGGCCTCTTCCCACCTCAATTATTGTATGATTACCCTGTGTCTCTTGAGGACATGTTTGCTCACACATCATCTATAGAGACATCGTAATCTGAGATACACAAATGGTTCTCAACAGAATGACCTCTCCAGAGACAGTCTGAAATTCTCTGTAATTTGTAATATTTTCAGGCAAATCTCCTGACACAGAGTTGTCTTTTTCTGCAAGGGGAACCAGTAGCACACTGGAAAACAACAGGCATTGACTCACAAAGATTTCAGTTGCTACTGAGCAAAGCTGCACAGCACACACATAACTCAGTTTTTCATTTCTTTCACCTCTGAACAACAACCTGCCCAGTGCACACCATGCTGCCTTCAGTGAAACCACACTCACAGGGCTTGCTGGGGTGTCGTGTGCCTCAGTCTCATCCAGGGTGAGATGTTTACAGGTGTTCACGTAATCAACGTATACAATTCCCAGGGATTTTCAGTACTTGTCTTTCTAAGCAAAGGAGGTGCTTTTAAATACTGCAGCATGATTTCCAGAGACTCAGAAACCTCCCTTACCTCTTTCTTGACCTCTTCCTCATCTTCCAGAGTCAGTGCAGCCAGCTGCTTAGCTCTCTGCTCCATCAAGTTTACATATCTGATTGGATTGGATAAGGCCTCAATCACATCTAGGAACAAGGCAAATACTTCAGTTTCAAAGTTCTGATGTTATGGCTCCAGCACTCCTCAGGTTTTAAGGAAGAGGCAGAACAGTGGTTTTCACTGAAGATGGTCTTTCACAGCATGGCATTTAAACTTCCCCTTGTTTAGAGCCAATGCCAAAACACAGTTCTCTCCCTTGAGCATGCACTTTGCCTAGGAAACAATTACATACTCATGTATCCTGCATGCAAAGTTTCATTTGTGTTCCAGTGGCAAATGCCTGGGGTATTTCCTCCTTTGGAGTCTGCTGAAAATAAGAGCTGGCCCTAATTCTAAGCCTCAGGCAAGTCGCTGTAAATCAGGCCATCTCCTAGGAGTGAGGAGACACAATGATCCATCAGATGCAGACCTTTGCTCACAAGACTGTTATCCCAGCCTGGCAAATCATCCACACCTCATGCATTTTGTGTTTATGTAAATTAAATTTTATATTCCTCAGCAGGAAAATTACCTGCATAGTAGAGAATTACCTGCATAAGTGTCAGGTACGTAGTCTTTGACCTCTATGTACACAAAGAGAGCTGGCAGTGTCAAAGGCTGGTTCCTCTCATTCCTCAAGCAGATGTAGTGATAGCCTGCAAAGTAACCAGTTCACAGCTTAAACCCTTCCACAGGCACTTCCAACGCACCTCTGCTATCATTTGTTATTTATGGTGTGGCTCCAGCTGAGGAAGCAGCTCCAGAGACTTCTGGGAGGGAAAGGTTTACCTGAAGGGTTTCAAGGATAAGTGTACAGACTGCTGGAAAGGCATATGGCACTGCAGTTTAAAATAGTATTTTCTGTTTATTCTTACATATGTGACTGATGCTAAAAATGGCAATTTATTTAAATTTTTCATGCGTTCTGTTTTATTACCTATGTCTGGATTTTTTTAGTTTAGTAGATCTTATTCAATTTTCAAAAGTGGCCCTGGTAGTACTCAGGAATCTGAACAGCCAAAGTAAAATGAGATATAACAGCCCATCCACACACACCATTTAATTTAAAATATATACAATGCAGCATGATGGCTACATAGTGTGTTTGTGTGTATAAATCCTATTGTGTGACCATCCTCAGGAATACATCTGTAAAAAGAGAAATTCCAGACTGTTTTGAAACCTGGCTGTCCAATCTTTGACTGATCACCTTGTGGCACTGAGTGCCATGTCCAGTTTGGGAGCCACACATGTGGGAAGCGTCAGGATCCAAGTCAGGAGCAGGATGCATTTATCTGAGGGAATCCTCACTTGGCTGATGTGAACAACTCTCTCTCCAAGTAATGGTTAAATCCTTGCTTTAGGAATACTGACAAGTCTGTGGATTTGTGTGACAGCATGGTAGAACTTTCAATAGCATCTCAGAAAAGAGACAAATTGCATATTACAAAGGGTTCTCAGTTTTCTCAATCTCCTCCAGCAAGTTTTCAGCATGGACACAAACTCACACCAACAGGCTGTTCTCCATCACATGCTGTAAACTGATGACTGCTGGAGCCAAAAGGACAGAGAATGGGCCTGTGGGGAACAGCTCTGGAAAGATTTCACTTACCAGAAGAGGGAAATCCTTCCCACCCCCCTTCTTCTCTCCAGTCACCCATCTACTTTCCTCTGGCACTCAGCAGATCCTCCAGGAGACAGCTATATCCATTAAGCCAGCGGAAAATGCAGCTGGCATAAAAAAGGTATCTGCTGGATTGACAAACTAAGTTTGCTCGTGAAAAAGGTGTGGAAATTATTCATGGCCAACTGTAAGATATGGAGACACGTGAGTTTTCTGCTGGATAAGGCACAGGGCAGATACAGATATTCTTCCTTTTCCAGTGTGTGTGGAGCTGGGAGCACGTTCATGGCCCATATGCTTGCCCTAATTCAGTTTCCTCCCCTCACTGGAAAATCTGGCACTGAATTTGAACACTTCTCTTGCTCAAACTGCCAATGTCACTGCATCCTTCTGAAACAGGATCTCTAACAAGTCTCTGGCCCGGAAAGTGTGGACAGAGTTGTCGCACAAGGCAATTTTCATTTAAGTGGTCACTAATTATAGTAGAAATAATATGATTTAGTAGAGGCCAACAATGATATTTTTCTTTTAATTTCCAGCAATGAGGATGAGAGTAATTTTGGATTGATTTAAAGGTGCTACAGAGATATAACAGCTTGCATATAGGTCAGTCTTTCAAGTGTGCAGAAATTACATTGAGAGGAGCAGATTTTGCTTTCATTCCCAGCTACATCCCATTCTCACAAAGGTGACAACAAAATTGGCTGTTGCTGCTCTCTTTCCTCTTAAAAGTGTGCAATTGTACTTTTTAGCATAAACCTGTGAGCATGAAGTTGGTGTACTGGAGATAAGGAAGTGCCAACTCTGCCTCCAATGCTTTAATTCCATTGGTTTCCCTAGATGGTTAAAAATTTAAACTTCTGGTGAAATACGGCATTTTTCTTTTTCAAACCTGAGGTAGATTATTCAAGTCCTCAGTTGCTATGAGGCTGCTGAGTGGCTGCTGATTTAGAGTAGTTGAGATTCTGCCTTGCTGTCTCTTTTCACCACACAATGTCTGTCTGGATGAGGAAAAAGGTTTTACCTGGTCGAATTGCTGAGACTGGCAATATCCGATGGCCAATGAATTTCCCTCCTTCTTCATACACTGCTAACCTTAAACAGGCCAGGGAAGGCAAAACCACCTGGAAGGCAATATTGTTGCATTATTAGATTTCAGCTCTGAATGAAGCAGCTCCTTCCACAAGCTGCACAGAATACATGCCGAAATTTATCTAGTCATTGAAAGAAGAAAAAAAAAGCAACAAAAAGAGCTTGTCTGATTTATTTTCAACCTACTAAAAATAGTAGCCTGTGCTTCTCTGAGCGCAGGGGCAGTCAGGCACGATCGTTAGCTAAATAGAGAAACGAAGTACACTAATTAGAAGTTCATTACAGAAGAAAAACGCTAGTGATGTTTCCAAACTTAAGCTCTGGCAGGCTGCCAAAGGAAAGCCATTCAGAAGGCCAAATATTCAGAGAAAAGAGCACTGCTGTAAGTACCAAGTGTATAAACATCCTTGTGAGCTACACTTGCTGAGAGAAATCGGAAAAAAATTGTTTTACAAGCACCTGGAGTCAGGATATACTTAACCAAGGTGCTCAATGAGCAAAACCCAGAGGTTCTGTTCAAACACTGGCTGCAGGTGCATCGCAAAGGGCAATAAAACATCCACATTGCACGGTCCTAAAACACGCTCAGTGTTTTCTGCCACCTTAGAAGTTCAGAGAATTGAGTCTGAGCAATACTGCACGAGCAGCTCAGAAGTTTAAGTCTCATCTCAGGTGGATGGGATTCGTGCCTTCATCACCTGGGCAGCGATTTTATAGCCCAGTCTAGTGATAAGCAGGGACAGCAGATTGCTTTGGCTGTGCCAGCTCAGGCAGCCAGGCCGCTGGAGCTGCATTCCCATTGTCCTGCTCTCAGGTTACCAGGAGGGCTGCTCGGCCAGGGCAGATTGCCATGGGCATTCCACTGAACCGCTGCTGGGATCTGTGCCTGCTGCCCATCCCATCCACACGGCTGCTGCTTCCAGCTGTGCCACTGAAACAACCAAGGGGACTTCAGACTTCACTTCTTTTAGCAGGAGCTGCCACAACTGGAGCAGGCAAAGCTCAGCAAAAGCAGCTGTACTATGAAATAACTATTCAGAATCTCTTTTCCTGCTTTCTAACAAGTGAAAAGTTGGAAAGACCCCACCGGACACATTAAAAAAAAGCACAATGCCTTTTGGGAAGCAAGTGTTATACCAACCTTCTTAAACACTATGGCTTCCTCTTCCCAGACTGGATTCACTGCGTTGCCTTGAGAGGTCTTGGTCTTCAGAGCTTTTCTCCTGGTATCCACAGGCAGGCCAAACATGTCCACTTCCACATAGGTACCGACTTTTTTATCAGAAAGGAACTGACCTGAAATTATCTAAAGCCAAAGAACAAAGGAGCATCATTAAAGATCGCTGTGGTGGATTAGGAAATGAGTGGCTGTAATGCAGATGCATAATTCTTATTAATGATCAGATAGTGGGCATTTAAAATAAAATCAAAACAACATTAAACCCACAATAAACAGGAAAAAAAACCCCAATACTTAAGTGTGGACACAGAAAAACAACTTGGGAGGCCTGCTTTCCTGTGACTCTGTGGTCCTGAATTCCCCTATGAGTGATAATGTGGTTGAGATCATGCTGCTGCCCTTCCCTCAGCAGGAATACTCATTTGGATCTCTTCCTCAATCTGTATGCCTATTTCCTGAGAACTCTTAAGTTCTATCTAGTCTCAACAACAGGTTCAAAAAACGCTTGAAAAAACAGAGGTTTAAATGGCAGAGAAATTATATATATGCTTTTAGAAGGAGAAAACAATCTTAAAAGTTTGTATTTTAATGAAGGCTCTTCACAGAGGAATTTTAATATGAAAATAAAATCATAAGATAGTTGATCTTTCCCAGTTCTTATTTTTAACAGGCAGCACAATTTTCAGCTTGAAAAAATGAAAGAAAGGTCTGCAATTACTTCAGAAAGCTGAGGAGGCACAGGAGTGTGCAGCAGTGTCGCTGTGCCCTAACAAACTGAGGCTTGCCTAAAGCAAATCTCAATCCAGCGCCAGCTCTGCTTGTGTGAGCACTGACACTGTGACCAGCAGAGCCCTCCCTGAGCAGGCAGAGGCAGCTGCCTTCTGACAGCTGTCTCCTGACTCCTGCATGCTCATTCCTGTTAAAAAGCTGTGCATCTCCTAATAGCTGCTGAATGACTTCCACCTCCATTTGCTCTAATTGCAGAAGAAAGTGCCTCTAAACCTACAGGAGGGGCCTGAAAGCTTCCATGATTGCAGGTCACCACGAAAGGTCACCCCACGCATCCTCTTCTATTACTGTGCATGTCACCAGACTATTTCTTTATCCACATCCCTCCCAGCACGGCTCTGCTGCACTCCTGCCTGCAGCCTGAGAGGAAATACTTGTTCTCCCTCGGTGAAAACAGGAGGATATTTTGCAGGTGGACTCTATAATACAGAGGCTGTTCTAATGGACAAGTCCATTAAAGGAGTAGCAGGACTCCAGGAAGTTTATGGTTTTACAGCTGGAGACACACCAAGTGAATCTGTCCCCATGCCACAGCCCATGCAATCTATCCCTCTAAACACTTGTGCAGGTAATTCTCAATCTGCAGATTCCTGGCAGTCCCTGAACTTCATTAGAGGTCCTTAAAAAGGAACAAGGAAAAATAAGTTGGCAATGAATTGCAGCTGACGTTTATGGTTCTGCGGTTCTGCTGGAGAACTTTCAGAAAACCAGAAAAATGTATTTATACTAAGCATGTAGTGTTCTAGCTATTCCAGTCCAACCTCTCACTTCACAACAGCATGTTTTAAATCCAGCTCCTTGTTTCTAAAAACACAGCCAAACTGCTCCTAAATCCATTCACTTCCCAGTTCTGTGAGTCTATAACTACTTCTATGGCAAAGAATACATACAATAAAAATATATTGATGTATCCCATGATGCGAAACGTGAGGCAGAATTTAAAAATTAAATGCCACTCCATGAAATTAAATTAATTTTATTTTCTTGGCTTAGTATAGTTATTTTCTAGGCCACTGCACCACAGAAATATAAGTACATCCATGCTCTGGCCTTGCCATGAGAGCATTTCCACCAGCTACATACATACCTTGACAGACAAAGTGTTGGCTACTATTCCATCCACTATTCCTTCAGTAAATGGATCAAAGTGCTTGTCTGGCCTTCTCATGAATTCCGGCTTTAACCTGTATCCACTTTTGCCATTGTACTCGTACATCCCCATGTTTATTTGCATAGACAAATCTAGATGTTAAAAATACTGGTAAGAGTTATCTTCTGGACAGATAATAATTTCAAAAAGCAATAAAATTTTTAAAAGTTACTGTAATTTCATACTGACTGTAACAGACACAGTACAAGCCTGGGTTAAACATTTTAATTAACAGCTCTACAGTATAATTTAATCCCTAGATAATTTTTGACAAATAAAACCTTTCCTACCTATGAATCAGCAAGTCTATCAGAGAAGTGGACATGTACAGCTTTCCAAAGACAGAGAACAGCATAACTTACCTACGGTTTGGAAGTTGAGGGCGACCATCTGACAGCCAGCATTCCAAAAGACTTGTGGCATGTAGTTGGAAGAGTCTACTCGTGTTCCCTTTGGGTAAATCCGGCTCAGCTGCATTTTGTTGTATCTGAACAGTGAGTAGTTAAGGCATAGAACATGTGACAAAAATCACCTGGCAGAGGAGTGCAACTGCAGGGTTAAATGCAGGTGTTCTTTACAGAATGTCAGCGGGCTCCTCATTGATTTTTGCAACCATCATGCTTCCAGATGTCCACAGTTTTGTAGGAGATATGATAAATACGGGGCAATTGAAGGTGCAGCTTGTTCCTGCATAGAGTACTCAGAATAAGCAAGGAAAGAGCACAGGCATTAAGAGAACCACATTCATAAAATTCCATCTATCTTTATGGTTCCTACTTTGGGACTTTCCTGGGATTACATTTACAGAGGCCAGTTGGCTGTAAACAGTGAATCATCCTCTGGAGTGGGGAGAGGTGTTCAGTTAAAAAGTAGTTTTCTGAAATGAGGATTGGAATTGGCCTCTACATGGACAGAAATGATGAGTATATGTGTCATACAGATGAGGCTACAAATCTCTGAGATGAGAACGTGCTGCAGGCGATCTGTGGAAGGAGCTTCCAATAATCTCCTTTGAGGCACTGCTTTATCTGTTTATCTATTTAACTTCCTTCATTCTTAACTGCAGCCATGAGGAGAGATATCGAGAAACATCAAAAGGTCTAAACAGAATGTTCCTTAGCTTTTCTTTAGAAGTTATAAAAATAAAAAAAATTAAGGAGTTGCATGGAAATAAATCAGTAGAGGTATGATGGGAAAGCGAGAATTCTCATGTGACTTTGTAAAAAGTCAGTCAGATTTTGACAATTTGCTCACCATAACTCTTATCACTCCATAAAGGATGATAAATTTAACAATCAGAATACAAAGAATTAGGTCTTCAATATGTCATTTATGCCTATTCCCTCTAGTCCTAGCCCACAGCACGAGGACTCATGCCAGTTTTTAAATTAGCTCATCAGAACTCAGGCCAATTAATTCATTTAGAAAGACAGCCAAATCTACAAATTTCATTTGGGCTCCCTATTTCCCCAGCTCCTGTCTCCAAGTTCCCATAAAGCTCTGTAGCAGATCTCAGATATAGAAAGACTTAGGAAGAAGCTTTCTGAAAGTCAAGGATACTCCACAAATTCCACAGGAGACTTTGTAAGTTGCTCAAGCCCTTTGGTTTCCACAAAGGAAGACATTTCAAAGCTTTTGTTGCGTTCTGCAGGTTTAGAGGGGAGACAAAACCGGTGACACGTTAGAGCAGGAACTCGTGTGGGTTAGTCCCAGTCCCCTTACCCCACCTAGAGATCACCAGCTCTTCTCAGCCCGACCCCAAGGAATTTACACACAGGTTTGCTGACAGCAGTGACCTCGCTCTGCACACACTCAGCTCCATCTGCACCCACGCCAGCACTGCCCAAATCAAGGGCACTGGTGCTGCCCGAGGTTGATGCTGGACCAGCTGCAGGCAACACTGGGGACAAAACACCGCATGGATGTACTTGAGAGGGTAAACCCAGAGATCACGTCTCTGGCACAGAGGTGCTGCAGCAGCTTGCCGTGGGCACTGCTGGATCTCTGGCTTGTCTTTGCAGGCTGATGTGAGGGCTGGGAGCCACTCTGAGCTGTAAAAACTGAAGTCCACATCAGATCAAAGTGAGCAGTGCTGTGCCTGCAGTGGCTCTCCACAGCTCCAGCAAGTCAGTGGGAAGGTCACAGCTCTCAAAGCCACGAAACACTACTATCCAACCATCCCTGAAGGTGCATTCCTGTGTCCCAGCAAGACTTCAGACTTAATCCCGAACTGATACGAGGCTTTTATGACCTCTTTAATTTGGTCAAACTTTCTGATCTGCCAGTGGTGCCGTAGGAGTAAACACTAACTTGTGCATCGCTTGTCATCACCTTTGTCTGATGTGGGCACAGCCTTTTCATGCATCCAAGCACAAGGATGCAGCAGAGAGCCTAAGCCAAGACCTTGCTAGCTTCAGTACCTTTACTTCTGCACAGAAGTAAGGATTTCTGTAAACCAGCAGCTTCCCACTTCATCCCACTCAGCCCTGTGGTTACCTAGAAGGGGCCACAGCTCTGGAGGTCAAATCCATCACCTCGCTCAGCACTGATCTGTTTAAAAATGAGGGGATCAGTGCCTGTGTTGGAGCAAGATCTCTCCAGCCTCACCACTTTATTGAAAGCAAACAGGAAGGCAGAGAAAAGGCCTGGCCTCATCCAGGTTTAGAAATGATTGTAATTGTGCTGCAGCGATCCAGGGACGGCCAGGAGGCAGGGCTGGCCAGCTCCCTGAAGTCAAACTGCGAAGCTGCAGGAGAGGGATAAAACTGAACAAAAGCACAGAGGAGCAGGACAGAAACAGGTGGGCACTGTCCTCGTAGGGAGCCAAAAAGGAAGCAGTGGATCCAAAGAAATGAAGAACTGGATTGTTTGGGCCAATGTGAGAGGAAAATGTGCTGCCAGCCTGGGAACTACAAACCATTCTCAGTCTACGTTCAAGAGCCAGAGGATGAAAATGGGGTTCCAAAAGTAATTCTCTGCCTCTAGGAGAGCTGGGACTCACCCTTTATGGCGGTCCCTATTTCTAATCCGCAACCATCATGCTACTGCTATTATTCATAGCTATTATCTCCTAATGCTGAAAGATTCTTGTTTCTCCCTAGAGGCTGCTCTCCTACCACTTCCTCTTCCTTTCTAACACACAATATCCTTTCTTTCTCCAGCTGGCTCACCTCCATCTCAGCTTCTCACAAACACACTGAGATTATTCTTATTCCAGCTACCCCCCTACTGATGGCATAGCACTAGCAGCACACATATACTGGTTTTATCCTACTTAGAATATAGGTGCTAGAATTTCTTGTAGTAATAAACCCTTATCTTTCAGCCTTGTCTTAAAGTAGAGCATTCGTAGGAAACCAGAGCTGGTAGCGGTTAAAGGATTTGGTTACCAACTGTCCAGAGCTTAATCAGACTCTCAATTAAAATAAGAACAATTATTTCCTTGTAGTATCTGGAGAGGATTAAGGGACCTGCCCTTTGAAGAAAAGACTGCAGGAGAGACATTTCTCTCTCGTGATATGTTACACCGTGCTATCTTATCAAGAGGAAATTACTGCAGAGTGAACAAATAACTCATTGAAAAACTGTCTGAAAAAAGTGGAAAAATACAGTTACAGCTACTTGCTGCCAGAGAGACGGAATGTTTCTAGTGAGGGCAATCAGAGGACTGGTACAGATCCACTGCTATTCAATATTTCTGTTAACAACTTGGATGCAAGGCCAGAAAATGCACTTTTAAAACATGTGAATGACAGAAGCAGTGAGGTAGTGTTATCACCACAAGGTCTGTATCACAAATCCAAAGAAATTCCGAATAAAAATAATAAAAGTGCTGTAACATTGAAACAATAAAACTGTATAAAAGACAAGTATGGATCTCTATAATTAAGAAAGTGAAGTGAACAACAGTAAAATTTTTGGGAAACAGCTGGATATATAGCAAACTGAAAACCAGTCCAATCCCTTCTTTATTCAGCTCATTTAATGAAGATCCAGCAGCGAGTCCAGGCCAAGACTAAGACCAGAACACCCAAATCATGCTTTAGCCAGCCAGCAACATTTACCACTTAAGGCTATATTTATCACATAAGGATTTTTTTGACACACACACCAAAAATTTAATTCCTTAACAATATGAGTTCACTGAAACAGTATCATTAATCAAAGGTCACATCAAGACTTAGGTGAAAAATCTGGACAGCAGCAGATCTTTACAAAAAACAAAACTCAGAAAGGCAAAGGCACGTGAATAGAAAAAAAAAAAACCCCTACATGAGACAATTTTGTAACAGCTGCATCAACTTGTAGTGCTAGGATTCACATGGCTTCTTTTCCAGAAGGCACATCTCCTTCCCACTGCGTTCTTGTAACTCTCATTAGAGCTGGAGGAGATTATAAACACCCAAAGGGACACTACTACAGGGAACAAGCACAGCTCCCTGCATGATTCTGTGACTGCTCATGTGTGGTATCTGTATAAATACTCACATACAAATGAACAGTTGGGAACTTCTTACATGTTTATTATTCATCACAAGTAAATGCCAAAACTTGTATAGAGACATGGACTTAGGCAACAATTACCTGTCCTCTGCCAAGGACACCACAAAGCCGGAATAAATTAAAATGCTGTACCCTTCTTTAACTAAAAAAGCTCCAAAAGCACATTAAAACCTGTCAAAACAAAGTGAAAAAGGGCAGGCAAACAGTGGGGGGGTGTGCATCAAGGAAGGGAAAGATGCTGCAGTGTTTACTGAAGATGCCGCCGAGTGCATTCCTAGCAAGGCATCTTCTGTAAAAGCCAGCAGGGGGTGAAATTATGGCCCTTTCTATACAACACAGAGAGGCAGGAAAGTGAATTTGCATGTGGGGAAGGGCAGACTCTGCTTGCCCTGAATCTTCTATAGAAGTACCAGAGGCAAAATAAAATTAGGAATATTTATGACCACCTTTCTCAAACTGTTGAAGTTACTCTTCAGTCATAGACAACAAAGACAATGTAAGCACATAATTTTCAAAACTGTTTTTGAAATGTCAGCATGTTTACTGTTGATGAAGTTGGATATTTAGACTAAAAGAGGTTTCAAAACACAAATGGATTTATTTGGCTGGATACCAAGGGAACATTTTCTGTCTGTGTGCCTGTATCTAATTGAGAGGAAGCCAAGCAGCATTTCTGCAGAACTCTGCCAAACACTTGCCAGGTAATTTTAAGTATAAGATGTTTCTTACTTACTTTTTGATACTTCAAATGACTCAAACTTCACAGGCTGAATGTAGTTTACCAGGTTAGACATCTCTTCTGTGGCCATAGCCTCACTTCCGGCAGTACCCTAGGGAAGAGAAGGGAAAATGCTGCACTTTGGGTCTGTCCATCAGAGGCCACAAATGCCAAAGCCCCACTTTCTATCAATTCCAAAGCCCCACTTTCTGTCAGTTGTGGTGTCTTTCACTGCCTCTGGCTAGTGAAGGCAATGCTTCATATATGGAATGTCACCTAGGAAAGAACAAAATGGGCTGTAAAATGTAAATGTTTACCTTAAACTGATGCTCTAGTCATTCTTTTTATGTGGCTCCTAGGGAAGGGATTGCATTACCTCTACCCATGCGCAGTGCTGAGCACATTTATTAGTACTGTTGGATAAACAATAAAGCTCCAAGTTTTTGATGTCGAGTTTTTCTCCCAACAATGCTGCACACACCACAGGCAGCTGCCTAATCTGCTGTGGTGCTATTTGTTCTTAATCTTGAGAAAATAAAAGTATAAAAAAGCAAAGCAAAGATGTGCTTCCAAGCCGACCAGCAACCAACTTGGAAAAGCTGGTGCAGTGCTTCTCGGCGCTCTGCCTCCCTTTCTCCACTGGATGGCAGCCCCACTCCTGGTAACACACGCCAATCTGCAGCTACTGGAGCCGACCCAATCCCAAAAAACCTCATCTCCGCCCTTACTTCATCCATCGACGACTTCTTACAGTCATCGTCATAGTCATCATCATCGTCGCTCTCCATCTCTGCTTCTCCTGAAAAGTTTCAAGCAGAAGATAATTACCGGCTGAGGCAATAGTCACAATTACCAGCGACAAATTCAAGAAAGATGTGCAAGTAGCACTGCTCGAAGCAGCCTGCACTGTACATGTGCTTTTTGTCACAGCACCAATCAAACACTCTGCTCTCGAGGGACTCATCCGTCTTCAGCATTGATTTAAGTTCTTATTGCCCAACCAACAAGAACTCTTCCTTTGCAGCTGCTTGATGCTTATTCTTTGGCAATCAGCGCTGAGAGAAGAGCGTGCTCAGGGTGTGGGTAGAGTATTGCAGACTGCTCTGAGTGATACTGCCGAGTTTGGGACACAGCCCCAGGGTCTGGAGATGTGAGTTCAAACTCCTGCTGTTGCACGGTCCATGCAGGACCTCCAGGGAATGCCTCACCCACTCCGGGAAGCAACAGCATGCACAGGGTGAAGAAATCACGATGAAAATCGATGAGCTTCTCCTGTGCTGTGCTACCGAGGGCTGCTCAGCAGAATCCATCTGTTCCGGACGTGTCACAGTCCCGGCACTGCGGCAGCACAGCTGGGAGGGTCTGGCACAGGAGCCAAACTGCAGGGGCTCCGCACCAATTCCCTCGGCAGAGCACTTTGGGGTGCCTGGGTGAGGGCTCTGGAGCAGAGCTGAGCCGCGCCAGCTGAGGGCACTGCGAACCAGACTATGAGAGGAGATGCCCACGGCTCATCCTTTGCCTGAAAACTCGCAGTAAATGGGACCAAACAAAACACATTTACTGCCTCGCTCCCAATTGCAGCGTGCTCATCAAATTTCGACAGGCAAGACATAAATTCTTTACTATTAATTAACGAAGGCCTCCCCTCGCCTCCAAAATGTTTTGATTGGTTGCATCAGAAATCAAACCATTAAGGAATATCAAGCTTATCTTTTTGCCTTTAGAAACTCCTCCTGTGGTCACAGCTGTCACAAAGTGCACCCTGTGCATCTTAAAACTCTGGAAAAGAAGACTTACTTATCCTGCAGTCACCTATCCACTTACTTATCCTGCAGTCACCTATCCACACCTGTAAGAGTGACAGCTCTCCCTAAAGATTTTATACCACAAACCTTCCAGCTTTCTTCAGCACAAAAATCTAACCACTGTGCAGCATTCCCAAAATTCTCTAGAGAATGATAATTCAGTTTTAGTTCCTCCTGTCAATTTAGGGCCTAATCCCAAGCCCACTGAGTCAGTAAAGAAACTCCTCTGTGCCATCAGGCCTCGGATCTGGCCCAGTGGGCCCCTTCTGAGCACAGAGAGCACACGAGTGTGCCTTTCACAACCAAGCGATGACTACCCAGCCTGCACTTCCTTCCAGATGCAGATGTTGAAATGTCAGGCTTTTATTCATCAACACATTTCTTCCTGAACATTTCATTGAAGAAAATAACATGATTGCTCAACAGGCTCAAGGGATGGCTCAGGGAGCCTCAGCACAATGCAGAGAGCCAGCCAAGCTCTCCCAGGATTTGCACTGACAATCTTTGGAGGGGGAGCTCTCAATTGATTTAACCAGACTGGCAAAATAACGCTTTGCACAGCCCACGAGAAGGGGGAGGTGGGCAGATTTTGGCCAGCTTGCACTTCTGAGATAAGAGGTACGTGATAGCCTGTTCTTGCTGGAAGTGTCCAGAGAGGAAAGTACACAACGCATGGTTCGTTTATTTAAAAACATTTAACACAAATACTCCCAAGGAGATCAAATCTCATTTTCAAGTTCTGCATCAGACAGCAAAACCAGGACAAGTAACACACAGGACTGCCAGCAAGGAAGCAAAATCAGTGTTTCAGGAGGTGTGGTACATTTGCACTGCCTTTCCCCCAGCAGCACGGCCCTGTGCTCGCACCCAGCCCTCTCTCCCTGATTCACTCCCAGGACACAAAGCCACCCTGAGGGTGTCTGAGGGACAATTAGCTGTAATGCCATCATTACTATCTGCATTTAGATGGGACTACAAGGTCAGCACAGGATCTCTTCAATGCTCTGTGGCACACAAATACAGTGAAAATAGAGTCCTCCTCCAAGGAAGCCAAACAAAAGCCTGCCCGTGGACAGAGGCAGGCAGAAGAATATCAAGAAATTAGAGAATGTTGATCCCTACCACAAGTTGAAACATAGATACTGCCAACCACTCCCAGGCAGAAGGGCACAGGAAACTCACAGGGCAGTCTTAAGGATGTTTTCAAGGAACTGCCCCTGGTGAGTGGGGCAGTGTGGGAGAGATATAAAAGTGCTCCTTGGGAAAAATAATGAGTGGACAAGGGAGGCTGAACCCCAGCTGATGGGTAGAGGAGGTCGACACAGTAATACTGACTGAAGGATGATCAGGAGAGCTGGGAATGACAAGCCAAAATCCTGGGTCAAGGAAGCAGTGTGCTAAACATTATCCATTCTCGTCATCCTGACAGATACTGAGAGCCTAAGAAAACCAAAGGTTAGACAGTGCTTGAAATTCAGAGGAATCTGGTAATCTGCTTTCTCAGACCCTTTCAAAGCAATGGCCAGGATAAATTATGAACATGGTACTTGCTGGTGCAGCTTGTTAATTCTGCAACACTTAGGCAGCCACCACCATCCCAGGGGGGAATCACCTTTTGGGTTTTTTCCACTGTACATCACCACTTGCTGATTTTTAAAAAGGGAAAACCAAACTTTATTCAGCTTGATAAACCATTTTGCATTGTAACAATGGGCCATGGTCTTGGTTGGCATCAGCAGCAATGTACTAATGCAGTTGCATACACTGAGCCTAAAACCTTTTATCCAGTTTTCTATTTAGGCATCATGAAATCATGGAGCCAATTCTGCCCTCTCTGTCTTTCCACGAATCTTTCCTTGTAGCACCCACTGCTCTGACAAAAACAGCATCCTATCAGCGAGAAACTAACAATTTGCTTATTTAACAATATTTAAATACTGCTCTAGCAGCAAGTTTCACCTCCTTTCAGTATGGGCCTGCTTTTGGTGAAATGCACGTCCCTGCAGAACTGCCACTGTTCCTTCTGCAGTGCGATAGAACTTCTTTGGAAATCTTGCTTGTTTACTTCTGTTCATTGTGCAAAACCAGCCAGGTCTAAGATGCTTGTTTACCAAAATTACAATCTATCTCACAAGTGTTATCTCAGAAATTCTTCTTCTGCTTTGTCAGCTTTGCTCTACTTTCAGAAAATGTTTTTTCCACTGACAGGTATTGAAGTTACTTCCTACATCAGTTTCATGGGCATCCTGCCAGGCATCCCACAAAGCTCAGAATTCTTTCTTTAATTATTGCTACTATTTCACCAGCACCACACTTTAATATGGTCTTATAAACACATCAAAAACGTAGGTTTACTTGGTTTCAAATCTGACCTCAAGCACTGTAAGACACAGTGAACCTTGATATCAACTCCGGTATGAATTTCCACATTTTTTTTGCACTGCTGCGAAAAAACTCATTTAGAATCTCAAGAGGGCTAAATCAGCACAACTTTCTCCTGGAGATCAGCAGCAATTCTGACAGGAGCTATACAACCCAATAGAGCAGTTTGAATAATATGACCAAGTTGCTAAATGTAAAGATTATTTTAAGGCTGGAGTTCTGAAACACTTCATGTTGAGAAATGTTAAGAATCAGGCTTCTGATTAATTGCATTACTCCAGACAGAAATTGGTACTGGGTGCAGAGGATCACAAGGCTTGCAGAGCTCCAGCATTACTCGTTGCCAATACTGAGATGTGAGAAGAACGGTGTCATGGTGACTCCGGAGCTCTGCCATGTGGAAACTCTTCACTACCTCAATGTTCTTATAAAATGGTGAATATTTTTTTTAACTGTTCACAGAGAGAAAACTGGCACCTGATTTACAGAAATGCTGCATCCTCGTAGCTGTAAGCTGTAGCTGTAATCTCTGGAGCTGTGCTCTGAATACTTAAAAATTCAAAGTACTCTAGAAAAATGACATCCTGGGTGTTCCTCATCAGTCATTCCTAAAGTGTTCTTAAGTTCTGTCAGATTTGTCTGTCCTTAGATAAAATTGGTTTAGTATTATTGCACTTCCCACAGGTATTGTTCAGATAAATTCATTGCTGTTTGTCAGGAGCTCACAGGCAGCCTGCATACCCCCACAGAAACTCACTGATGATGCTCTATCTAGGATCAAGTATTGAATGACAGAGAGAGGAAAAATATTGACTAATTGCACTCTCAGAAAGAGGCACAAGTCCTAAAGGAGAAACAGAGGCTGACACAAGGATTACAAACAATGTGTTTTGGCAGTCACAGATGAACCAAGTGACCACAGCAATTTTGCAGTCTCAGTTCCAGCATTTTTTAATTTGTAAGTGCTCATCTTCATAATCAGAGGCTGTTACGGGGTAATACAGGCATAATAGTCACAGCTAATTTGTAAAATTACACAGCCTATTATGGGACTGACCCTTCTGCCTTGCATCATCATCATCATCATCTTTATTCACAGCCTGGGTCTTTTCCTAGAAAAACTCCTAGAGAGGCTCCTGAAAGACAAAGCTGTTGCCCTCTATGCAGCCCAGGCGCTCAGAAAGCCAAGGACGTGTTCTTTGCCACTGTCCTCACCGTGTGCTGGTAACAAAAATG
This sequence comes from Callaeas wilsoni, assembly GCA_013398955.1. Classification (NCBI taxonomy): domain Eukaryota; kingdom Metazoa; phylum Chordata; class Aves; order Passeriformes; family Callaeidae; genus Callaeas; species Callaeas wilsoni. The sequence continues at coordinate 55,852 of VWPU01004696.1, read as the reverse complement.
GAGAGTTAGGAGCACAGGGCTGATTTCAAATGCTGGAAAGGAGGCAGCTGGGACACACATTTATTTTTCTCCTGCTTGGGCTTCGTCTAAAGCAAATCAAGAAAACAGTATTAAGTCATCCCTGACACCAGGATGAATCTTCCTTTGAAATCCAAAGCCTACTCCAAAGCGTGGCCTTTTCATAGTTTCTTAAAAACAACAGTTGAAAACTCTTTCTTTGCTGCTAATAGGATAAACAATGTTATCCACAAATGAAGCAGGATTTCTTTCTTGTTAATTCAGCTTGGGGCAAACTGCCAGCATGAAAATTTTCAGCTCAGTTAATCAGAGTTTAGAAAAAACTACAAACAATGGCAAATGGCAATGAACTTATATTCCAGCAGAGCTTTCAATTTACTCTGTAAGTTTTCTACTGCTGGGGCATAAATGTCTGTGCTTATAGGAACACAACATTTCAGCCTCGACAGGAGAAGAAATTCCAGTGCAGGGAACAGACACCAGGCTGGGAATGAGGATATACAGATTTTGTTGGTTTTCTCTGTTTCCATCTCTGGAACATCTTACCACAAGAACATCTTACAGCACTTTAAATAGAGGTCCATGGCATGTTCCCAACTAAATGCAGGACAACAGAGGGTTGAGCCTTTCCTGCGTGAGGAACAGGGATCTCATCCCTTTATCCTAAACCCTGAGGCACTGCAGACCCTCTGCAGCTCTCCTGGGCAACGGGTTCTGTCTGAAAGGGCACCAAACGGCAGGCACAGCCCAGAGGCAACAGAGAAAAGAGAACATTTATATTGGATATTGGGCTTGGGCATACAGGAAAGGCAGCCAAGGGTGGAGGAGCTGGCAGCTCCCTCTCCTTAATAAGCAGTGCAGAGAAATGTTAGCACACATCAGTGAGCCCTGGGTCATTCCACGAGAATTCCTCGGCCGCGAGCCCTCACGGCACAGACTCCAGGATCGATGACACTTAGCGTTGTTTCCTGCTGAGCAACCCACACTGGTGCACCTTTGCCTTGCTAGAGCACTGCAAATGGATGGCACTAGAGCTGCAATTAAGCATTTATGCTTGAGGGAGAAGAATTATCAGAAGATCCAAGTCCTACCTGCTCCAGGGGAGGAAGGCTCAAACATACTGGATGTATCACTGCAAGTGTTGGAAGCTTGTTCCGAGAGCTTCTTCTTTGCACTCCCGTCTGCTGACTTATGAGACTTCTTCTTATTCTTCACCAGGATTTTGTACATTAAATCCATAGGGCTTGGGAGAGGAACCCCAGCTTCCAGCTTACAGGCAGAAAGAGGAGAGATTTGTTAGTGCAGGAGAAACAAGCTCATGGCAGTTTCTTAGGGACCACATGGTACAAGACAGTTCTGTAACCTTTGTAAGCCCTGTTAAAATGAAATGGATTTTGCACAAGAGGCAATGCCAACATTAAATGAAACAGGGCTACTGAGGGCACTTAAGAAGAAAAATGCTTTATGAAATGTCTGCAGTAATAACCAAAATAAGTATTAGCTCAGATACGAGAGTCTACATTATAAAATGGCAGCTATGAGGATCAACTGCATTTAGAAGATCACGATTCACTATATCAGGGCAATCTCTGCATCAGAAATGAAGCTTAAGTCACCAACAGCTCACGTTGCTTAACTCCCTCCTTTAGCCTGAAAGGCTTTATATGAAGAATGAGGCAGGACTGAGACACTTAAATAAAAATTCACACAGACATTTGTGATCTGATAAACACCAAGGCACATTACCGGGTATTTTTCCAATGGATCCATAAGCAGTGCGTCTCCAAATATTAATCTGCAGTACTCTGCCATTTTTGCCTGTTGTTTAGGGCTGACGGGAAGAAAAGAAAGAAATTAGTCCTACTAATGCTCCAAAGTGAAACCAGCAGTAATGGAGTATCTAATAGCCCTAAACTAGATATAATTTCCTGATCAAATTGCTGTGAATTTTTCAGTGAAACCTACATATATCATGCAATTATTTCAATTCCTCTGATGGAGTTTATCAAAAGGAACATACATGAACTAAAGGCATAAGTCAATTGAATAACAGTGAAACAACCATAACACGAATTTGCCTGTTTCAGGCAATACTTTTATTCAAAGCTTAAATATTTTCCTCCACATGTTACTTTATACACATTCTTCTTGCACTACAGCCGTTTTCATGACATCCTCTACAAGTAAACTGAACCTCAGCAAACTCTACCTATAATCAATTTTCCCAAAGTGCAATCAAAAGATGAAATTATTCCTGTATATCAGTGATGGAAGTTTTAGGACTGAAGATAGGTGATATGGCTCAGAAACATTACTCCGATCATCTCCAAATGCAGCTCAGTACCACAGTCACTCTCTAATTTTAGAAAACTGAGTATTTTTGTTATATGTGCCTGTTTAAAATGCGTAGCATCTGAGCTGAGGCATCTTTCAAAGTTTCCTTTTTTGACACTCTGTTGGGAAGTCTCGATTAAAGGACAGGTTTATATGGCTTAATATAACTTCCTCAGCTCCTGTTAATTAGGATCTGCATATCATGGAAGAGACAGGGATGCTATAAGCCGTTACGTTACCATGGAGCTACTTTTCATGACAAAATAGAGCTGGGTATAGAGGAAAAAAAAGAAAAAAATGCTCATTTTTCTCCTGCAAACCAAGAGTTCAACCCTGGCTGTGCCCAGCTGGTCAGCGGTAACCAACTCCCAGGGTCAGCATGGCCAAGCCAGAGCTGAGATAAAGGTTGGGTGGCCAAATGACATTTCAGTGAGAAAATGTAATTTCCCTGGGATCAGCATCCTGGCTGCCCCTAGAAGCAGATAGGGGGTAAACCAGTCATTAGCTCAGTCACTGACAAAAAGGACTGTGAGGAGGCTTTAAATTATTCCCCAAAGCAAGAGCTGCATGCAGTTTAAATCCCGACAGCATTTCATGAATGCTGTCTTTTGCATGCAGCCAATTCTGCACAGAAGCTAAAAGGCACTTCTAGCTGAGGATGGAAAATAAAAAGGAAGACAAGGAAGGCAGCAGAATGAAGGACCCACGCGGGAGAAGGTGATGAAGAACAGATCAGGCTGGGACATTGTGTTGGATATTTCCAACCCTCAGCTACCAAGGGAAATAAAGGCACCACTCCAGCCAGCAGAGTGTGCATGTGCCATAAATCCAGGGGTCATTAGAGTGAGTTTTATTTCAGTCTTCTCCACCAGTGTGTGTTTTGAACAGATCCATACTCTCAGGAACCCAGAAAGTTCAAAGGACACCTCCTTGAATCAAAATGGCATTTACCGAAACTGTAGTAATTAGATGTGACATCATCATCCTTAAATGGGCACAACTCCAAAAAGAACTCTCAATAGGAATTCAAAAAAATAAAAAGTGAGAGTTAAATCTAATAAATTTCCAGCCACCACCACAGCTAGAACAAATTCTTCTGATCTTGTGTGTTTAATTACATGTTTACCTCAAAGAGAGCACAGTGAGAACTTTCATTTTTGCAAGTGAGAAAAATGTAATGCAACATTATGTTGGTTCAGCGTATAAATTCCAATGTCACTGCATCCCAGAGGCAAAAAGTAGGAAAATTACGTGAAAAACTAATGGCTTTTAATACCATAAAAAACCCTTGAGGTAGCAAACAAGACCCAAAGGAGGAAAATCTTCATGTTAAAAAATTACTTGTCTTCGTGTGCTGGACTGTGTGTACAGATATTTTTAAAAGCTCCTAAAAGGGAATTCAAAAAAATTTAGGAGTACCAGCATTTAACTTTGTGGTAGATTTTTGTGTTCTCTCTCTCCCTAATATACATATCCACGTATGTACTGTTGCAAGAGAGAGATCATTAGGAATAGCAGATTACATATCCCTATTTGAATATTTTAAAAAGTTGGAATACCAGTTTCTTTTTATTTTCCACTCTTTGAAAATTATGAACCAGAAGAACAGAAACACCAAATATTTCTAAATCAATATCCCCCAATTTTGTTACGAAGTCAAAACCCAGGTATTTCTTGGTCCATATATCCCGTTACTGGAAATTCTCTCAGCATTCATGCATTGTAGTGAAAATAGGTTGTCTGAAAAGAGCTGACTTTATCTGCTTTCTGATTTTCACTGTGCAGACATTGACAGGTAGCACACAGACTAATTATAAATGCCTCTAAAATGAGCTAGGGCAAGGGGAGATAAAGAGGCAACATGATACCTGGAGATACGGAAATATAAAGAAGATTAAGAAATGTTTTCATTACCATTATTGTATTGTCTGCACTCTGTTTTACTGTGTTTGTATTATGCCTACTATGAAGGTCAACCACAGAGGCTCTTTGGCACAACTACTGCTCCCAACATTACATTTTTATCACTTCTGCAGAGATACTTCCTCTGCATAAGACAAAGGCACAGATGCTTCCCAGAAGAGTCTAAAATAATTTAAAGTTTGGGATGAAAAAGTGATAAAAATCCTGTTAATATTTGAAGCAACAATTCCAGCCAGAAACCAGCAGTACGAATAACTGTAATTAAATTTAATCTTGGAAGCAATCTTATATGGATACTGCTCAAGGATCACTTAACCTTTTTGCTATGTCATCAGTGCATTTCTAATTATAGAGTGTCTGCTTTCAGATTTGCAGATTGCTTATCGGCTTGCAAGCCCCAATGTCAAGGTCTTCTTGAGGTCTTTTCAACATTTTCAGGGCACTTCTCTGTTTTTTTCACAGGACCACAGCTTTCTTTAGTGGTCTTTTTTTCAGCGTGCATGTTTTGATTCGCTATAAATGATGGCATACATAATATTTCATGTCATCTAAAAGTTACGTGCTTGCCTCTTTTTCTAAAGTTTTTATTGCATATAAACAGGCAAGAAAAAATACACTTATAGTGGAGCTATAGTAAAGAAAATAAAAATCCTTCATGTGCTATAAAGATATCAGAGAGGACCCCTTCTAGGAAACATATCAAAGGAATGCAAATGAGATGATTTACACAACGTGCTAATAAGTGATTTTTCCCCTAGGTGGACAAAAAGTGTCAAAAATATTCTCATGAACATAAACCAGAAGGAAGAAAAATTGCATTTTAAGTCCAGTGGTGATTAACACTGTCATATCTACGGTGGTGATGTGAGACTTCCTTACCTCTGGTAACTCCAGTCCGTTTAAAAGCCATGAATACAGAATGCAGACTAAAGCCATATTTTCGTTTAAGCCAATGCCAAAATTTCTAGGGGATCAGAATTTCACAGATTACTCTCACAACTTGAAAATCAGAAAAAATATCTGGTCCCCTAGAAGTAGGAATTGATGAAAAAGGATTTTTTTTGACAGCAATTCTATAAAAACACCAGCACTTTTTGCTAACATTTAGGGCAAAGTCCAGCTTTAAGATCTAGGAGAAAAACAACATTCCAAGTAAATGAAAAGACAAAAGGAGCATTCCATGAAATTAGGTGAAGTTTTCTCTGAGTGGCGTTACTAATTGCAGACTTCTCCAGCAACTAGTGAAGGAATTCAGGGGTAATTGTAGCAGTTGGTAAAATAACTAGAAATTATTTTCAGCCAAAGCAAAATCAGAAAACACACACACTAAATCTGATAATTTGCTCTAGCAGAAAATAATCACTAGCAGGAAAGCCTCAGAAAGAGAATACATTTGGTCGTGGTTTTGCAAACTTGCCTTGCTAAAAACCTGTGTCTTAGCAATGTATGGAAAAGGATATCAGAGAATCACATAAAGTTAATTCCTTATTCCATGGCTGGAGGTTTCTGGAGAGAAAGGTCCAATTCCTTCTGTGGGGCAAATTGTAAATAACAGAGCAGTGCAGCAGGAACTCTGTTCCCTTTCTGTTACATTCCTGCAGTGTCACACAGTCTTTAATTCTGACACTGGTTCATCTTATAATTTTAAAGCCACTTTTGTATATAACTTACATCTGACAGGAGTTTACTTCATAAATCTTTTTGCTTCTTTACCTTCCTAAAATAGAACAGATCACCCTGGAATAGCTGAAGATTTAAGTCATGACGACTTTAAAGGAAGAAAAATGTAACCCTTGTGGGTAAAATAATTTAGCTGTTGTTTTTTCTCTGCCTTATAGTAAGACAGCAAATGTATATTATAATAAATCCAGAAGAATGAGTACAAAATATAATACATTCAAAAATGATGGTTGAGATCTTTCCTAAAGGCCAGAGGTTGCACTTGGAAGCACTGTGAGTTCAAACCTACAGGAGTAGGTGAGGGCAAGTCCAGAAGGACACAATGCACACCGAAAATGATTGAGGGGGCCATTAGAGAAGGAAATTAAGCCGAGCATCTGTGTGGTCTCAGAGGAAGACAAGAATAACTAAGCAGGATTTAAGAGGTAGCTGTTTGAATCAGAACCATGTGGCCTCAAAATGTGTGCAGAACAAACATGTATTTGCCCACAAGAGGCAAACTTACACTCTGAGGTATACAGGCAGTAGAGCTCAGCTCTCAGACCTTACATCTTTCCACCTACATAAATTTGATCAGTACTGTCACACCTGTTCCTAAAAAACATTCTTACATAGCTTCTTCTACCAGTTCCTTCCCTTATGACGAATGTTCTTCCTAAAACAATGGAAAAGCAGTTAACCCTCACCCTTTTCCTCCTTCAGAAACAAGAGTGCCAGCATCTTTTCTGATTTGTATTAAAACATTCACAGCTGCCCCCAAGAATATTTTTATTTTACGTTGAAAAAAACCCAAAAAACCCAAACAAAACCCAAAAATGAGTTTCTAAGTCCAAACAGCCCCAGAACAGTCAGAAATGTTTTCACAGCAAAGAACACAAAAGGGGAAAAGGCAATTCAAGTTAAGGCACATGTTTTGTGTCAGTGTCACCTCACTTTGAACCATGTGGTCTCTGCATTCAAAACCAAAGTTAATGTCCAAAAAAAAAAAGGAGCTATAATAACAAAATAGATCACTGGGACAAGGCTAGAAGTGTTCTCATTTATTTTTTCTTTTCTTACACAGAAAAATTGTCCTTTTCTTGTAACTAAAAAAAAAGAAAATGAAATAAACTTAGGCAAACTGTTATTTTTTTGGCAGAAATGAGCAGTTCCTGGCCATCCACGCCACCTATGTTGCAATCCTAGAAGTCCATCGTTCTGGTCTCTGCTTCTAACACGAGACACAGACCAAATTTTGAACATGTTTATAGCACAGAATAGGGTCACAGGCAGGTGAAATACTGCCTCATTTTCTTTGAAGTGTTGCTACATTCCAGCAGGAATGTACTGAGAGTGAAAAGTTAACAAAATATCTCTCACAATCAAACTTCCTCTCTCATACAAAAGGTTCTGATTCAGGAAGGTTTTTAAGAACAGGCCCAACTTCATTTTAGGATAAGAGTGTTGTTTGTGCCACAAATGCACACACAATTCCATGCCTGGACCTTACAAAAAATGAAACATCAGACAAGAAAATGTGGTAATTACTTACGAATCCACATGATTTTCAAAGGAAAGGAGGATTGGAAAGGGCGATGTCTTAAATGCGCATTCAGCAATAGCTTCTATTACTTCCTAAAGAACCAAAATAAACAGAGTTACAAATTTACCTTTCTAACGAAGCAGAGTTTTAGTCTTTGAAGACAGAAAAGACCCAACAAGCTCTGAAATCATTCCCTGAGATCAGATCTTCCTTCCTAAACATCCCAAATAAGCTCTGGATGTGCTCTTGCCACAACCAAATTTTTCATCTTGAACTATAATCAAATCTCCAAAACGTGTGATGAGTCTCAAGCACCACATTTCTCAAGAAATGACTTATGTCTGTCCAAAATCAATAGCTTAAATGTAAAGCTTGGTTGTTGTGTGGAGTTGTTCCATGCCTGCAGCTACGGCTTTCATGTGCAATAATAAACATGCTCTGACAAAGGCAGATCTTCTAAACATCATCAGCACAAGCACATATCCATAAAAACCTTAGTTACTCTGACTCACATTTTAGTTCCCTCTATTTTTTTTTTTTTTAATGACAGAAATCCCTTTAAGGCAAAAGAAAGGAAGAACAAACTCTTTATTCAATTAAAACAGCTAGTTCTGTGGTAATTATCAGAAGACTCAGAAAACAAAACTTCTGTAAAGTTTCCTGTCAGCTCAATGGAAAATGGAAACCCTAAATTCAGTAAAAAAGTCATTTGATAACGATGATTTTAGTGGGGTGCACAATAAATGCACTCATTGTTACCAATTATGAAATGCTTTCCTCTTGGAACAAATCTCTCTTCCAAAAGAACATATAAAACACTGAAGACTTTTCATATGCGTTGCTGGCAAACGCTGGAGTTTCTAAGAACCCATAAGTCTCTGCCATGCCAAATCATAAGGATGACTAAAACCTAAAAGATGTATTTATTTTAAACAAGCTTTCTCTAGGGATTCCTCTTGTTCATTTTCTGTACTTTTAGAGGCTCAACTGAGAAGTGTAACAGTAGGAAACCCACGTCTTAAAACAAAAGCTGAGCTTCCGGTACATTCTTCTGGCCCACTTATTTTCAATTGCCTTCTCGACTGCAAGAAGGGATGGAATCCTGCATGAGTGGGGAAAATAACCTGGAAGAGTAAAATTAGGATTGCACTGATGAGATCTGAGGATGAAACGCTCAGACACTCAGGCAAATGCTCCACGGTCAGAGAGAACCAAGCTGGCAGGTTCCATACTTCGCTCCAGCTGCAGAACGACTCACCTGAAGCAGGTCTCCAAGGTGTAAACATGGTTACACACACAGAGATTCCTGGTTATGGCATGACACATACGGCTGTTCCCTATAGGATCCTACCCTGGCAGCAGCTCACAACCCGCAGCTGAGAAAAACCTTATGGATTTCTGAACCATGAAGCAAGGGGAAAACCAAGGAACCAAACACCCCAAGAACATAAGGATGGCGAGTGTACAGTGCTGCTGCCTCTGCACTTCAGGAAGTCTGTCTGAGGCTGCGAAAGCCGGCAGACTGAGCAGAATCCTTGTGCTGCGGTCACGGCAAAAGTGTGAGCTGATACATGATTCAGCATTCAAGACGTGAACTGATTCTCACACTCCTGACACATTATTTCACTGCCATTTTGCTCCTCCCCAGCCAAGCAGCACACTTTGAGTGTTGAAAAGAAATCAAGTCGAGATGTTTTTCACATTTTTCTGTGTGGATTAAAAAATGCCTGCCCTGAGACGACCGATGAAATACTCCTGAGTAGGTTTAAAATACCTCCCAACATCTCTCCTGCCAGCACAATGCCAAGGGTTGAACATCTAAATATCCAGGGATAATCCTCGTTCCTGCTAATGATCCTTTTAAAAATCAGATTAACTTTGTTTTAAATTCCTGCTCATGACCAAAGCAGTCGAGAGCCATCTTCCTTAATTAAAGGACTCCCAGCAATCAACCCCTACGCCTATAAACATAATTGGCTTCACATAAACATAACTGGAAAGTTAATAACAAACGTGCAAGAAGGTTGTTTTACATGTTTCTGTGATTAACTCAATCAGGGAAGAATCAGAGAAAGCAAACTGGAAAAAAAAACGAGTGTTCTGCTACAAGTGAAATTTGGTGTTCTGTCTGTGGCAGAACTGTTTGCTTTTTTTCCTAAAGAAAGGCACTAGAAGACAAAAAAACCCACCCAACAACAGGTTTCGAGTCTGGGAGAAACGTCTCAAAGCGTAGCTGGCACAGAAGCCACACGTAATCCCTGCAGCATAACCGAAGTCAGTAATGAACATTTTCCCACATATTCTTGCACACAGCTAGGGCTAGAAATGTATTTCCATGGTGAGTTGGTGTCTCAGATGAAGAAGAATTATTTCTTCACACTTCAAAAATAATTTCCTGGTGTATCATTATAAGCTGTGCTGACTACCAATCCTAATACTACAGGAAAACACCTCCATCGTGCTCCTCTAACACCTCGGATCAGAAGCATCTTTAAGAATAACAAGAAGATAACAATTTAAGGTTATTGCTAAGGGTATGGTCTCTACCTAATACTGTAGAAAAGGAAATGGAAGATGAAATTCAATAATAAAGATGACATGTTTAGGGTTTGAATGGCACAAATATCCCCTGACAGTCTCCAAAGACACTAATTTTTCTTTTTCATTCTCCAGTGCTTCGGATCTGATCCCAAGTATCAGGGATAACACTGCACACACACTTACTAATTTTTTTTTCATATAATGCTGAGTGTCTGGGCACTGTGGATGGTGCCTGCCCATCTGGCTGTAAGCAGCATATTCTTTGCTCACAGGAATTTAAAGGCTTGCAAATTGTTGAAATCTAGCTGCTATTTCCTGCCTCAGTTCAGGCCTTTTGCCTCCCACTCCCAGTGACCAGGCAGAGAAGAGAAAAGGAGTGAACTGATGTGATGGTTATTGCTGTCCAAATCCTGTGGCCTCCAGCTCTGTCCTATGGAGCTGTAACCCAAGCAGTTGTTTCTCCCAATGCCTTCACAGCCCCATTTGTCTCTGTGCAGAACCAGTTGTGGTGGCTGTGCCCGGCCCTTCAGCCCTGGCTGTGGCCTTGCCTGGTTCTCTCCGTGGGAGATTTGCTGCAGGGACGTGCACAGGAGCATGGACCTGGGCATGGAGCCCAGTTCCCAGATGGCACCGCTATCACACCACATAATCCCTTTTCCTCACACTGCCATGAGCACCAGGAACCTCTCCCCATGCAAGGCTCAACTACTGCAACTCTTCTCTTCCAGCAATTCTGCAGCTGCTCTGTACCTTCCTCTTACAGCATCTTTTTGCCTTCACATTCCTGCCCCTCCCACCTTCGCTGTGATGGGTCTGTGATGGTTTTGCATACCACAAGAACCCTCCCCAGCTAAACCAGCTACCCCAGCGTGCTGTACCTTGAAGGATATCTCAGTTGTCATGGTGAATCCATGTGTGATGACCGGCTCCTCCTCCGCTGTCCGTCCCTTCCAGCAGTCCAGCTCCACACAGCGGCAGCCCGACAGGAGCACTTGCCGGTACATCTCCACCGAGGAGTTGCCAGCCAGCTGTCCAGCTGGGACAGGACACAGAAAAAGGGAAGTCATTTTGGGCCTCAGGAGCAGATACAACTGATCTAAACATAATTAGAGTTAACAGAAGCTTTTACCCTCGGCTGAGGGGAATAACACTCCAAGGAATACCAAAAGCGTAAGAACGCAACGGAAATAACTTTGGCACAGTCAATGTCACAGTTTGGATCCTGCCCTCAGACTAACAGAGAAATAACACAGCTGAAGACAGCTCAAAAACGTCTGACAGGCAGCATCAAATACATGAAATAAAATAATAATAATAAAAAAAAAGCTTAGTTCTACAAGATTTTGTTATTCCTTGACAGGCAATGTGAAATTCAGAGGTGACCACATTTTCTCACAACATGCAATGCAGTTCGGTACAAGATGAAACAACCCCCTGCAGTCACTAATGGCACCGTCATTAGGTCACAAATCAATATTTAACATGCTAACCACTGCAATGAGTTGGTCAGTTAAATTTCCTGATGTAATACTGTATTATGTAGGGAGAAATTCAATTAAACAGTCCTTTTCCAATAATGAGATAATATAAATCTACGAATTAAGAAGGAAAACTCATTTTTTTCCAAACTTGGGAAGTACTAAAAAAGAAACACAAAAAAAAAAATTCCCAATTCAAGCCAACAAAAAAGTCCAGTTGGATTCAGGGAAGGATATCCAGCCAGGTTGTCTTCATCTGCTGCAACAGGTTTGATTCCAGTCATTCAGATACAAATTTCTTGCAGCAGAGAGGCAACAGCAGTGGAAGAATGGCTTTGTGCTTCTTTTACATGAGAAGAAAATGGATGGAGTTTCCTGCTTTCTAGCAGACTTCCTGAGAAGATCTTCCTGGATTTCTTGAAGGAAATTCATTTTCTTTTTAAGGAGGCAGTAAGCTCATTTACAGTGAAGACTCCTTGCTGACTGGGGACATATAAATACTTCATCTAGACTGGTATAAAATAGAATGCAGATTAATCCTCATTTCATTGTCTCTGTGATTCTGTGTTTAGTTTTTATGCTGGGAAATACACATTTTGGGATTTGCTTCACAAAACAGCATTGTCTGCTTTTGCTCTGTTTTTACCTTGTACTAAAAACTGTAACAGAACCCCTTCTTATTTGAAAATCTCTGTTTACAGTTTCTGTCTGATACATGAGCTGGAGCAATCATAAACACTCCACAAGGTATTAACATTACTCCTGTTGAAATCCTTAAGAATTCTCAGTTCCTGCTGGAACCAGAGGGAAATACCCGCTAATAACAGAAGAAATTGGCCAGTGCCAGAAAGCTCTGAAAATCCAAATGGAGTCAGCAAAATGACAATGTGTCCAGGTTTTTCTGGAATTTAGCTTCTTCCTGTTTCACCTTTGATTATGGAAGATTATCTTTCCTCACACAAAAGCCTTTTTGGTGCAATTCCAGTGTCTGGGTTAAGTAGTGGCTCTTTTTCTTTGCAGGATGCTAACAAGCATAAGCATGGATCAGGGAATAACAACTCATTTCCATGTACTCATCCCTAAGCATCTGCTTATGAAATCCCGGCTCTCATAGGGATCCACTGAACTCTACTGCCTAAAAAACCACTTTCACTTAGAAAACTGTTCTAACGTTGTCTTTCTTTCCCCTCAGAGCATTCTGAGTTTGGATTAACAAACTATTCTATGATTAACAAACTCTGTTTCCTGAGAGACTCTTGGTGGTTATCATTGCTAAGTGTTTTGGGCTCCAAGATCCTTCACCTTCACAAGTGCTTAAGTAAATCATGACATGCATCATTTGCCATATGACACTTCCCACACGACCTTATTAATAAGGCTCAGACGTTTTGGAAGGATTCCTGCAAAGGATAAGAGGATATTCAACCTCCAAACCATACAATCTTCAGAAAGACTCCCAGGCAGAGTGTAAAATGCTAGCACACGTTTTAATAGTCCCAACGGCTTGGTTTTCTGAAATACAGAATATGAGGAATGTTCCCCCAAATGTGGGTTTTTTGCATATATTATTTAGAAATTTCTGTTGTGTGAGTCCCTATTTGCATTTGTTTTAAAATATCCCTTTTGCATTCTAAAAGGTGATAACACAGTACTAAAGGGAACACTTCCAGTAGATTTTTAATAGCCTGAGTGAAGATCAATTTTTTAATACTGGAAATTGAAAGCATTATGCATTCCCTCCTAAAATACGTGCAGTGTCTGCAGTAATACCGTACATAACATTTGCATCCCATCATCCTATATGGACTAAGGAGAAATGGATTTTGACAAAAAATCACTTTTCTGAAAAATGCAATTGGCCAAAAGATACCTGACAGGATACTATGCAAAATGAGCCAGTGCTGATCAATCTAAGCTAAGGATATGATCCAGGTTTCCCCACACAGAGCAGTTCCACACTTCTGTTTCTTTAAGCTGCTCATTTCTCAGGAAGTGCATCCTTGTTGGGTTCATCCACCACTGTTTTTCCAAGGGAAAGTTATTTGCAATACATGGAGTTAAAAAACATGGTTGTTATCCATTGAAGATATCTTTCCTCCCCAAACTGGAGTATTTTTGGACCCAGCTATTTGGAATCACTTGACTCTTCACTATTCTAGAACCAGAGGCTGCTTCTTCCCTCCTAACACTTTCTCCCAGCATGAAGTGCCTGTGTCCTCCCTTTGCTGTGCACAAACATGAGTTGCTAAATCTCCTCTCTCCAGGCAAGTCCTGGAGAAGCCACCGGTGCCCTGGATCACACACTGGGGCTTGCAGTGTGCAAACTCAGAGCCCCACACTGCTGGGAGCCTGGCTCCTCACTCCAGCAGCCACACAAGGTGCTGGCATCTGAGGTTTTTTTAGACAGAGCACATTCATCTGAATTTATTTTCCTCCTGAGCTATTTCACCAGGCACAGCACAAGCGGATCAGACCCCACACTGTGACATATTCTGCTCCTGCTTGTATGTCAGTCAGAAGAAGGCTCTCAGCCTTGCCTGCTGTTTTTAACACTTTACACTGGACCAAAGCAGGGTGTGTGGCCAGCAGCAGGAAGGTATCGCCCAGCTTTCCGTCTCTTCCATACGGTGCTATCAGCTTGGAAACTGTTCTGGAGGCTTTGAAGGTGAAGAAGGTTTCAAGGAAGTGCTGAACGCAGATAATAAGCAGCAACAGTGAGGACTGAGGAATCACTGAGAACAGAAAAGCTGGAGGATGGTAGATGAGAGGTCACAGGCAGCAACGGAGAGGAGAGGAGAGGAGAGGAGAGG
>VWPU01004696.1:0-41406 GCA_013398955.1 Callaeas wilsoni | reverse complement strand
GAGGAGAGGAGAGGAGAGGAGAGGAGAGGAGAGGAGAGGAGAGGAGAGGAGAGGAGAGGAGAGGAGAGGAGAGGAGAGGAGAGGAGAGGAGAGGAGAGGAGAGGAGAGGAGAGGAGAGGAGAGGAGAGGAGAGGAGAGGAGAGGAGAGGAGAGAAGTGCCCCTCATGAGACATTTTTCTAGAAAGAACTGAAATAGCAGACTGCAAGCAGGGAAGCAGATGCCGAGGGTGAACGGGATAGTCCCACACTGGCTACATGTGCTCAGCTGATAGCTCAGCAACCTACTGCTGAGATTATTGCTCCTTTTAGCCAAAACACGTGTTAAAGGTGTGTGATTTTCGTATTTTCCATTTCCGATATACAACAGCAAGTTGCACGGCTATCAAAGCATGTGAGGCTGAGTGTGATATGTCATCATTTGTCTCTGACTTTGGGTGCTGCTGAAAGAAATGTTGCAAAGTCACTCCCCGCTGTGACCACAGCAGAAACCTGAGGTGAGACACCAGGAAAAAGCAGGGTTGCACTTTAAGTGTTCAAAGGAGTAAAGATATAAATATGATACCAGTGAGAAAAAAAGATGAGACAGTAAAAAAAGTTTCTCAAAGGTGACATTTCTTTAAGTTAGCCTAGGTTCACTGCAAATCACTTCTTTCTTCATGGATTTTTACCTTCGTTCTTAAAAATTACATTTCTCTAAGAAAAAGAAAGCAGTAACACTCCTAAATAAATAATCAGGACTTGATGTACTGCCAAGGGTTTCTACTAAAGGCTAGGAAAATGATCAGCATAATTAAAAATAAATTCAGAGTGTGCACATGTTTCTTTTGATGTTATAATGTTGTTTCTTTGTGCATGCTTTTTCTGGGTTAAAAAACCTAACAAAGGGAGAGATAATTGGTAGGGCATTAAGCACACTAATCATAAAGTATTGCCAGACTGAATGGTTTTCGTATTGTCCTGATAATTATTACATGACTAGTTGCTATTTCATGGCCTCAATCAGGGCAAAGGTGCTTCCAAGGCTTCCCTTCCAAAGCCATGAGCACTTGAGCATATCCTTCAAACTCTATCGGGGAAAAGGAATAGCCTGCCACCATTAATTTTATTAATTTTACTTCCTTGTAGGAAGAAGGCAAATGGGAATGTGATTGCTGTATCTAATCTAGGCTCAGAGCAAAATCCAAGGTTGTCAGTTTTTGTAATGTGCAGATAAAAATCAAATCATTAATCCCATTGTCGGCCAGCTGCCACACATTTACTGAACATAATGAACCCACTAAAAGGGAAGGGCTTGTGGTTTGTGCCTGTAGATGTGAAAACATGAACTCTGAAAAGGAATTTGAAAGAGTTTCAAACTTCTTTTGCACTATCCCCTGAGTTTATCCTGATTTACTCCCCTCAGTTTACTAAGTTAGGAATATTATGCCATTTAAGACTGAAGATCATGTTTCCAAATATAGCCTCTGAAGTTACTTAGAAATGCAGACAAAGAAACCTGTAGATGCAATCTGAGATGATTTGCAGACTTTCACGTACAAGTCAAAGCAAATTTATCAAGTGTCAAAGTAAATAATTAAACATGTGAGGTCACTTGTAGCGCAGTTAAAAAAATTACAATAGGTCAGACTAATCATGAATTCCCATCCTTAATTCTTTGAGTTTTGGCTTCTTTACCTCTAGACCATTGGAGCACATCTCCGTCCTGACCAGCCCTGATAAAAATTTGTGGTATGGACCTGGCTATAAATTCCTGCTGGTAGAGGGCAGAGCAGTCTTTTATCTCTTCAGATCAACTTTAAATTGCATCATCTTTAAACCTCCGGTGGGCCTGTGCTTCTCACTTTCGTACTATAGCTTTACTGTTTTCTTCCAGAATATCTGTATAAAGCCGCAGCATTTGGCTTAAGCACCAACTAATCCTCAGTGACAGAACAAAGCCCTTATTGGAGGTAAGAGGTCTGCAAAACATCATAGTTAAAAATTGCTTTTGCTTTGGCCATGTCTTCGTTTCACCAAAGAGCATAAATTTCTGCATATTGGAATCATAACTTAAAAGCGGCCACACTGATTTTCCTTTCTTTTAATTCAGAGAAAAAAGAATCGCTGTCAAAACAAATACTTATGTGACAAGTTCTAGCACAAAACACATTTTACAGCTGAGATATAAACCCTTGAAAAATGGTGTCTAATGGAAACAATGACAGCTCATTCACTCCATGAAAGCTCGCGAAGGTGCTGGAGAAAGCACTGTAACAAACATAAAGCAGATGAAAATAACTCCCATGAGGTCTGTTTAAACCGGGCATCACCACTGCCTGTGGTTGTTTATGTTTTGGCATGCCGGCATTCTGAAGGAGTTGGTCAGTTGAGGCCAGTCTGTTAATAGCATTAAAAAGCCTACGTTATGCATAATCCACATTTTTAGCACTCAGTGTAGCATTATTTTTTTAAATTTAACATAACGCTATGTCATTAGCAAACATAACAGGACAAAGCAAACATCCAATCAAACAGGAGAGAACCCCCTGTGCACATCTGCTTGCCCAAAACATTTGTTCCTATGTAAACCAAACTAAAACAGTAAATTTACAATGATTTTCTCACAAGTTAACAGAACCTCGGACTAGAAAACAAACTCCAAAAGTTAAATTCCTAAACTGCCTAAGCTTTTTCTGAGTCTTAAAGCATTGTTGACTTTGCTGTGCAGACAATATAGTTCAGACTGTAACTCTAATTAGCAGGAGCTTCTGGGTGCTCAGCCTTCTTAAAAACATGCCAGCGCCTAAAAATTTCCACTCAGATGTTAGATATTGTCAGGGAACAGATTTCCACTCCTTGCATTTATGGGCTGTCAGAAAATTATGTGCCATGTTGGAACCTCCCTAATCTCTGAATCAAAGCAAATTTCATGGAGCACGACAAACTGCCAGATTTAATGCTTAGGGGCAAATTTATGAGCTACAGAGATGTTTCCCATATTCTGCTTTGCACACTTGTCTGGCTATCTTTGTTGTCATAAAAAGTACAATGTTCATTCTCCTCTCTAAACAAGGACCTTAATCTGGAATCCTACCTAAATTGAGGGAAACTTTCCAGGAACTTCACTGGGTTTCTGACCAGGCCTTATCTAAATAATGCAACTGCTGCTCACTTGTTAATAAAAGTATATTTGAGGCAGCTGTGTAGCAGCTACAGCAAAAATCAAGTGCCACCCTTGCTTCCCGGAAGACTAAACTCCATCATCTGTTTAATGCCGCTGTTTTTAGTGTATTTTATGTTACCATTGAAAACATGCTGAGAATTTTTGTAAGGTAAGAAATTAGAGCTCTCCAACACTGCTGTACCTGTGAGGTAGGTGTTGTGTGAAGAGTTGATGAAATAGTGTGACAGTGGTTGAGACATATCTTCATTTAAATCCAGTTTCTCAGGTGGAACAACGCCGTTCTCTTCTCCACTCAGATACCGCATAAATCCATCCACGGATATCTGTCCTGAGAGAAACACAGACCCAGGGAAAGCACCAATTAATTTCAACTACAGATTCTGTGACATGCAGATAAATTCAATAGACACTTACACAAAGGCATGTGTGAAAGACCATATAACCATCAGTCTGTCCTTCACCTAGTTATCCCAATGTGCTTTTGTTACTACTAGCCCATTTTCAGCCACACAAGTTGCAGGTAACACACATCCCTTTAGCTGTAACAAAGATAAATCACTTCATAATCAGCATCTGCAGAAAATCAAGGGCATGGGGAAATCAGAGTTACAGAAGGCTGTAAGAACAGAGAAAATAAATCTAAGCCCATCAAGGAAAGGAGCCTTTGGAGGACAAAACAAAGCATGCTTTCCAGAGGAAACCAAGAAACCTGCAGAGAGCCACAGACACAGGTAACTGACCTCTTCTGACTTAGGTTCAGCATGTGTATGAACTACCTTTGAAATGGGAACTAAGCTTTGCTTTGTAATTTTTATATTTGTCTTCTAATTCATATCTCACTGGAGTGCCAGCATAAATGATCATTTCATATGCTGCTGTCAAATCAGAAAGCTGAGTCCTATCCTCAGCTTAAATATGCCCATTGATCTCAGTGAAGCTGTTCTTATTACATCAGGAGGACTTCTGCTGTCAAGCCTTCTGCATAAATTTGACTTTAGGGTGTCAATTTGTACATTTAGACTAAAAAAATATCCAGTAGTCTATAACTGAAGATTATTGCTTAACCGAACAAATTTGAGACATTTTTCTTTGCCTGATTTTTTTGGCTATTTTGTCTAGATTTCATCTGTTGATTTACTCAACCACATATCTTTAGTTATTTCAGCTCCTGCCTACAGTAAAACAGATCTTCTGTATCTCTGAACTGCATGTTTGGTGACTCCCAACAATGAGAATTTCTTAGCTCTTGTGCCCAACCCAAAATACTCTGCACAGTCTGTTGAAGCAAAATCTCATTTGCCTGTTGACAGCATTGAAAAATTGAAGACTTCAGTTCTACCCCTAACTCTGCTGCTCTCTCAGGATCAATCCATTTTTATACTAAAACATATAAACTTACACATATTTTTCTAGCATGTGAAAAAGTAGCAGACAACCCTGCTCTTTTTTTTCTTTTTTAAAGCTTGTAACCACATGATGCAAATATTGCATGTAAAGCATTTACTTAAAATCTGTGCTTAGACCTGATTTGTCTCTTGCTCAGAGAGGAAAAGACGTAACAGTCTTAAGTGCACTTCTTCATTTTCGTAACAACCCAAGACCAGTAGCACTAAAGGAACTTACTCATAAGACAAGAAATGCAGTGACAATACAGAGCAATGCAATTGCCATTCATTCTTAATACAACAATTTTAAGATGGTTGGAAAGAAAAACACCAAAAAACTATTTTAAAGCTGTAATCTGAGTGCAATCTTGTCAGGCTCCACAGCTGCTTTGTTATAGGGTAACTAATCATCCAGAGATGGAGGCCAATGTACTTTGCTTTCCATGAGAAAAAATGTAAGAAGGTGAAAATCAGGAAAAAAACCCCACCACTGATGTTTTTCATGAAACGAAAGTTTTAGGAACAACCTTTCTACCACATGAATCTACCAGAGAATGCCAACAGTACCAGGTGCTATCATGGAGTTAGTTTGACCTAAAATCCACCTAAGAGAACACTCTGCACCAAGTTTACTGGGATATAGGCAGAGAATGTGGTGTGTATCCATACCAAGTTAATAATAGAGGAAAAAACAGTGAAGATCTGAATGGGATGGCTCCTACTTGCATTTTGTTATACAGATAGGTTGATTCATGCAGGTGTAGTTTTCAGGGTTCTCAAAGTGATCTCTGTGTTCAGTCCTCAGAGTGTACCTGACAAACAGGGGCCTCGCTTTTCAGATGGAGATGGTCCTCCCGTGCATTGCTGCCGGTATAACATAAATCACAGCGAGCATTATTCACACGTATAATTAGGCAGCTTCTGAGTTACACACTTGTCTGAGCTCACGGCTCTAGAATGCTATTTCCCCTATCACAATTAAGCAGTTAGCATTTCAGAAAGTGAAGCAATTTGCAAGTTCAATTACAGCCAATATTGCACCAGTGAGAGTTTGTCTGCAGAACAGAGACGGCAGATGTCAAAGGGCCTTTGTGTCCTGGATATTAAAGAGTAGATTGTTTGTGACCAACGTCAATAATATTCTGAGGCCAACTGCAGAGAGGATGATCCTTGGTGGACAGTCATTAAAAAAAAATAGCCTCAATTAAGTGGTAAGATTGGTTCTCTGTTTCCTTAAACATATTACACATTTACACAGACACTGGCAAGAAAATAATAATATGTGATCAGTTGTTTCGATTGCAGTTGTCACCTTTTATCTTCAGACATAATAGAAAGATTTAATGGTATGTTTAGGTATAAAAAGTTAGAGAGACAAGAGACACATAATGCAAAGACACAGAGACATGACAGATTCACATTTTTTCCTCTTCTCTTTTTGGCTTTTTGTATTAAAATTATCTTAGCCCTAAAATTTTGATGAAACTTCCAAAAATATCTAGTGTGCTTTATATACTTCAAATTGTAGAGTTAATTGGCTTGTCTTTTTCACTCCCCACTGCCATGTTAAATTTGATCTGATGTCTCTTCTTGGGATGGAACTCACATGTGTGTAACCACAGCAGAAGCCATGTCAGCAGCTACAGCCCTCAGCAAGACCCTTTTCTCTGCAGGGTTTGGGGTTTGCCAGCACAAGAAATTTATTTTTTTCTGCCTTCAAACACCCCTTCTCTAATTTATCTGATTAATTACAATTTCTCTCCCTATGGGGTCACTCGTTAGTGCTTTACTAAAACACTTAAAAACATAAAAAGCCTTCTTTTCCTGAGGTATCTGGAAAACATAAAAATGCAAACATAAAAATGCAAACATAAAAATGCCTGCTTTTCCTGAGGTATCTGGCCAATTTAAATGTTCAACTCAGTGCCACTGAGACGCCTCCCGCTGAACAAGGCAAGAGCTCCTCATCCTCCTCTCTCCCTCAGGCCTCTCCCTTTTCCCCTCTCATTTTGTCCTCTTTTCCTCACACTCTGCACATTTTCCCCTCACACTCTGCACATTTTCCCCTCACATGTGGCACATTTTCCATCCCTGCATTATCCCTCTCACTTTTAGAAACTTTTTCCCTTCACACTTTGTGCCTTCTTCCCCCCACACTTTGCACTTTTTCCCTCCTTCTTTCCACTTTTCCTCCTCATATTTTGCACTCTTCCCCTCACCCTTTGCACTTTTCCATTTGCATTTTTCCCTTCACACTTTGCCCTTTTCCCCCTCACACTTTGCACTTTTCCCCTCACACTTTGCACTCTTTTCAATTTCACACTTTTCCCCTCACACTTCTCCCTTTTCCCCTCACACTTTGCACTTCCCCTCACATTTTGCCCTTTTCCCTCACACTTTACACTTTTCCCCCTCCCACTTTGCACTTTTCCCCTCACACTTTGCCCTCTTTTCAATTTCACACTTTTCCCCTCACCCCTCTCCCTTTTCCCCTCACACTTTGCACATTTTCCCCTCCCACTCTGCACATTTTTTCTTCACCCTTTTCCCCTCCCACTTTGCACTTTTCCCCCCTCACCCTTTGCACTTTTCCCCCCTCACCCTTTGCACTTTTCCCCCCTCACCCTTTGCACTTTTCCCCCCTCACCCTTTGCACTTTTCCCCCCTCACCCTTTGCACTTTTCCCCCCTCACCCTTTGCACTTTTCCCCCCTCCCTCTTCGCCCTTTTCCCCTCCCCCTTTGCACTTCCCCTCACATTTTGCCCTTTTCCCTCCCCCTTTACACTTTTCCCCCTCCCACTTTGCACTTTTTTTCTTCAATTTCACACTTTTCTCCTCCCACTCTGCACATTTTTTCTTTGCACTTTTCCTCTCACACTTCACACTCTTCTCCTCACACTTCGCCCTTTTCCCCTCCCACTTTGCACTTTTTTTCTTCAATTTCACACTTTTCTCCTCCCTCTCTGCACATTTTTCCTTCACCCTCTTCCCCTCACACTTCGCCCTTCTCCCCCCACCCTCTCCACCTTTCCCCCCTCACACTTTGCCCTTTTCCCCCTCGCATTTTGCACTTTTCTCTTCAATTTCACACTTTTCCCCTCACATTTCTCACTTTTCCCCTCACACTTTGCACTTTTCCCCCCTCACTTTACACTCTTTCTGCACTTTTGCCCTTTTTCTCTCACACTCTGCACTTCTTCTCCCCTCTCACTTTGCTCTTTTGCATCATGTTTTGAGTTTTTCCCCTCACTTTGCAGTTTCCCCCTCACACTTTGTAGTTTCCCCCTCACACTCTGCACATATTTTGACCTGATTCCCAAAGCAAGCATCAGTGGCCAGCTAAAGTTTGGTGCCAGACAAGTAAGTAACAGATCAATTTTAATGTTTTTGTAGTGCATTGGAACAAGACTGAAAAATACAACAACACGTGTGGAGGAGAAATACAAAAGTGTCTAATGTATTCTTAGTCACAGACATTCCCAATACCTCAAAATTAGAAATGTGTAGCTGCAAACTTGAGTAAAGATTATATAGACTTTGATCTAACTCTAGAAATGTACCTGAATTAAAACCTTTCAAGAGTTTGGAAAGGCACTGGAAAGTCTGGAAATGTCTCTCTGTGCCTCTCTCTGTATTTGTACACATGTGCACGAAAGCGTGAAGCAGTTTCTCAGCAAATGGTTCCACAGAATACTTTAAACTGCTGCTCCATCCAACCTTCAGGGTGGTGAAGTTCATGCAGAGATCAAAAAAGAACCACATTGGGAACCAAGTGAAGTCAACCAAATTTGGCATTTTTTCATTAAAATTTGGTAGGAAGGAGAAGTAATTTCCTGCTAGATGAGGAATATGTTGAGAGATTTTATTGAATTTCCTGACTCTGATCAGCTTCATTATATGAAATGTGGAAAGTGTTTGTGCAGCTTGATCTTTTTCTGCATCCCTGGCTCCACCTGATTGTTCCAAAATAGTTACAAGGGAGGGAAGAAGTAAAAAAAAGCACAAATGAAGTGGCAAGTTCTATGCATTTCACAATAATTCCTTATTATCTCCAGCTACATGATCCCATACCTTTCAAGATCTATTACAATGGATCAAACACACCAATGTTCCTGGTTCGGAGAAAACCACATGAAAAATGCAACTGTTGCTTTGTCCACAAGTATCAAGGCTCTTTTCTAGTCAACATTTGTGAGCTCTAAATACAACAGAAGTCACTGCTGGATCCCAGATCCTTTTTCTTAGAAGCAGTCTTCAGGCATGTGACATACTTCTGGCAAATGATCTATTGAAAATTCACAGAATTTACAGGGATAATTAAGTGAATCCTCTTTTCTACGGTTCTTAGATCTTGTCAACATTCATCAACCAAAACATTTTCTTCTGCAGTTTATGCGATCTGGAATATCCCCATCCCTGGGAGATGGTGATCACACGTTTGCTGTGAAGCAGGAATTCCAGGCAGCTGAAGTAGTGGATAGGATAGACTGTACTTTGTGGATATACTTCTCAGAGGCTCCTCTGTTTGGAGACTGTGTTATCACCAGGCTCTTCTTAGTCCTGTTTGACCAGATCCAGAGAACCCGGCACACTCCTCTCATGGGGCCTGTGACAGTGCTAGGGCAGGCACAGCTGACAGCCTCACGGAAAACTGTTCCCATGCAGTTTGCAGGGCTGGAAAAAGCACAGGCTGCTTTTGACACAGGAATCCTTCTCCCGCTGCCTAATGAGACACAGGTAACTGGACAGGATCCTGCTTTCCCAACCCCTTTAGCAGCCAGCATGACCAGCATGTTGCTCTGGATGTGGAAACAGCTCCTGTGTCCCTGGGAGCTTGCCAGCTCCTCAACATGAGGCTGTAAACAAACCCCTGCTCACTCAACACCCGCAAAAAGACATCAGGGTTCAAAGTAGGGTCGAGCTTCCAAAAGAAGCTTCTCCCCCAGTTCAGTGCCCTCTGCAGAGGTCCAGGATCAAGACCAAAACACTAGCAGTGCAGTAGTCTGGGGAGATATAAAAGTGCAGCTAACCCTGAGAACTTCTCAAACAGCTGCTTGATCCAAACTTCATCCCCTTATTTTGGCAGGTATGCTGGATATGCAGCTACTCAATTTTCCCTGAGGTCTGCCCAGCCTGCTCCCAGGAGCCTTCCAGTCCTCTGGGAAAAGTCTTGGGACAGAAAACAAGAGAGGCACAGCAGAAAAGACAACTTATGTGAACACTTTTCTTTGTACTTTAGTCTTGCAACTAACAACAGCCTTCACTTGTCCCTTAAAATTTGTGGATGTTTTGTATGACAATTAAAATATGCATTTGCTTGTACACAGTAAACAGGTTTGGCCACATGGATCTTAAACATTTCTTTCCCTGTATTTGCAAACTTCATAGTGCTTTCCATTTGTTTACACCCGTGCTGTTATCCATTCAGTTATAATGTAACTGGAAAGCACAATTTGTGCCAAGAGATGTTATTAAAGCAAAAAAGAAAACAAATGAAAAAGGAAGCAAGACAATTAATTGGCACCTTGTATCTCTCAGTCAGCAGCACAGAATTACAATAGTATTTTGTCTGACAGTGAAATCAGGTCTAGTCCAATGCAATCTGTAACAATAATCACATTTGCCGTAATCCCACACAACTGAGCAGTCCTCTCAACTCGAAGATAAGAATCCGACAAGTAAAGCAGATACTTGATAATCCAGTGAGAGATCTGTAAATCGTGCCCCATTGGGAATTCTCTCTCACAAACCAGCATAGCAATTTACAGCTCATTAGGTATTAAAATTTTATGCACAGTGTGGAGTAGGATGCACGTAGTCCCAGTGTGTCTCTTGACACTGGGCACACATTAGCTACTCTCTGCTTTCTAGCTTTGTGAGCCAGCAGAGAAGCTCACAAGATGAATTTACATAAAATTCACACTGTGTGGGACACAATGTGCCAGAGCTGCTCTAGTGGCACTTGCAGCATTTGCATCCAAGTGATGCTGAAATCTGCTTGGCTTTCCAGATGCACATTCTATTACTATATTGCTGTGGGGTAACTGGAGTTTCTGTCTGCATTCAATTTTGCAAACCAGGGCACTGTTGCACTGTCCAAGGGACACCCTCTTAATGGCAAAGTCACCAGGAGAGAATACGGTACAAGCTCAGCCCAGACTGAAAAGACTCCAACCCTACAACTGGGGTACTAGACCTTACCCCAGGAATGTCAGTGCTGCTTTGTTTTAGGAAAAAACACTGAGGACGGCAAAGACTCTGAGGCCTCAGGTCAGGATCTGCAGATATATCAAAATATCAAAGTACCAGCCACCATTTACACACCACATGCAGAAATCAATCAGTGGCTCCTCCATTTCAGCAGTTCTCTCAGTGATCAGTAAGGGCAAAAAATTCACACTAGTCAGACAGTCTTATCAAATTAATACGTAGAGGAACAGCAATATATCTGAATTACTGCATCTGGATATTAGTGAAGCATTTAATGAAGTTTTAAATTCAAATTTTTTCTAATTGGAAAAACTAATCTGCAAAAAAGCACAGATAGAAATAAACTGAGATCATCTTAGAAGATTAGGGCTTCTTTGAATTTGAAAGCTGAACTGCACAAAAGTCCAGAGGCTGAACACTGATCAGCAGTAGGTCTGGTTTCATAAAGTCCTTAATAATGTGAAAAAGCAGAATCAACAACACAGGGTTTAAAGAACAGACAGTTCTCTGGTGGCGGTTAGCAAAACAAGAGGGTAAAGCTGTAATGAACCAGGTAAATGGGACACAAATCAAATGAGAACACACAAATAATAATTTAAGCTACGTAGCTAACCACTAGAGGAAAGAAAAATCCAAAATACAGAGGTGAACAGGGAAGATGCCTAGAAATCTCTCACCCTGAGAAGGAGATAAATGCAGAGAACAGCAACCCATCTGTACAAGAAGCTGCATCAAAAAAGGTGATTAAGAAAAAGGAATTAAACAGGTAATGAGACCAGAGCAAGCACTAGAAAACTTGGGGTGAGCATCTGAAAAAGCTTGGCAGTGCTTCAACTAACTGTGCTAGGAAGCAGTCTTGCAGTGGATTTATTGGTTGTCTCATTGCTTAAATCCTTTAAAATCAAAGCAGGACAATATCCTGTTGTGTTCAAATCTCATTTCCGTTCTCTAAACTTGGAGGAAAACATAAAGGATCCAATTCTGCCCTCAGTTATACTTGCACAAATACCTTCTGTAATTAGACAGTTCCCTGGCCACAAACCAAAACAAGCTGTCTTTGTAACATGTTCTTGAAACAGAAATGGAAATCTCACTCAGTAAGAAAGGGACAGAGCAAGATTCCTTGCTCCAGCCTTGAATGGGTACAGCGTAATAGGATACAGGGAAATCTGAACAGAAACAGAGAATGGTAACTGATACAAGATCAGAATAAATGCTTACTGAATGACAAGCAGTCAGTGAGGGAAAACACAGCAAGGCAAACAAGTTGTGCCTAAGTAGCCGACATGAAAGAGCTTGCTCAGTATCCGTTAATCCATGCGGAAATATCGCATGCCCAAGGACACCGAGATCCAGATCATTGTGCAGAGGAAGGCTCATCAACCAAGTAAAGCAGAGCTCAGTACGTCCGAAGCAGGAATGCTTGTCATTCTAATGAAGCTATCATATCCACTTTATCATCTGTACACGTGCACAGAGAAAACCAAGAGTGGATACAATTATTTACCTTTTTGAGGTGGGAGTGGGGGGGCAAGAAAATGTTTGCAGATGGAAAACCATTTTTCTGAACTATCGAAATGAGGCACTGCAGCCCAAGACACTTAGTTCACTCCAGGGAACAAATATTTCTTATAAGCTTCCAGGCAAGCCATGCCAAACAGCACATTTTCTACTTCAATCAGAATTAAAACTTCAGGAGCATTCCAAGGACACTGCCATCTCCAAAGGGGAAGGAAGATGGAGTGTCACCTGAGAAAAAAAACAGGTTTCCAAATCTCACGGGCGCCTGTAGGCACGAACCATCCAGGTTTAACAAGATCTTAAAGCCACTGTGCAATGTTGAGCATGGTATTTATTTACTAATTTTATTAGAAGTCACAGGCTTTTTCAGCCCTTTTCAAGCTCCCAAGAAGGAAGGGCTCTAATCCACAGGGGCTGCACAGCCTGTGAAAAGGATGTATTTTTCTCCAGCAGTGCTAGTAAACAGCAAAACACACACTGAAGCAGGGAAGATTCTAAACACTCAACATTTTCTCTTCCTTAAAATTTATACCTTGGAAACACATTTATTTTGATGGATATTGATCTTGTAAATATCTGCAGCAGCTTTAAAACCCTCTGCTGTTACAATGCATGGTCACAGTTCAGAGATTCTGGTAAGCAGAGGTTTCGTGATAAGGAAAACAAGTCTTGGAACAGTCTCTAAAACTTTAGCAGGCAGATGTATACAAATTTGAATCACCAGTAATTGTTAAGGAGTGGGGGAAAACCGCAAGCAACAATCTCTCCTAAGTCTCAAGACTGAAGCAGAGTTTCACAGACACGAGCCCATCCTCTGCTCTTGACTTCTTAGCAGAGATGTAGTAGAAATTGCTTCTGACAGGATATCCCTTACAGGATATCAGAAGACAGTTAGTTTAGATCCAATTAAATCCACAGAACCACTACAAAATCACCTGCACACCAGTCCCTAGCCAGCAGTGGAATGAGCACCTTGCAACATGGCAGATTTCTAAGGCAGCTGAGTGGAAAGGATTTAAATCAGACAGATAAAAACACCATTCATCCCAGAAATACTATAGTTATTTCTGACAGACTTGAAAGAGGGACACCACTGGAATATGTCACTGTCTTGCCAAACCTCTCAAAAACATCCTCTCTACAATGCCTCAGAGTGATCCTGGGAGATGGAATAATGTTAAATGTTGGCTTACTTCCAATTGCTAAGTTGCACTAAAAGACATCTAAAAACACGTATTTTTTTCTGCTAAGTGATTCTTCTCTACATAAGCTATTAATGCGCTTGCCAAAAAGACTGTCCTGTAGTTTCATGGGAAGAGATAAGAGAAGAGTGTCAGCATGCTGTAAGTGCTGAAAAACATCTAAAAGAGAAAAATCACAGGTGACATTTTTACTTCCAGAAACTCCTGCAGCTGGAAAAAGATTAATATAAAAGAGAAGTGGAAAAGAATAAAGGAGCGGCACTGCAAAGACAGTGGAAATAAACTGAAAAGAACAGATTTTAGCCCCTTTAAAGGGCCTTCTTTATCTGTTCTTTTAACTTGGTTCTGCAGCTGCAGGAACTGCAGTGGACAATCCCCTTCATAAACAATTTGAGCTCTCTCTCAATAACAATTGCTTTTTTTGCCTTCTTTACTACCTCTGGTAGTCTGTGCCAGGACCATATTGTTAGGAAAGTTTTCCTAATTTCCAGCCTAAATTTATTCAAGGCTACTCGATCCCTCTGTGTTCTTGTGCCAACATTGTCCTTTAGTTTACCACTTCTTTCTGCCTCCCCAGCATTTAACCCCGCTGTATTTATAGGCATATTCCAGCTAAAGGATACTGTTACATGATTACATCTGACATGAGAAGGGAAACTTCCTCATATGGATGCTGTGTTCCAGCAGTGCACAGGCTCCAGCACTGCTGAGAGCCCTGCTCTGACAGATACCACACATCCCAAAACACTCAAGGATCAGGGCTGGCTCCTCTAGGCACAGACTGACTGTCTCTTGAGTCGAGCTGACCAGAGGAGGAGGCAAACCCCAAAAATGACACACAAAAGGGGACGGCCCAATGGCAGTGAGCCCATTTGGGGCTCCTCTGCCACCAGTCCTAGATGTCACCCAGTGGATCCTGATTGGCCCCAGCAGCCTTCACTCCTAATGTCCTCAGAGGCCCTTTCCAGCTGAAAGCACTACATTTGTAAAAGTCATAATGAAGAGTCAAACCATGCCATGTTTGTCCAAACTTTATCTACATTTGTTTCCTTCAGCACTTGAGTGCAGGCTCCTTTATATTTCCAGAAGCAAACTTTATCTAATATTCATCTTCAAGTAATAAATCCTGCTGCTAAAATTGAATACTTCTCTGTGCTCCATAAAAGAGGCAGCAACGAGCACAAAAGAAATAGTTTTACTGTTGGACTAAGTTTTCTATTTATGGGCTCTGATAGTCTGAGGCCGAGTCAAACACAGTACAGGCAGACAACTGCAGAAAAATGTCTCCATAATCCCTGAAACGCAGTACTGACGTAAGAGTCTCTTATCTCTGAGCAAAAGCTCCAGCTGGACGGAATGAGGCTCTAAAACCTCTAAAACCGTGCTTGCTTTGTGGTCCTATCACCTCAAGTTTTTTCAGCCATTTTCAGTGTTAGGACACAGGGCTGAAGGCTGCCTGTAGGGTTTGATCCCAGGGCCCATCAAGTGGTCCCTCTGGATTCCAGGCTTTGGGACAGGAGTCACTGGTGTGGTCACTTCCACGTTTGATAGCACAGGGCTGGGCTGCCTGCAGAACCTGCACTGTCACGGTGAGTTTATGCTCCGCAGCTCTAAAGACAAATTCCACAGTAAGTCTGCCCCATTTTACATTCAGCACTGTTTCACTGACACCAGTGGAGCTACTCCTGGTACCAGATACCAGTTCCAAAATGGATTTCTGCAAAGCTCGTGCTTCTTTCAAAGTATCTGCGTTATACACAGAAGATCACGAAACTTGCCCTCTCTGGAACCCTAAATATATTTTTGGTATTTTCATTGACTTTACTGCCAACAGCAGTGTTCAGTGTTGCAAATTCCATTATCACTAGTCCGTATCACTGTTTCAGTTGGTGCAGTTCAGAGATGACACACTTCACCTGTAAAGCAGATGCAAAAAATCCTTATAATCGAGGACTTTCCATTCTAAAAGATTTTTACATTTAGTTTTTCACTTGTGATGCAATGTTCCAAACAACTGCAAGATCTGAATTTAATTTTACAGCTTAACTAGAAAAAACAACCTCCAGCATATTACAGGAACATATTTTGCAAACTCATTTTGATAAATAGTTTCCATTAACTTATTTATGCTGACACATTATCCATACTAACATCTGTTGCACAGATATATACATATTTTAAAACAGTTTTTTTAAAAAAGGCTTTCTGGTAAGCTACCTAACCTAGCACTTGCTGCTGCCAGCATGGGCTAGACTACAACTTTGGTGTGGCTTAAACATTTTAAAGAGTAATAAATCATGACTGGGATCTATTGCTCAGTCAATATTTGAGACAGAAACAGTGCACAGAGCTCTTCTCTTGCAAAACTGGAAAACACTGACAATCCCAAAGTTAATGGGCTTTTGGGTAAGTATTCTTACTTTCCAGTCTTACAGCTGGGAGGCCAAAGAATTTCAACTGTTTTGTAACACTTCCTACAAATGTTTCATGCCAGAAAGCCCTACCATTTGCCTGAATTATTTCTACATCAGAATTTATGCTTTAAATATTATGAAGTATGTCTTAAAAGTAGAGCCATGGCTGCACAGCGCTTGTTTTTTGCCATTAAAATCTGTTGCCTAGGAAATGATCCCCTTCTGCCATCAAAAGACTCCAATGTGTAATTATTCTTAAGCAGTTACTAAAAGGTGAATTTAATGCAGTGGGATGAAAATGTTTAAATTGCATACAAGTTTAAAGGAGGAAAAACACATTTATGCTGGAGTGAATACTGCCTGGTGTTAAGGCTGCCATGGGACAAATACATACAATAGATGCTGTATAAAATTAAATATTTCTTAATCTAATGATAATTGCTTAATTTATTTTATTACCTAAGAAGAACTCGGCAGAACGACTGCCAATAAATGTGCGCTGCAAAACAGAATTAATACTGGAATTCATGGAGGGAGTCATGGAACCAGCTCTACAATCCTTCTAAACACAGGTCTAACCAAAGCTGACAGACAGCAAATAGGTACAGAAAAAATCTGGGAAAAGAAACACCGAAATTTTCCTCTGTGCAGATCTAAAGTTTTGGCCCTTTAAAATTAAAGAAGCAGAGATCATGTTTAAATAAATGCATCCTTAAGAGGGAAAAAAAATCAACATCTTTATGCCATTACTTAAAGCACTTTCACACTCTATTTTTAAATCTTCCACCAGAAAAACCACTCTAAAAATAAAGGCGGATAATAACCTAACCCTTGTCTTGTTCCCTCTAAGGACGATGGTGGAAGCATGTATTTTATAGCTTCAGTTTCTTCACACCTCCTTTCCCTAGCAGACCTCGGGTTTGTGTTCTTCCCTGCTTTCATTTCTAGTCTGGTACACGGGTATAGCTCTTCTTGCATGCTTGGAGGGTGGAAGTGACACAGGATGCTCCCAGAGCCAAGGCTGGGGCTCTGTGGTTTCCAGAGCACTCACCTGGTCTCAGAACAAAGGGTTTAAACTGAGACATTGGGATTTGAGCTCTCCAAGCTCCTTTTGAACTCAGAAACTTTTAGAAATGAATTGCATGGCTAAGTAAAGGAAGAACCAGCATGTTTCTGCAGCATGGGAGAAACATACACATGGTAAATCCTTCTGCAGCCCTCAGAGCCCCCCAGCGCACTTCTGCTGACAGGGAGAGACTGCTCAGCACTACCAGGGACCTCCTCCTGCTTCCACCTGATAAGGGAACACGTTCTACAGTGAATTAATCTCCTTCACTGCATGACACAAAGCATTAATCACAACAGCCTACCTGAACCACAATAAAACACTACTCCAGGCACTTAACCTATGCAGATGTCAAGCCCGCCTATCTGCTGATTTTGCAAAAGCTCCACCATATCCAGCAATAAATACACATAAAAATGTATCAGTGACAAGCAGGAACACGGGCAGGATTTCTCTCAGAACTCTGTAACCTAAGGAACTTCACCAGCAACAACACCAGCGTCAGATTTTACCAGGTACCGGAGGAGCTGCAAAAATTTAAAATATTATGGACAGCTCTTGCTTACTGTGTTCAAAATAGAGTAGGTGAGCAGCCACAGATACAACAAAAGGGCTACAGTGCTGACCAGGGGAATTATGAGATCCCAAAAGCATTTGAATAGTGCTGTGGAAGTCGAGAGACAGCAAAACAACTCACTAGAAATTCATTTAATTAGCTATGAGAGAATAATTAGAAGAGGATATTGTGGTACAGTGGATGTGCACAGACAATGTACTCAGACAGGAAATTAAGAAGAACAATCATCAGACAAGTGAAGGTCTAGAACTGTCCAAACAGGGAGCAAGGAGTCAGGTGCTGTACATAGCTTCCACTTCAAGAATTTGGATTTACGTTTTCAAGGGAAAAAATCCTGGATTTTATTTAAAAGAACTTTCCAATGCATGAAATTTTATTTGCTAAGAAGCATGTGCAACGCACTTCTGGAGGTTGCCAGGGTACCTGTGTTCATGTTTCTGGCCAAAAAACTGTCTGGAAATTTCGCTTCAGCAACCTTGGGAATTGTCCTGGGTGATAATCTCTGCTACAGAACACCATATTAAAAGGTTAAATCACCGCTCTAAATACATGGTTACATTTTGGTGACATTTTATAGACATGAAGCATTTTTTGACAATTATTCCATGAGTGTAGAAATGAATGCACACCTACACTTCATTTAATATACAGTGAATTGCATTCCCAACTCAGAGCAGATGTACAGAAAATATTGTGTCCCCATGTCATTCCTGATTAGCCAATTCCTGTCATTTTAAGGCAGTAAGCTTGGGATTTGCACTGGAGCTGCTGCCAGTTGCTGCAGCTCAGCTGCCAGACAGGGAGGTGGTGTCTTCAGCACAGAGGTGGTTCTCAGGTTGTGCCAGCTGGACCCCAGTGCACAAGTCTGAAAAGGGAAAAAAGCCCCCAGAACAATCCCACAAAAAGAATTAACTCTCTATGGTCTGCCTTTCCCTTGTTCAAGTCAGCATTTTGAGAGAGAACTGATTCTGTAAGAGCAACATAAATCACACCCAGGAGGAGAGGCACCCACGGAACAGCAAACGTCTACAGCAAATGTGTGCACCAAGGCAAACAGGGTAAAGCTGGAGGTGTCCCACAAATGCCGTTGGAGGGTGGCAGCAAACACCACCACAGCACCCTCCTTCCTGGGGTCTGTTTCATGCTTCCTCCTTATTGCTAGTCAGAAGGTGATTCCGCCTTGAATCTGGCGTTCTGCTGGCACACCAGCGCACCTCCTTCTAATAAATCCTTTATTTGGTTTATAGGAAGTGCTAATATTTGGGTAACAAGAATGATCTTTTAGGTAACAGACTTTCCTGCTGCTGGTGGGAAATAAGGTAAGCAGAGAGCACAGTTCTAATATTTGCACAGATGAGAAAGGAGGTCACAACGTGTTTCCATTTACTCAAGGTACTGCTCTTACTGACGTCAAAAGACAGTTTGCATAAATATGGCAAAAAAGCAGGATTTAACCGTCCAGCAAAACCTCTGGAAACACTCAATTTGATCGTACTAGAAAAATAAGAAGCCTTGAGAGAAAAATCAGAAGTGTTTGAGAGACAACATCGATGGTGACGTTGATTTCCTTCAGGAAGACATCAAGGTAAGAAAGCTTCCAGGGAGAGGTGTGGGAGTGCCTTCAGTTAATCTCTAGACTTCTGGGGTTTTTTGGACTTTTTTTCATCCACAATCTCTGGACCGAACAATCTTTTTCATAGTAGACCTGTTTTTCAGGATACTCCCGTGCCTCTAAAATTTCTAAGGTGTAAACACATCAAAAGCTGGGCTAATCATTAGGATATGTGGATTGGAATAAACCAGGATGCAGACACAAACTGAATGCTATTTTAAGACTTGCGGTGGTAGCAAAAATCTGTGGAGATTTGTGCAGGAGTTTGTTCACTGGTTTTGGCAAAACGCCCAGCTAAGTCCTGACAACACTTGAGATGTTCAAAAGGGAATTTTCTGTGATTATAGCATGAAATACACCGAGCTGATCTCACATCTTGCTTTGTATACCACTTTATCCAAAAGCAGAGGGCTACACTTGATAGTATTATTAAATGACAGAATTATCATGCTCTTAGTTCCATTGTCCCTGACTTTTTCTTTCAATTTTACATTCTAGCTGCTGGTAAACAGCCATTGTGATAGCCAGGTTTCTGCTGAGGGTCGCATACCAGAGCAACTCTTCACATACACTGCAAAGCAAATGTGGAAACCAGCCCCATCCTTCCTAACCTGATACCAACCAAACACATTTAAAAATGCACCACATGATGTCTCGCAGGCCTGTATGATCCAAAAAGCAGACAGCTAGGAAAGCAACTGGATTTTGAAGCAAATTTTGCTTTAGCATGTAGGATAATTGAGTTCCTGTTTCAAATCAGGAACCGAGTACAGCAGGAGTGTGAAATCCACTGACCTTTCTTTGCTAGGTTGCTGTTGGGTTCGTACTTCTCAATCAGCACTTGAACTTGTTCTTGTTTGAGTGGTGGATAAAGGATCTCATTTAATCGTGGATCCCGTTGCTTCAAATTTATAAAGTCCATCATCTGATCAACAGTAAGGTATGGTTTGCTCTTGGCACCACTGGAGAGAAAGTAAAGCAAGAGCAAAGTCATTTAAATACACTGCCTTGAAATCTTGTTCCATGTCTGAAACTTCCCAAGGAAATCCAAACAAAATTCAAACTATCATACAACAAAAACATCGCTCCACTGTGTCTCTGGACTAATTTATTTTGCCAAAGTCTGTCTTCGTCAGACATCTAGGGGGAAGATCTTTGACAATGTTCAGCATTATAGGCATCAATGGGTAGACTTGGAGCAATGCTAAAAAGCCTTTCATTCCTCTGAATTCTTGGAATTAAGCTATTGAAATAAGTAAAAGAGAAAACAACCATGGAATTCAATCCCGAGCTTGCCACAAACACTCTGCTGGCATTCCTGGCCCAACTATTTGGTTTACTGCTGAATGACAGCAGCCCTGATTTCATTATTCTAGTAATTTGTGTGGGTCTCTTTCTTACAAACCTTCTAAAAGCTGCGAGGTGCTTTGTAATGCAAGCGAAAAGATGCCTATTTAGAGAGTCAGTGAAAAGAGCAGAGTTTGGGTACGAGTTGTGCCCAGATGGAAATCCAGGAAGCCTCCGAGCCAGGTGACGAGCTCAGGGTTGTTTACAGCACTCAGGACTGGCCTAGCTTCTGCTCTGCCAGGGAGCAATGGGAAGCCTCCCCTGGGTGCAGTGGGAGCAAACTGGGACAGGGCAGTGCTGCTCTGAAAGCCCGACCTTAGAGACAACAACCCCAAAAGGGGAATGGTGAGCACGGCCGTGCTGCTGAAATACGTTCACCAATTGCTTTGGTGGCCGTAGGGTGTATTTTGGAAATTGCTTTCCTCTCATATTGCTTAATGTTCTGACTCCATTGATCAGGCTCTGCTGAAACTGGAAGTACACGGATTGCTGCAAGGGGTAGAAGCACCAGGAGTTACAGAGCTCATAACTGAATGTATGAAATCAGTTGTAGCCGCCTGCTAATTTAATTTCACGGTGTGAATTCATCATACAGAAATCTTAAAAGTTACTGCATTTTTTTGCCACTCCTAATTAAGCTTTTGGGGGTGATTATACATATTCTCATGCCTATTTTGTGCTGTTATTGTTTATTACTCTCCTTTCTTTACTTTCTTGGAAACCTAAACTATCCTGATCAATACAGAAAAACAAGACCTGGCGGTTCTGCTCCTCTAGGAACAAATTCCTTTAAAACTCAAGCCGTCAGAACTGGAGGTAAAAGCCTGAGAGAGAAGGAACCCTTGATCCAAGGTTAAATAACAGCCCTGCTTGACATTTAAATCTGCTACTGGCAAGCACTGCATGCTGCTATAGTATAAATAACCTACTTTGCCATCCCCAGCCCAGAAAATCATTGAATGGGAAAAATAAATAAATAAACCATTGAGTGTCTCTCCTTACAACTCGGAAAAGATGTGGTCGATCTCAGGCCGAGGGCAGAGGTTGTTTAAGAACACTCTGTACACTTCTGGCGTGAAGTCGTCTTGTGGGATTGAATCATTCTGTGAAACGGAGAAAAAACAGTGAAAGAAAGATACAGCACTTTTGTATGTTCTTTGCAAACAGATCACTCACTTTTTGGCTGCTTTTCATTTCCTTCCCGTCACCTACAGGAGCCCAGAATTTGCAGGTTTATAAATTCCCCTGAATAACAGAGCAGCTTGAAGAGTACATCTTTAAAAAACACATACAAACACATCTATTGGCTTCCATGAGGCACAGTTATCTCCTTCTCAGAGCACACCTGTGAAGGAGGAGGAAGGGCCATCTCCCCACCTAACCCCCTCACCTGCAGCAGAAATAGGTACATCAGCCCTGATGAAGCCTCCGAGCTCACCCCCAGCGGTGCTGAGCCCGTGTTTTTGAGTGAGCAGAACAGCAGCGTCACAGAGGATAAGGATGTCACTCATCTTTCCAAAGCTGTCACACAACTCGGGAACAAACTGGGTCACTGTGTCAGTACTAATACACTTGTTCCCTGACAGCAGCAGCGATTCTGCCTTTTCCTTCCTGAAGATACATGTTCAAGATGCCACAATTCTGGGCAAGACTCAAGCAGTACAGCTTTTCCATCCATCTTTGCCCTAAACGCTCAGTGCAAAACATTTGGCATTCAGATTTCTTTTAGAGGAACTGATGAAAATGCTCTCCTGCAGAAGACACGCCAGTATTTTTTTTCCTTATATTTTCTACAATTTAAAGCGATTTAAATTTAATCCAAGTTCTAGATGACAATTTCATCATCCTCACTACATTTTTCCCCCCAAAAAAATCAAATTACTGGAGGCAATTACTGTACTGGATAGGTCCTTTACATGAAGCTTGAGAGTCCTTCATCCAAAGCTAGGACACGTGGTCTCTGGGAGCACCACGGGCCCACAGAATGCCTCTGCATGCTCCAAAATACGATGGACTAGAGGAGGAGAATTGTAACTCGGGCACAAAGCTGTTTGCTTGGAAGGCCGTTGGAACACGGCTGTCTGGGAAGCGAGCTGCTGCTGGGGCAATCAGTGCTTGTATTTATTCTGCCTGTTTAGCACCGTTGCCAAGGGAACCGGAAGCATCCGTTGAAGCCTTTGTCAGACAGAAGGAAACTTTTCTATATTTTTCCTGCTTTAGTTTACAAGAAATAAATGATACCACAGGCTTCGCTTTGTCTCCTTTCATCTGAAACCCTCAGAGGCTCGAGAGGGTTTTGTTCTGTGTTTCTGTCCACAAGAGCAGATTGACCAGGCTGGGCTGTTCCTCTGCTCTGCCTGCATAGCCATCTCCAGGCTCCAACACTGTAAGGTGACCCCATCACACCCTTGTGCCCTCCTTTTTTGGCAGATTGCGAGTGGCTGCAGGGTGAGCTGGTTCAAAACTTACCCAGCCAAAACCTCCCTGTGTGCTTTACATGGGATCAACTCCTGTGCATTTCACATGGGATCAAACCCGGAGCCAGGTAACTCACCAGTAGCACTGCTGCTAAATCCAGTGCAAGGGTGGATGGAGAAGTTGTGAAGCTGAAGGTAGAGGATGGAAATAGGTCCTGCACCCACAACACTTTGATAAACTCGAGCTGCGGAGCTCTCCGTGCTGACACCTGTGTTTTCCTTAAGGCTGGGATTCGCAAAGCTTGGGAATTTTCTTGTTAGAGCTGGCACCCCGCCCTCCTCTTCTCCCTTTGCTTATAACCCCTGTCCAGCAGGGTGCTGCTGCTCAGCCAAGGGCTTTTCAATGATTCTCTAATTATCACAGAACTACAGTCCCCCATCAAGCTACTAATTTTTTTCTTTACAGGGGATTTGAAGGTGCTCAGCTGAACAAGTGTGGATCTCTTCCAATGACCTGAGATCCAGACTTTGATTTTCCACTCAGACCCAATTAAGAGACCTTGGATTGCCTCCTCATATCTCCAAACATCCATTACAAAGAGAATAACCAACACGAGCCTTCAGGCATAAGTATACTGAACTCTTTAATAGGTATTTCCTACCAGTATCATAATCAGTGGGCTACAAAACACAAATATCTAGGTGGGAGTTGAGAGCCGCCTCAGGCACAACCTCACACAACTATATTTGGATTCCAAAAGCCTGTCTGCCCAAAGGGATTAAAATACACTGCCCCCTTACTCAGCCTGGTCTGAGCCATCCCCATTTCAGAGGAACCACCCACACACCTTATGGGCTCATCTCTTTTTTGACACCAATGAACAAAGCACAAACCTTCTGTACCACATGAGAGCATCCCTCCTTTCCAGCTTGGCTTAATAATGGCATTCAATTTTATTCTGTGATTAAGACTCTCTACTAATTTCAAGCACTGCTGATTTATGATTTGCCTGGTAACCTGCCTGCTTTTATAACATCTGTATCCAGTCTGTTACGTATTTGGCAGCGTTAAGAGCTAATTCACATTATTTGCACAGACTGGACTCAAGAGCTGGTTATTTTATTTTAACAGTAAAGCTCGCTGGTGCTTCACTGTGAACCTCAACATTAACTAGAAGGCAGAAACCAGTCTTCACAGCCAAAAGGGCAGCTAAAATAAAGCTCTTCAAATTCTGTTTAAGGTACCTTTAACCAAAACAAACAAAAATATCCAACAATAACAAAAACCAACCCCATTTCCAAAAAGTAGCCAAGATTTAAAAAAAAAACATAGGAGAATCAGATGGCAAACTCAGAAATTCATTGGGGTATTTTAAAATTTTGTTTAAACCTTTAGTTAAAGGTTCCTCTGCTTTCAGATCTGCTGGATGATGACTGTTCCAAAAATCAGGGCTTGGTCCTGCAAGACTCTACACAGGCCAGTTCTGAGCCTGAAAGCGAGAAATTAATAAAGCCATGCTTTGAAAAAGTGCTTGACTTGAGTTCCACGGGTCATCCCACTGTGGTCATGCTCTGCCGCTTGGCTGAATCAGGGCTGGAGTGCTCAGCACTGCAGAGAATCCAACCCTTATTAAGGTCCTTAAATACAATATAAAGGATTTCTTTTCAGCAGTTCCAAGGATCCTCTCTGGTGCTATTCCTCAGGATGAAAACAGTTATCCAGGCAATGAGAACTCTTCCTCCTCTTGCACTAAATGCACTGCCTGCACATCGTGCCACGAGGTCTCCTGGCAAACACACACACAGAGAATTCCCTGGAGAGAGGGGCTGATGGATGGGGATATTTGTCCTGCCACAGAAAAGTCCACACAGGGACACTCTCCCCGGGCACCTGTGCCCAGGTCACTGCAAAAGGCAGATGAGGGACTGTACCAGGCTTGAAGATTCATTCCTAAGTTCCAAGAGCTGCAGCGAAACATCATGTGAAGCTCATGGCCATCAAGCTCCGTATCTTCCCAGAGCAATGAGAGGTGTGGAAACACTGGGAGAAAATCCATGAGGCATGAATATGAAAAGCCAAAGAGCCTAAACTGTTAATGTCCATGAGAGACTTTAATGAATTTTCTGAAAAAATTTGGTGTTACTTTGTTGAGCAAGACTCCCTGATATCCATGTCTTGCACGCTGCTGGAGTCTATTGCTCTTCCAAGGCTTTATGGGAACACCATTTGTCCTGCAGAACAATAGGGCAGAAAAGCTGGAAGTTGAGGCTAAGAATTTCACTTGTTCAAATAAACAGGAACACAAAAGAAAAGAGCTGTAGTTGAAGTTCTGCTCTTCTTCTATTCCGTTACCTCCATGAGATTCAGTTTTGCCCTTCTACAATATTTTTCAAAGATGATCAACACAGTTTTCTTTGGTACATGCAGCACATTTCTCTTTTGTCCCAACCAAAGAAAGGATCTACTTTATACTCTGAATAATTTTCCAGACAGTATCCCAGCAACAAGCATCCAGCAGTGTGTATGTAAAACCAGCTCTACTTAGATAAATAGCAGAAAAAGGCTGCAGTTTCTTCCAAAGACCAAAAAGATATTTAAATTTCCTTTTCAGAGACATGTAGTAAATGGAAGAAATAAATCAGCTGATTCAGGAAGCAGCGCCTCAGAGATCTTTTTTTGCACACCTTGTCTTGTTTACTATTAATTAAATGGAAGATCATCTTTATTCTCCCCACGTTTCTAACCTCAAAATATTACTTTAGATAAGGTTATTATAGTATTTTATACCTACTTTGCTGACATTCCTTGGAATTTTATGGAATTGAGCTCCCAACCCTATGAAGGAAGGTCTCACTGTAAGGGGTGTCTGAGGTTTGGCTGGTGAAGATTTTGCTCCATTGTTCTTCTGGAGCTGTAGGAATGGGCTCTATTAAACTGGGGGAGCAACCATTGAGGAAACTTCACAGCACAAAGTTTTGTACCAGAGCAAGGGATCAGGAGATGCAGGCTCTCCTCTGCTACAGAACCGTTTTGCCCCTCTTCTGAAATCCTACACCTCTGAATGTAGGAATTATCCTGCAAGAAGCTTTCCTGGGATTAAAATCCAATTTGAGCAGGGAGGTGGGACCAGATGTGGTTCATCCCAGCCTTACCCAAGCTGCGATTCTGTGACTCCAGCGTTAACTGGAATCACCTGCCCGAGCTCATTCCTTCTGAAAAAATCCTTCTTGAGAGCGAGGTACCATGCTGGAAGTGCTCTGGGCTGAGGAGAGCTCCTGCATTAGCAGGACGCAATGGCTGCATCCCTGCAGTGTTAACAGCTTCCACACCGCAGCGTTTCAACATTTACTCCACACACGTTTTGGATAAGCCACGGTGGGTTCAGCCTGTCACTCATCTCCAGCTATAGATCGCACCATTGGCTACACCTCGGGCTAACACTGCTCTGAAACCATGCCTTGGAACTTGTGCAACAGTCACCTGTTCTTAAATGCCCTCACAGGATTCCTCCAGGACAGGTCACATAAACTCTGCCCTTTCTTTGAATCCTTTCAGGCTTCTTCCAGGTCCCTAAACAACTTCAAATCAAAGGTACTCAGATGTGTATCAGGAACTTCTGTGTGGGAAAGGCAGAGCTGCTGCTGCGGACCCACCCAGCAGCAAAGCCAGCACAGCAGGATCAGCCTTGCACCAACTCAGAAGAGAGGAAACAGCACCAAATCCAAGCAGTGCTGATCTGGATAACTGCAGGTGCTTACCCTGGAAGAGGGAAGGTTACAGGCTTCTAACGCTGTCTCTACTCGTTTTCTGTCGGAGGAGAACAAGCGGTATATGCTGCAAAATGAGGACAAAAGAGAGGGATTTGGCTTAAAGACATGCCTTGATGGCCCATGTGGCTCAAAGAGTGAGTATCTCTTATCAGCCTATGACATCTTTAGCTATTTATTTCCATTTGCTGGCTGCTCAGTAACAGAGAGGAGTTTAACAGTGCTCACAGTTTTTCTACCCCACACCAGCCCCTATCACAGCAGAAATTTATTTCAGCTATCACTGGTCTCTTCATTCCTCCAGTGACATGCAATTTGAATCTGTTTATCTTCACATGTCCCTGAAATAGAGAAATTAGGCTTTTTTTTTTTAAAATTTTCACAAGTGGAACGAACCAGGGCAGAGAAGCAGAATGTCTGTGCCCAAAGGGCATTTGAACAAAGACATCCCGGTATCACTGGCCACTCTTTCCTGTGATACATGTTATAAACAGAGGGTAAAATTATTCTTCTAGGCACATGCTCATCCCAAACATATATTCACACCCCAAAGTCAGCAGGAAGCACATGGTAAGGAAGGAGAACGGCACTTACTTCTTCAGAGGAATGCGGCCCTCTGGAGTCACCTGCAGCTTGAGTTTTGTGTAGCTGTAGAGAGAAAAAGCACTCTGCTTTATTTTTACACCATTTTCAAGTACCTCTCCACCAACTTTCTAGCTCTGGGCTAGTGCTCTGATCATGTGGCAAGTTTCACTCAGCTCTTTCTCCCAGTATGAAAACCTGTTGGGATATCATTACTGAGTAAAAACCTTCTACTGTCTGTCCTGAGATAACTGCAAATGAGTTTTGCAATAACATCACCTGGTAAAAAATGTGGCAACACTTAAATATTTAAGAGCGTTTTTTTTTTTGTTAAAAAACTCAGCTTTTTCACTTTACCCATTGGTCTGCCAAAAGAAGAAGAAACTGCATGGTTCTAATAAATGTTCCTTTTCTTCCCAGCAGAAAATGCCATTAGCAACCACTTCAAAACCAAAGTGCATTCTAATACTAGGATAACTGGGACAGGAACATTTCCACAAATCCTTGACTCTCCACATTCATCTTCTGGAAACTGAAGCCTTTCATGCTACTGTGTCACCAAACACATCTCCCAGCACTGAGGCAGATTAAAACAAAAAAATCACAGCAGTTATTTGAAAAGAAAAAAGTTTCTTTTATTTTGCCTTCTATTTTTTAACAAATTTTGGCTATATTTTGGTCACACTGAGTGTTTTCCTCTACAGTGAAGGAAGTTAGAAATAACAGAAGATGGGGAAAAGCTTCTCAAGCTGTTTATTATTGCACTTCCAATGCTCCAAGGAACTGAATGTCATAAAGAAAAAAACCCCTTCATTCTCCTCTAATGAAATTTGGTTTTCTATTTCAACAAAAGGGTTCTGATAAGACTCCAACCAACCCTTTGCTTAGTACACTAATTATAATGGGGAAATAATTTAATCTTCAAAGTTATAGATTTCTTAAGTGACTGATTTGGCATCTGTGTAGAGGAGCTGGGAAACTTTACAGTTTCCAAGTGATTTATTAATTAGTGGAAAAAGACACAGGAATGCCATGCTTGCCTGCTACTGAATCTACGCAGCATGTCCAGTGACTTCATCTTTAATTAATACGGCTTGAGAAACTGCCAAAGAACAGCTCCAGACAAGACTGGCTCTCCTGTACTGTGTGATGACACATTTCTCCTCTGATTCGGGTAGGAAAAGGCCCATTAGGTACAGCCCCAACCCACCCCACTACAGACCTGTCAGCAGAGCCCGCTGGGCACCTGGGGATCTGAGGGGCAAGGAAATCACTCTCGAAACTCATCTCCAACCTGTGGAGCTGAAGGAAGTCACCTGCTCGGACGAGCACGCTCCCCACTGCCAACATGCAGGGCCAACAGGAAATGTTAACTGTTCCCATCCATCTGAGATTTCGTGTGTCTAATACACCACTGCTGTCCCAACACACCACTATCAGACACGTTATCCAGCACCATCCACCCTTCAGAGCTGCCTCGAGAATTTCTGCGGACTCCAGCTGCACCACAACAAACCCTGTGAGGAGGAAACACACGCCCACGC
This sequence comes from Callaeas wilsoni, assembly GCA_013398955.1. Classification (NCBI taxonomy): domain Eukaryota; kingdom Metazoa; phylum Chordata; class Aves; order Passeriformes; family Callaeidae; genus Callaeas; species Callaeas wilsoni. Next base: position 12,598 of record VWPU01004696.1, on the reverse strand, counting down.
GGGCACATCCCTCCTTCCCACAACAGGCACCTATGATTCTGTGGGATTACAGTTAAGCACTCTGGAACATTCTGACTCTGGGTGCACCTAATGAAATTAGCCATCCACAGCCTCAAGAAGTCCAGGAAAAGAGGAGGTTAATTTGCTTTTTGGAGGGAAGGAAGTTTTAGGAACCTAGGTTTAGTATTTAGCTGGGCTGAGCCCCTACCTGTGAGCAGGAAAAGGTGCTTGGGGGAGACACTAAGCGGACTTTAAGCAGCTAACTCACAGGCCGGGGAAGGTGCATCCCCTCCTTAGAACCCCAAAAGGCCAGTGAATATCCCAGTTCGAAACCAGCACTTTCATGGCAGGCTTTGCTACGTTGTTCTCAAAGCTCTGATTTACACAAAACTGCCTCAGCTCGTGCACTTTTTATCTGTTGAGAATTGCTAACCTGAGGGTTAGCTCTCTTCCCTTTTAGGTGTGTATTTCACCTGAAATGTTCTCATAAACAGCTTTTCTACTTTGTGGAAAGCAACTCAGAATCTGCCCACTCTGCCAAGCAATCCAGAGGAATGGACTCTCTGCTTCTCTGGATCACATGGAAACCAGAGAGATCAGACTGAGGAAAAGGGACTTCTGGCATTTCTCTTCTTTTTGTTATCAATAAAAGACAAAAAGAAAACAAACCAGAAGCAAGTCAGTCCAGAATATTCTTTCTTTTTAAACAGAGATCTTCAGCCCACAGCTGAAGCTACCACTATACACGGGGCAGGGAGCATTTAATTGCGATTTTTTTCTGCAATGATTTAATACTTTGCAAGGAGAACCCTAAAAAGGATTTTTGTTTAGATGACTTCTAGATAACAGGCTTTTTAAAACCGTAAGAACAAGGACCTGTGTTTACAGAAGTGACAAGTCACCAGAGCAGAAACAATAGATGACAAGGTGAGGAAGAAGCAAGGAGGAAAATGACGCAGAGGGAGGAGCAACACCCACAGCGTGACATGCAAGGGCCACTTACGCTTTTTCCAGAAACGCGTCCCTTGACATGTTCTGTGCCAACAAATTTGTTGCCAAACTGAACACTTCGTCTGACCATTCCTACGAAGAGAAAAAGTGAATAAATGAGGCTCAGTTCAGATGTTTACTGACACAATGCAAAATATTTTTTAAAATTATGCTTTCAAAAAAAAAAAGGGCCTAATTAAAGTCTGAACTTGATTTTTCCAATTACAGCTTCCCTCCTCATCTGTGAGACCTGATTTTCTCATGCTGCAAAAAAAAATGAAGGCTGTTACAAATTAAAGTCCTGACTCTATCCAAGATCTTACCAGCCAACACAAGAAACAAGCTTAAAAAAAACCCAACCAGCAGAAATACACAGGAATACATTTCTATTGCCCCAATGTACAAGGAAGATGTAACTCCAAAGAGCTCTTTCCCCTCTGATTGTACATCCTTACACTGTGGTCCTATCCCTCACTAAATTTTGTTTCCCTCTTCCCAACGTAGGGAAGAAACACCAAAGAATCATGGACAGGTTTGGGTTGGAAGGGATGTCCAAGAGGATCCAGATCCAAACCCCTGCCATGGGCAGGGACACCTTCCCCTAGAGCAGGCTGCTCCACATTGCTCAAGTCCTTCCCTCGCATCCCTGACTTTTCCCAGGTTCCCAGCATGGCTGATCCATGATTATAAACTGAAGTTTAGACTCTCAGACTTTGTCCTGCTCTCCTCCCTTGCAAGTCTCTCCTGCAGCTTTCCATTGACAACTTCAGTGTGTTTTTCCTTTCTAACTTGGTGCTTCTTTGCAATCTTTAATTGCAAACCTTTTTAATCACAACTGTGGTTTTGGATTGGCTTCGTTTCACCCCATTAAAAGAAAGCGAAGAAAACAAGCAATGCCTTTGCAAACAATGTGATTTTTTTGTTTTAGCTGACACAGCTTTCTGAGTTTTGTCCCAAACTAAAGTTATGTTTCCTTTCGTAACAGCCCAAATCCAAAATTCCCACTGCCACACTCTTTGGGAAGCACTCCTTTCTCCTTGGCCTTTCTTTTTCTTGGGGAAAAATTATTTTAAAAAAAGAAGGATGATTTCATTCTGACAAAAATGGATAGGGATGGGAAATAGCATTGACTTCCAATGAAACAAATGTTCCTGTATCACTTTGGGGCTTATTAGCTTGTTTTACCTAAAAAACCTCATGTTTCCACATGACTAGGTGATTGATTTGAGAAGTCAGGGGGGTTTTCCATCTTTTTATGTGCTGAGGTTTTTTTCCCCCATGTTACCAGATCTTGTTCCTGAAAGTGGTCTCGCACCGCTGCTCCCAAGGAGGAATAGAAAAGGCTGCCTGTATGCCCAGTGTTTCAGTGGCCTTTGATACCCTCCAGCTCTCAGATCCTGAGATCACCCCATTTACCACCTCACCACTAAGCAGCTGAGATAACACCTCTCCTGTGGCTGGTGTTTCTGGAGGAGAAGCCTCCTTCTCTCGGACACAGACTGGTTCTGGAGGCAAATCAGTGCTGCTGAGATAGTGCTCCCCTCCACCTTTTCATGACCACTGCCATTTTTAAGCTTTGATTGTTTTTCCTTCCTAGGTCTAGTTTGAAAAAAATCAGGGGTGTGAGAAAGCAGAGGAGGAGGAGTCGGGTTCGTTAGCAACACAACTGCTTTGCTGTGACTCTTGGAACAGAGAGTGTATTAAGTGCAGCATCTGTTTTTCTTCTTGGCAACTCATTTTTCCAGGCTCAAAATAGGCTCATCTTGTAAACACTGCTTTGTTTAGGCACTAATAATAGCTGCTCAGACTTCTCCCTCTGACACTAACGGCCGCAAAGATTAACAGCAACACAAAATATTATTTAGAAATTGAAAATACGCTGGCTTTTAACAGATCCTGATAGACTGTTTTCATCTTGCTGCTTCTGCTGGGGTTAAAGCTGAAATATTTTGTATAAAACAGAAGTAGGGTGCTTCAAGAATATCCCACACCCTCAACTCTTCCTTTTCTTTGTCCGAGTGCTTGTTGACAGGAATGTAAGTGGAACTCGCTTATTATGTGCCTGTCACACACATTATTTATATAAGCAGTCTTGCCATTTGTTCCATTTTGTTCCTTTGCTGGCTTTTAGTGGCTCTCCAAAGTGATCTCATCCCTCTTGCCAAATATTCTGAGGGCTACCTGCAGGCTGAGCCTTTTCTAACCGGGTCACAAGCAATGCTTGGCTCATTATCTCTCCCATTTTAGGGTCCAGCCACCCCACAGCCACAGCCAAAAAGCCAAGATCAGAGAATCTGCCAAGGGTCACATCATCTTTCCAGCTGCTGATCTAAACCGTTGGCAGGAGAGGGAACAACAGCACTGAGGACAGAGCTGACAAAATAAAGAGATGCTTGGGACTGACTTTGATGGGCCATCACCAAGCTGTGAGCTAAGATGTGCTTTGCTGCTTCAGCTACCAAATGGCTCCATTTCCTGGGATCTGCTGCACGGCAGAGAGCAGAGCCCACGCTCCAACTCTCTACCAGTGATTCTAGCAGGCATCGCTCGGGGAGAGCCCTCCAAGGGATGGAAAGCTGTTCTGTGTGGAGAGAAAACAGCCAACTGTGGGAAGGTTACAGCAGCCTCCGGATCGCCACGGGCACTGCAGCCTCCGTACAGATGGGATACAACAGGAAAATATAAATCTGGGCTTTTTGAAACAGGGCTGCACCAGTGCCAACAAACCCAGCACTGATCCTGTCTGGGAGCGGAAGGACCTGGCCTTCTGATCTTCAACTCCAAGCAAGTCACTCCATCACGATAAGAGCTTCCTGAACTTGATGCCCTCTTGGCTCCATCCTGTCACACCAGCTCATTTTCTATCACTCCCGTGAACTTTGCTAACGAGTAATTCAGCTGTTCAGTGCTCTGGCAGGTAGCACATGAGCAGCAGCTCATTTGGAAATGTGCTGCTCGGTGAAGTAATCTCTCTCCTCCACTGCATGCATCAGGACACCATAAGACATTCAGTGCAACCGAAGAGATGAGACCTTTTTCATAAGGAAAAGCAGCACAGAGCCTTGAAAACACTTCCTTCAAATCAGGACTGACTACATGTGAAGGCAATGTTCCTCGCACATTTCTTTTTGGTGGGAGGTTAACAAAGCAAGCTGCTGAAATTCTACACTTTCAGAATATTACTTGAAAAAACGCATATCAAATGGATGTGAATTTATGTGGCTTGCTTTAGCATTTTATTTTACTGATCAAGCTCTTACATACACTGGGGAAGCTAGAAAAATAAAGATGTGTGCTGGAAGCAACAGTATAGCGTGACTTGTGAATCATCCTCGATGACATCATTTTACTTATGGAGGAATTCATCAGCTCTTAGTGAGGCATTTTACCCAAAACTCATCAAACCGAGGAGAAACAGATTTCCTTGGGCTCCGGACAGGGGCCTGTATGGCCACGATTGGCAGTGCAGAAAGAAGAGAGCTGGCATGAGAGGCACAAAAGAGAGCGAGAGGAAAGAGATGGGGAAAAGGAGATCTTCACTTTTGAATCTGCTGGATTTGGGAAGAGAATGAACTACTACAGAGCAGACAGAGTTGATGGGTTGGACTTCTTCATGCTGGGAATGGAGACAAAGAGCATTTGCTCAGAACAGGTCTTGAGAATAAACCTCCGCTGCTTCTGCAGCAATCTGCAGATGCTCACAAATAAATCCTGCCCCAGACAGGCATTCTCAAACAAAAATAAGCAAGGGTTCTCTCAGTGCTGCTTCTCTTCCCCATCAGGACACACACACCTTCCTGCCTGCCCTTCAGATCCCCTAATGAATTTCCAGCTGCATTCTTTGAACAAACCCAGTGGCCTTCAGCTCATCACTGATGTGCTTTAAACACCAGGAGGAACGAACATAAACCAGCACACTGACATTTCTATTTACTGCACCTGAGGCAAGCTGAATAACCCAAGACTTGCATTTTTCCTAATTTTTGCATAACTTGGCCAGTGAATGTGACAAACAGAGCTTGTAGAAGAAAAGGCAGCCCTCTGCAAAGGGAGAAAACCCTGTAATTGAGTAATTTTAACTGCCTCATTAAGGGAGGTCTGGTCAACACTTGCCACACAACTTTAAAAACAAGGTATCCCAAATGAAGGGTTAACCAAAAAATACTCATGCACTGAAAGGGAAAGGTGGGGGACATTTCTACCGGTACTTGCTTTCCCTGGAACATCAGAATGGTCAAAATTGGCAAGTGTGGCATTGAAAATGTGTTGTACTGACATTCCTCCCCAGAGAATCCCAAAGAGTGGATTTGTGCCTGATGTGCTTATTTATTACAACTTGTCTGAGTCGCTGCATGGGGCTCAGAGACAACAGAGACCAGATTCTATGTTCTGGTTCACATAAAGTCGGAAAACAGGTTAAAAAGGGAGGAATTTTTAGATGCATTCAACAGTGACCAAAATCGTTTTGATTCAAACAATCAGGATATTTAACATGACCTCAAAACAAGCACAGTTAATCTGCAATGCCTTAAAAACTGCATCCCCAGGCCATAGTGCCCAATTGATCAAATATTAATTTATTTGCTCTATTGCAATTACAAATAAAAAGGAAGACTCAGATTCTTAGTTACTCAGAGGGTAGGAGTTACTCAAGATTTAGAGCAGCCAAGCTTTTACAAAACATGATTTTATCCACTGTACTTTGAGGTTCCATTAGCAAACAGAAAACAGCCCGAAAATACTCATTTCTGTGCTGTTTTAGCAAGTAGATTATGGCTCACTGACTGCTGGCTAGACAGGAAAGTGAAAAAGAAGGACAGAAGCTTCTGATTTCGGCGATTTTTCCCTGCTTCTTGATAAGGGACAACAATTTCTGCGGGTAAAGCTTTAGCATACCTTTTCATTTTCCATCATAAACATAGCTCCTTTTTTTTCGTGAAGAGTTATTTCAATTGCTTTCATTTCTGCAGTGTTAAGATTTCTCACTCTGTAGAGCTGTGCATTTTCAAGTCTGAGGACAACACTTCCCTCTCAGCTGTTCACTGTCCACACAAACTATTTTTGTTTCTATTCTTCCATGTCAAAGAAAAATTGGAAATCATGTTTTTTGCCAATTGGCTAAAGAAGATTAGCAGAAATAGAAATTTGGCAAGCAAAAATATCCCCTCCTAGCTGAAGGCTTTCATCCTATGACCTTTTTGCACCTGGTCTAACAATCCTTGTTGCCTGTGAGGTGACAAAAGAACTCCTCGCTGTTGTTAAATCACAGCAGGCTGCAGAAAACCTCTTTTTAGCACAATCTAGTGAACTCCAGGATGTAAAAATGCTCGTAGGAAAGTGTTCTGGCCATGGATGTCTGGAGGCTGGGATCAGAGCTTACCCATACGAGTGGAAGTGGAAAGAGGAGAGGCTTTGGAATGTCTGCTTGAAAAAGATAAAACAAAGGCTCCCAGTTCATGAATTGTAGGGAAATCGGAAGAAGGAGGAAAAAACCCAAACCCAAAACATGTACTACTATCAGTTGTAGTGGCACACACCACTGTTCTATATTGTGGGTTGAACAGAGGGAACTGATGGACCTGCATGGAAAAAATACTTTTCTAAGGCAATGATGTTGAGCACACAATTCTTATCAAGGGCTCTCAGCAGGCAAAATGTGATGCTACTACTGAAATATACTGATGTGTGTTTGGGGAGTCACAGCGTACCTGAGTTAAAATTTGTGCGTAGCACTATTTTCACCGTGATTATTTGGGCTTTACAAGCAACGTTCTGAACATGAGCGCACTTATCAGGGGCACAGATCTTGCTGAATAAACTTCTTGAAAAAGAAAAACAAAACAAAAAAAGATTGCGCATTTCTTCTTGGGAACTAAGTGGCACAGCTCCAGAATAGAACTGTGCTTCGTTTCATAGCAATTCCCACTTTCAGCTCATTTATCCATATCTCGAAACACTGCTTCCAAAACCTGAATTTGAAGTGACAGATGAAGGTGCGTTACCTTTGCTATATCATCTTGGAATGCCACCAAGTTCAAGTACGATATATTGACCAGGTCTGGGCCGTACACAACAGTTATCATCCGATTTTCCAGCCGACCTCCCGCGTTCCCAGCATCCAGCAGCTCGCGCAGCTTCGGATCCTGCAGGTGAAATAAAGAGGAAACAATTAAAAACCTTCTGCAAATACTTATCCCAAAAGAGGTGCAAAAATTGCAAATACTTCCGTTTTGAAAACTTGCGTTGTTTTGAACATTTTAAACATGAGGGCACTAGGTTCTGATCCGGTTAATGACTCATTAAAATACTTAGAGTTATTAACCCAGAATAAAAAGGAAATCACTGCTGTAAATCCCTCAAAGCCTTTGAGCTCTGTATTGGTGCTGCACAGACTCAGAGCTGTCCAGCTGATGGCTGCACATTCCTATTTTCAGTTATTTTGCCTCAGAAGGTAAGCAAACACAAACTGTGTTGCTTGTCGGAACAACACAATCTGTCCAAAGGCTACTGGCCTCAGCAGAGAGATTCCCGGGATTTTAATGGATTTTAGATAAAACTGAAAATGAGAACTTAGTTTTTTCCTAAGGAATTAAGAAGACTTTTGGAATTAACTTTCTTAAACACAATAAAATTAATAACGGAATTTTAGCATTTCCCTTCTCTTTCTTCTTCACGTTCAATAGGTCATGTACTATTTAAATTATTAGTTATATTCCATTTAGATTTAGCTTTTAGCCTTTTTCCCCCCAGTTTGTATCCAATACTAATAGACTAATTTATGTTGGAAAAGACCTTTAAGAGCATTGAGTCCAACTGTTCCCCCAGCACTGCCAAACCCACCACTAACCCAAGTCCCCAAATGCCACATCCACACGTCTGTTAAAGCCCTCCAGGGATGGTGACTCAACCCCGTCCGTGGGCACCTTGTTCCAGCCTCGACACAGCAATGACTACCAAACATTTCTGTGAAGGAAAGGTACATTCAATGATTTTTATCAGCTATTAATAGCCTGAACTTCAGCTTCATTGGCAACCTAAGCGTGTGAGTAAAAACCTCAGGTTATTTGGTGACTCTCCTTGTTTCTGTTAGGCTGCACCATTTCCAAGAAATGCACTCCGTGTGTTTTAAACTATGAAAACAGGGCCTTGGCCTCATGGTGCCGTTTATAAAGACAGATGAAAAGCTGCCCTGTGTGACTGGATTCAATCCTTTGGAAAGGGCCCATGTGATGTGAAAGCTCAGGTTTCCTAGAAGGCAAGACTTTTCAGTCTCCTACAAAAATTAAAAAATGGCCAGCAAATAGAATCCCTGTGAGATGATAGATTCTGTGTAGAGGTCAAGTTATTTCAAAACTGACACAATAAATCTACTGCAGTTTAACTTTCACTCTCCCGTGAACCTTCTCCCCTCACTGTCTGCATATGTTCAGTGTTTATGGTATTCTTAATATTTAATAACTTTTTGAATAAGTATCTAAATTTCCACCAACTGACACCAATTAAATTGACTGTAACAAGGTTAAGATGATAAAAAGAGGCACTTTTCCTTGCAGGATAACCTGTACCAACAAGACATTAATCTAAAGGGCATCTCCTGATTGGTATTGTATCTTCTTGGAGGCAATAGAGTTATGTGTCTGTGTTCACCAAACACTTCACCAGGTTCAGGGAAAGCATTTTTGGAGCATGAGGTATAAACTGGAAAGAAAGTACAAGGCTGTCTATCATAAATGCTGAGTCTCTTTAAATACTGGGTATGATGGCAAGTGTTGCAGGAGAACAGACAGAATAATCCTATTTAAGGGCTCTGTAAATTGTGAATATCATTGTACTCTGAGACAAAGATGGTTTCGTGGGTAAACAAGTTAATCACAGCCTTTCACAGAAGAGAAAAACAGGAGAGGGATACAAAAATAGTAGTTGTGTTTCAGAGATGAGGATTCAAAGGAGAAAGACAAAGAAATGGTATCATTTAGATCTGGGAGAAGAGCTAGAGAAATGCCCTGCAGTTGCTAAGTCAGTCATGGTGTATTACTAAGATGGGTTACTTTCTCTTTTATTTACAGGCTGGATGTTTCAAAGCTTTGTTTTATGTCTCTGGGAGATGAGAATCCATCTACTTTTTACCCTTCACCATTTCAACCCCCAAATCAGACAGATAAATGCCTCTGCTCAAGGGCCTGTCTGGGAACAGCATCATTCTTCCTGGGCTCAGACAGAACGGGGATTGTCTATCTGCTTTCACTCCCTTCCACATCATTGTCATTCCTCTCTCCCTCTCCCTGGCTGAACCTCCTGCTCACAGTTTCACTCTGGATGATGAACTGCAATCGTAGCAACAAAAGAAGAGAGAAGATAACCTTTTTCTTTCGTATTTACAGTCAGCCAAGGGATGTCTCAGGGATGAATCACACTCCAGTTAGACTAAGATACGCATTAGCCACGCACCACAGAATAAAAAAAGAAATATATTTGAAATGAGATGCTTTTCCTAAGCAAATTCATCCAAAGAGAAGTTATCTGGCACTGGCTCGGTTTTGAGAAGTGCAAAGTAAGTGGTAAATCGAGCAATGTGAGTATGAATTTGGTTTTCCAAATCAAAGATTTTTTCGCCAGGTTTTACAGGCAAGAAATCAGACAGACTGTCCTCTTTGGGTTGCTGTGTTTGAATGGCTGAAATGCTGAATTTCTCTGTTCTGTGTAAGGCTTGTCTAGCAGAGCTCGAAGCACGCAGTCCATTACAGCAGTGCATTGTCCAGCCACCACCCAGCAGCTGTTAATGAAGGGAACACATCACGTGACCGGGGCTGTCTCAGTGCAACCTATGCGCTCCACAGACTCAAAATACGTATTTCTATAGCTGGTTTTCAATTTTTTTTTAAATTTTATATTTTTAAGTGCAGTGCAAGAGAATAATTTTGATGCTAACATTTCACACCCTTCTTGACCATGGGTCAACATACTGCCATGGGTGTATTTGCTCTTTAAGGGTGGCAGATCTACTTATCAGTGACAACTTTGCCCTCAGCTGATGATTTAGGTCATAATTAGTCCTTGGATCTAAAGTTCTCAAATAGCAAAGCCCACTGCCAGCTCCCACATTCCTCATGAACAGCTCTGCTCCCTTGTTACCACTCTTTGCTGCAAACACTGCTAAGGAGATGAACGAAACATCCTTTATCAACATCTTGAAGACTATCAGTGCTCTATGAATCAAAGCCCTTTTTAAAATGTCAGCAGGTTTTCCTGTGGAGATGGCAGGAAAGCACATGGCGGGGGAAAACCAAACCAAGCAGCAAGACCAAATTTAGCTCCTTTTATGTGAATTGGATTATTTTGATTTTGACAATTCCATTTTAGGGAACGACACTGAAAAGCCTGCAGCTGATGGGGCTGTGTTTCATACACTGGTTCATGAGTGGACAGATTGGTTTTTGAGATAAGCTCTTTGCTAGACTGGAGCCTTACTAGGAACATATTGAGCTCTTTGACAGACACCCAGAAGAATTACACCCATTTAATATTGATTACAGTAATTTTTGGAACACCTGAGCTACTGGAGTTCGGGAACATGCCCATGGGATGGCCAATAAACAGCAGCCATTGGCAATACCCACATAACTCATCGAAGTTCCCTTTGTAGCTCAATATTTTAAGTCTTTGATGTTTCCTTTTGCTTCTTCCACTGAAAAGGCTCAGGGATCAGCTTAGTTTTCCCCTTCCACTGGAGTCTAGTAGGAGCTTCAGCTCAAGGCCTGGAGGTGCCTGAAGACTGCCCCGGAAACAGGTCAGGAAAATCAGGGTTTGGATGGGACAGTGTTTAAATTCCCAGAGGGAGATGGAATTTGTGAGCAGTCAAATACGGAGGAAGTGGTAAGGATGATGTTGGTAGCACAAAGACCTTTAGAATCTATCAAAAATCAAATTAGTCATGTCAAATCGAGGCTAGAGATTGGTCAGAGGATTATCTCTGCTCATTTCGTAAAAAACCTTCCCTATTTGGTTGTGCTGTCTTGAGAAACTTAACAAAGAAAATATACCTTAAATCAATGGTAAATAAAGAGAGAATAGAGAAAAAAAATAACCAGGAACATAATATATAACGTAACGTAACGTAACATATCATAACATAACATAACATAACATAACATAACATAACATAAAACTAAACTTATGGGATTCCTACAATTTTCATGAACAAATGCAAAATAATGACTTTTTGTTAGACATCAGGATCCTGTAGATAAGGTAGATAAAAATACATTTCAATCAGACTTCCAAAACTTTTTTCCTGCTGTATCTCCCTTTCACTGGAAATCACAAGAATAACATAAACTTAGACAGGCAGCTCAGCCACATTACAATCCCTGCTTTCCGCTGTGATTGGTGTTATTAAAATGTAGGTCTTAACCCTGAAATCCCAATTAGCGTGTGCTCTGCACAGCACAGAAAATGCCATAACATCTTTTATTGGTATCACCAGCTCTTTAAACTTTTTTTTCTTTTTTTTCCTGCAAACCTGCAACACACCATCTGTCTGTGGAAACGTTCTGGGTTTTTCATACACAGTTATAAAAGGCTGCCACGAGCTTCTGTGGCTGTCAAATGCTGATTTCAACACACCAGGGAGCAGCAGGTCAGCTCCCTTTTCTTACTGGTGCTTCCCAAGGCTGCAGCACCATCTCTGAGAGCAGCTCCTGAGCCCTTTAAAAAGGAAAGGAATCTGTCTAATCCTAAGGATTTTCCTGGGGTTTGACAGTTGCAGATAACATGATGGCCAAATCCGGTGATTATCAAGAGAATCAGAACTTCTGGGGTTGCTGGAACAGGTGTGCAACTAAATACTGGGAATTTTTGGTGAAGACATTATTTTACAATGCAAAAAACTCTCAAAGCTATTTTACAGAGCTATAAGGGTACTTTGGAATTCCCTACACATAGTCTATATTACTACCTGTAACTATTATGATCCCAAATCGTTGTATTTATGTCCTGATAACTTGGGGAGAGATTTGAAACAAAAATGGCACAGACTTTCATCTTAGATTTCTGCTCATCGAAGTGTGATTTCCAAGCATTCTAAAGTGCATTTATATTTTTCTAGCTCTTTATGTATCCCAGAAGAGGAAGTATAGGGGAGGAAAGAAGCATAATTAGCTAGCTACATATGCGAAGAGTTTTCCAGGAAACACTCAAGTTTGAGGCTTAAATTAAACAAAGAACCTTGCTAAATTAGGAGTTTATATTGTGACTCCATTGAAGGCAAAACTCCCCCAGATCTTCTACAAATAGAACAACGTCTTGTCTTCAACAATTCCTTATCACAGAGTGCTTATCAACAAAAATGTATATACATGCATATATATATAGATAGCATGGATATCTCATCTATTTGACCCAGATTTCAAAATAGCAGCTCTTAGCGCTTTAATCACCAGGTAAGCTGCTGGTCTAGGGGCAGTGAAATAGGAAACCTTGACTCCTAAAATCAGACCACCTACCCCTAAGGTAAGGACTTCAGCTGAGTTCCCAAGCCCCAGCTCTGCTGCAGTGACCCAAGCAAACTCCTCAGTGCAAGCTGCCCAGCACAGAAGACCAACTAAAGGTA
>VWPU01004694.1:10157-57000 GCA_013398955.1 Callaeas wilsoni | reverse complement strand
TGACATTTTCAGATGTTCAACTACACATCTACCAGAATTTCCCAACAGGGCTGAGGAATTTTGCTCTGCTCCCAGGGACAGCACCTTCCTCCCAAGGCCCTGCTCTGCTATGAAAGGTGACACAGCAGAAAAAGCAGAATTAATATTCAGTTTTCCTTCCAGCCACTCTGCCACGGGTCCTGTGTTCAGAGGGATGGGCTGGGGCTCCTGAGAGCAGCAGGGAACTCATCTCAGCCCTGCCAGATGCAGGGACGCTCCTCAGCCCCTGGTCCCGTTGGTTGCTCTCAGGTGTGAAGAGAGTGGTGGAAATTGGTCCAGTGCTGTGGAGAGCACAAGGATATGTTCAGCTCATGCTCTACGTGAGGAGGCTCATTTCTTACAAAATTTTCTTTGTTATTACAATTCTTGCTTTTGGGTAATTGACAGCATATTGAAGGATTAAGAATGGGTGGGATGACTTTTCCATTTTTTGAAAAAACCTGAAGGAGATTTAACGCTTTCTACAAAAATGCTGAGATGCTAAAGCAATTCCAAATATACATTTAATATATGAATAATTAAGCACCTTATACAAGTCCCAAAGCACTGAATATGAGAAATGAAGGATGCAAATATGCTGTCTCTCTGGTCTGGGCTCCCAAAGCTCAAAAAACCACTTCTCCTATGCCTACAGATTGGTGATGGAATGAGCTGAAAATGTGCTTTTCCTTCTGCTGACAAGTATGGACCAAGACTGAAAGGAATGCTTCAACTGTTCAGTTACCTCCTCCTCATCAATGCTTTTCTAGCTCTACACTTTCTTAACATTATCTATCTATCTATGTATCTTCATTGAAAGGGTTAATTACTAACCCTAAACCAAAATTTTAAAAGAAAATTGCCTCAGCTGACGGTGTTGAGCCAAACTAACATCTGTTTATGCCTATTATAAAATCAGCTGAGTGCCATTTCAGTGCAGGTTACTTAAGATCAAACTTCCTTGACCATAAAGGGTTTCTTTCAATGCTCTTCTCAATGAGAATACCTGGCACAGCATGTCACCTAGGAATACAGCCATTTTAAAAGACATTTCTGCTTACTGTCATTGCACCCACCAAGCAGATAAAAGTCTAGCAATAATAAGAAACAGAAAATATCATTTGAAAATTTATGGCAGCCCTAGAAGTAAATAATTTTATGTGTGTTTGTCTAAGGATTATCTGAGTAATTTTGACCACTCACATAGTTTTCATTAAAAACAAAAATCAAAAGACTGCTTTATCAGAATAATAGTAACCTTTTAGTTTTTTTTGTTAAGATCAAGCCACATAAAAATTAGGGGGTACAATGAGCATACGAGGGATGTCCTTTGTTTATTACTACCCCTGCCTAAATATGGCAGTATTAAGACCTTTTAAAATATGACTGAGGAAGTAGATAATTAACACAATAAAGACAAAAATGAAAAACCAAAAATAAGGATACATGTCCACACAGATGACTAACTTTTAACACAGAGAGGACCTTCAGCTTGGTCATCTGTTTCCTGTCAAAAGGTTACTTTTTCCAGCATTACAGGCTATAAGGATAATATAAAAGAAGACTGTCAAGATAATGGAAAATCATGACTATGCTAGGACAGCATTTTGTTCACCCTATAGCTGATCCCATTGGGCCAGACAAATGGAAAACACAAATAGTATTTTGATATGCACCTTGGACATCAAGACAGCTCCTTGCATAACTAGCTGCTAGAACAAGTTGTTCGCTTACCAGTACCACATTGTCTACTCACCTTGTTTAGGCAATTTTAGGCTCTATTAATTCCATACCATTTACGTATACAAAAACAGGGCAAAGGAACATACCTAAAAATTAATATAATTGAGTTCACTTTTCTAGAGAAAAGTACATGCCACAGTTTAGCAATTTAATCTGTGGTGAAATAGGTATTATCTGTTGCTGCAAATCTTGATTTTTATGCTTTTTTTCATCTGCTTCTCTTCAGTTTTCAATAATCATCAGTTCATGTGAAGTATAGTTCAGGCTTTACTATTCATAGTAACATAACTCCATCCTTGGACATGAGAAAGATTCTGCTCCCCTGAGAAGAAACCAGAGCCCACTGATGTCAATAGCAACAAGGTCGCAAACCAGTATCACAAATGGAATGCAGTCTCACTAACCCTGTAAGACATCAAGATGATGGACATTGTGAGATGTCATTATAATATTCCTGATTTTAGGGGGGAAAATAATTTGTCATAAACTCACTTTGTATAGTTTGGCTCATCCAAGAAAAAATGGGATGTGATGATGCATATAAACACAGCACTACTTTTGCAGGTTTTCTCCCTTGCTTCTATAAACCTTTTCTTTCTGTGAAGCCTATTTCTTTCTGGGGCAGCAGATATAAAATAATTTACTTAAGTCACAAATAAGCACCACCTGTGGGAAACTGTCATTAACATGAAAACAGGTACTTCAATAAAATGGAAAAAAAAATCCAACAAATGAAACAGAGATTGGTATTTGGATTCTTGTGTCACTTTACCTGTTTTTCTTGACCATCCTAAGCACCTAATAACCTCTTGGACATTTGTCCAAATAAGGCTCCTTCTCCACCTCTCGTTTTAAGAAATACTGGTTTTTCCTGTTAAAAAACCCCATTTTTATCTTTTATTCAGTAGCACACATGTTCCCTGTTGCGCATCCCAAATGTATTCCTTCTTTTCAGGTAGATCCAAAAACTATTACAGACTATTGATACAGATATTGTAGAAAATGTGAAGCATGTAAGAGCACAGAATTTTGCTCTATTGAAAACTTTGAATTATTGCATAGTATCAGATCATGCCAAATGTTCAACATCACCATAATTAAAACATTCGTATTGCTACCCACTGGCTGGAGCAGTGTGAAAACCCTTACCGTAAACAGCATCAGAGTTTCAAACAGGTGCCTCACCTTGACGAGTTCTTCCTTCAGCACAAAAAGGTCATAAAGAGACATTTGCTCCCTCCAGAAAAGTACTTTAACACGAATAATGTTCAGACTGACATACCACTAACTTAGAAACTGAATTTTCATTAGGCACATATTGGAGAAAATCCTGGAGACAAATGGTACCACCATATATTTTATATTTTCCACACATTCTTCAAAACTCCAGTTACTCCTGTAACTACAAAAAGTTGCAGAAAAAGTAAGTACAAAAAGTTGCAGAAAAAGTATTCCATCATTATCTACTGAAGAACTCAGGCTAAAGGTAGGAATTCACTCCTACTTGCTCACTTGTGTGCTTTTTTAAAAAGTGGGTAGCATTCCATGTTTTCACATTAAAAAAAAAAAAACAAACACGTATTTAGATCTTATAGATATCTAAGTTTCATGAAGAATAAAATATTTCTAGATGCTTTTTTTGCTCCAATACCTATTGTTTGTAATTTCATTTGCCACGTCCTGAAGATATGTTCACAGTTTTCAAACTTCAGATATTTAAATTAAAACATGGCAGAATGCACAGATGTGTAAAACCCTAAACATGCAGTAAAAATGTCATTAGGAGCTATCTTCCATTGCGTTTGTGTCAATAGGTGATTTAAAATTAGGGGGGAAACAGAGCACAGGAGAATGTTTATTTTCATTTTAGAGCAGCATGACTGCAATTGATCTTTTCAAATGGTTCCACTCTGCAAGTTTCGTACAATTTTAAACTGAATATAAAATCTATGAAGATGATGTATGTAGACACATGAACTGTTCTTAAGTATTTCTTCTGACAGCAAGTTTCTTATGACTGGGAATCAACACACTTCTATTAGCAACATGACAGTGAAGTAACATTCACTAACATCACATCTAGCTCCCACTTTCTGCTCAATGAATAATGAGGAGTTTGGTGTCTTTAAACCCAATGTCAAATGCCTGGTTGCAGAATCCTTGCATAATATTTAAAGGTAATTTTGAAGTATTTTTAAAAAATGATTGGCAGGTTAGAATACATTTTTAATAAGCAGACTGAGGCCCAAAGTATTCTGATGAACTTTTATTAAAAATAATCTTCCTACAGTAGTATGGAATTCTTTAACAAAGTCAAGCCACCACCTGTTGCACAGCCATCTTCAGTAACACAATAAATTTGATCTTCTCTGTTCCTCTGGTGATCAGCACTGCTGGCTGATAACTGCTCTGCTGATGAACACAAATGCTGTTTCGACCACGAATGCAATTTCCAAGCAGTCAAGACACAGCTTTACTGAAAAGGAAATCACCTTTCCTTCAACAAAGCCAGTTTTTTCTAAACTTTAACAGATGGATATAATTCCATGCACAGTCATTAGATCCAGAAATTTCTCAGTACAAGAACCAAAAGTTGCCTAATGACACATTACAAGTTGATTTGTGATGCTCTGCATGCAGTTTGCTTTTTAGGACTTTGGGGGCTGCTTCCCTTTCCGAAGGCAATGAGTTCAAGATGCGCCATGTCTGGTTCCCATTGCTGCCTCTATCTGCTGGATATCATTATGCACTGAAGATTTATGTTCAACTTGAAATCAAATGCACGTTTCACACTTTAAGTAGGGATGCCCACAAACATATTGTTCTTTGGAGAACAACTCTCTGGTTCCATAGATATAACTTGGACAGAGTAGTTATGTTCTTCTGCAGCCCATGCCCGATCCAGATCCACAAGTCCCATACACTGCTTCCCTAAAACAAGAGCAAGGGAGAGCACAGAAACTCAAAATGTAGAAAAATTATCAGAAACGTGTGTGTAAATATTCAATGTTAGGAAAACACATCAGTAAGCCATCTAAAAAATAAGTTCCAAATCTACTTTAAAAAATATCCTAATCTGGTTTATGTTCCAAATCACATCTGTGATTTGGAACTCTCGCTTAAGCAAAGACTTTGAGGCGATTATTAACTCCTTATATATGGAGAAAGACACAACTATTTAAAAGTATTCTCAAAACTTACCGAAACAATCATGCTTTAATGTAAATGGGAAGAAGAAAAATGCCTGGTTTACCCCTTAGCTCTCTGAAATGCCAAGCTTCTACATAACTGTTTTCCTCGTGTACTTTTTCCTAAAATCTGAAAATCTCTGGTTACTGAACATAAACAATCGACTCAAACACCAAAAAGTGATCCAGTATAATTGATTTGAGACATATTACTGTAACTATTTATAAACAAACATACTAAATTGGTGATGCAAAATAAGCTTATTTTGGATTTACCTGCAGAAAAAACCAGGAAGGATAGAGGGTTTTTTCCTGCCTAGAAGTTTTTTATTATGATACAGCCATGACAAGATGATGGGACCATTTGTCTTTACTTATTTACTCATTATAATTGATTATTATGTTCTGAAATACAGAATTGACTTGCCAGATTGTATTTTCAGCAGCTTGAAATTCTATTGCAAGAAAAATTTAATGCTGCTTTGAAATGTTTTATCACTAATAGTTACAGAGTCTCAAGTCACAAACAGGACACAATCCTGCTTCAGTTTCAAACACAATGATCCTACCTCTTTCTTTGTTCCTGACAGAACTGTATTGTTAAATGTATTTGGGGTCTGCGATGAAGAGACAGGAGCATATCCTGTTTACCTCTGGAATAGGAGTCTGGCATTCCAAAGCACCCTCTGGAACTGCTTACCTCGCTTCCCTGAATATATAAAGAGCTTTTGTGCCTGTATCATTACCAGCCCCATTATGCACCCTGGTTAGGTGCCTGTAGAAGTTTTGGGCAGGTGCCACCAACACACCCTACAGTACCCTTGTATCTCAGAGCAGCTGGTGCACATCACACCTTAATGCAGGGCTCAGTCCAATCTACTCTGCCTGTCCACAGTGAGCCCATGGCCAGAACTATCTTCTCCTTCTCAGCTGGATTCCTTCATTACAAAAGAATTTCACTACTTTGACCTCACCAGCATTATGACATTTAGACTCTGTTCTATTGGTGGCTTGGGATTTGAGAGGGGTAGTAATTGGGTAGGAGACAATTTAGAGATACAATAATAAGGGAGGGCCTGAAAAAGATCTTTCCAACTCAGTCCTGTATGGATTTGTATGTTGCAGGGAGAAATTACCAGTTTATATAACCAACCAGGACAGAACTCTGCAAAACTACTTTTTGTAGCCCTATCCTCCCACATTTCTTGTTTCATAGAAAATCACCTTCTGTGGCTGGTTGAACAAAATGGCCACTGACTCCAATATTACTACACCAAGTGTACACACTCTCAGGGCAAAACACTTAAAAGTTACATTTGTGGAAAAAAACCCTGCCATTTCAGACACTGGAAACAGATAAAAGTTACAATCTTCCAAAAAACAATTTTTGGGTGCTATTTCAATTTTCAGTCCACAGTGTGGGGGTCCTACACTAGTAAGTGAATACTGACCTTTTTAAATATTTTTTTTCAAATATTGTGATGATGACAAAAGAAACGGACGAATTTATTGTCAGCTTTTATATAGGATCTCTATTATTTTCTTTTTGTGCAGTGAGTATAAGAAATACGTTCAATTCTTCAAATGAAGCTTTTTAAAAACATTATGCTTATTAGCTAGTACTGTTTTAATATACTTTGTAAATGTTTCTTCTAAGCCAAGAAAGCAGAGTTATGTCCTTAGAGTTCCTAGATCCTTCTGTCTTTTCTGACCTGGAAGTTAGTTTACAACTTCCATCAGAACAATAACATCAGACAGGATCACATTATTTTTTGATAAATACACCCTTACATACGCTCTTTATACAATACACCCTTTTGTAAATCAAAGCTTATTCCACATTTTTGAAGTGTTCTGTATGTACTGGCCTTCTGACCAAAGCCAGGCCAACCTCTGCAATTCAGCCTTACTGTCTGCAGTTGGCATTAGAGGTTTGCCCTCCCATGAGAGTTAACCCAGTGACTACGAGCAGCACAAAGGGTGCACACTGAAAAGGAGCACACTGAAAATCACTACCACAAACAGCCAGTGCTTTTAATGTAAGATAAACTGCCAATAGCAGGACCTTCATGAACTTCACAAAGATCTCATGCTTTCCAGAGAGCGGTGGGGAGAAAAAAGATGAAGCAACAAAAATCAGTAAAATGCAAACTCTCTCTCTCATATTGATGATTTTGGAAGAAGAAAAATGTTTCTATAGCATAGAAGTGAATAGCAAGAGGTGAAATGTGATGAAACTTAAATTTTTTCAAGTGTTATCTGAAGACGTCTACTTAATGCCCCATTCACCAAGGTCCTACTTCTTCCTTTACGAATCAAGGTAAAATCATTACTGAGATGGTTTACACAACAGCTGCAGAAATTCATACCAATTAGCCTGCGTTCAGGTGGAAGCTGAACAGCTGTCTGATCTGCAAATCTGCAAAGGATCATGTGCTCCTATAAAAAAGACAAAAAAAGGATTAATCAAGAAAAATCTCACTAAATGCTTAAAAGTATCAGAAATGCTACCACGTTGAAGACAATATTTCTAAGAACTTTTTGTGTGCAAATCCCAGTTTTTATACTGCAAATAGATGTGTAAGTCAAGTGTTTGTAACCACCGCCTGATTTCTCCCCATGAGTATTTATTTCTTGCTACACTTCCTAATACTTTGTAGCAGTTCAGTTGGATGCAATGTATACAAGATAGCATTCTTCAAAGACATCCTGCAGTTTTGCCTTCAATAACTCATGAGCAACACAGCCATCTTTTAGCACAGTCATAATAGGGCAGCCTCCCTGCATCAATAAGCAGCCAAGACAAAATTTTGTAAGAGTTGATTTGAACATTTCTCCCAAGCAGTGATTTTGAATCCCAGGATAGGCTGGTGAGTCAAACTTCCTCTGCCCCGCCAAATCCATTTAATCCTGAAGACAAAAAATACTTGGCTGTGAAAAAGAAAGTTTCCTCCATCAAAAGGAGCACAATTTGCTTTCAAACTACTCCTGTTCCATTAAAATTTTCTGCAGAGACTTCTACAGAAGGATTTCTCCCTGTCCAGTCAGCCAGGGGGATGGTGCAGGGGTGGTGCACTTTGCTCCCTGCTTAGAGCAGCAGGCAGAGCCCCATCCTCATCTGCCTTCAATGCCCACTGCCCGTGCCAGCACAACGGCTCCTCAAAGACCAGCCAAGCCAAGGAAGACAAGTCAGCTGGATGCTGAGAGCAAGAGCCTTGCAGGTGTAGCAGTGGAATTACTGCTCTGATGACACCTGTGCTTTGTGGGATAGCTGCAATATTTAGTACAGGACAGAGTAAATCAGAATCATCTTAGAATCACACAATATTCCCAAGTCTCTTGCAATGTCATGGGGAGAAAACAGAAATGGACAACAACACAGAGTGCTTTCCTAAGCAAAGCTTCCAGAGCTATAGTTCTGAAACAAGGACATGTGTCTTGCATCAAAAATATTTTTTTTAATTCTTGCCTGATAGAAAATTATGATTTTAAAGATTTGGTTCTTGTAAAAGGTGGAGAGAGCAACTTCACCTAAGGATACTTCAGGTCCTTTCAGTATTCTGAAGTAAGGATACTTACTCCAGCTTTTTTTTAGAGGGACATAAACATCCAAGTCTTCACTCCACAAAAAACCTTCATATTAAATCAAGATGGTAATTCTCCCAGTACACTCCATCCAATTCATAAATAGACACCTGATCACAAAAAAATTTCCCATATATTATAAAATAAAATATTATCATCATTTGATACACAAATATTACTCATTTAGATACATTTATAATATCTGGATGCAAGAATATTTGTTCCCTAGTACAGCTCATTGACATCAAGATTTCCAGCTCACAGCTTCATAAAAAATATGGAAGCAAAAAGTAAGAACATGTCATAACACATTTAGGCCTTAAAAGGTTACACCCAGTCAGCTGAGTTCAAATGTGGCTATTTTTGTAGTATGAAAGAGTTGTAAACTTTAAACCCAGACGTGACTACTGAAGAATGGAGAAGAAAGGGTGCCACGGACAACGTGGCCCTGTTAGGGGTGAAGCAGCAGTGGCAGGCAGCGTGGGGAGAAAAAGAGGGATTTAGAGGAGAGGGAGAAGATCCATGTTAGCACACAACTCCTCACCAGCCTTCAGGCACCCGAAACAACTTGGCTCTTTGCAACAGCAAGTTCCCAGCTCTTTGGACCAGACCAGAGCCAAGGTAAGTCTTGTCACTTAACCTGAAAATCCGGACTGACTCCAATCCTTGGCTTCTTATGGAGTGATCCAAAAAGATAAACTAGAGCCTATTATGACTACATTGCTTCCCCCTGACACAGAGATTAAATTGTCATTGCAGAAATAAAAGCATTTCTAAAATAATGATTAGAAACTTACCAAAGTGTGCATAAACAGTTAGCTTGTTTACTAGAACACCCACACCTTCAATTCCTATTAAATTTCCACAGCTGTATTTGCAAATTTATACAGTTCTACTTTCCAATTCTCCTTGTGTCTTGACAAGCCTCAAAATGTATAATAGTAGAAATCTACGGCTATCATAACCTCATTCCTTGCAACTATAAATGAATGAATTACAGCATAACGTTCTCATCAAAAAAGTTTTGGAAATGCCAGACTTCTGGATGTCTTTTTAGATTTCACTAAAATGAAAGATAAGAGAAATTAATTTAAAATGTGAACTGGAGGGGGTGACACAGACAATGTCTGGCTAACACATGGCAACTTTGGCTGCTAGCCAATAATCTGTAAGAAATTATTAATATGAAATATAAAAACACATACAGCTAGCTGCATAACAAAAGTTATTTATAACTAGGATTATTTGAGGCACCAAGCAGCCTAGACCAACTGTATAGACTTTCATGTTACTAAGAGCAGCAATATTTTGTAGCCTTATCTTTGATTCCTGTGCTCTTCTGCAACACAAATAATAAAATTCTGGAGCTTCTACAGTGTTGACAAACCCCATGATTTAAATCTCCATGGATTAATAGATTAAGAAAAAAATCCACTGAGTCGCAATGAGATTATACACACTATACTAATCTAGGCATGCTTGACTTTATAATTGTCACCATCTCCCTGTGTACTGTCCGCAGGTTTAATAGTGACAGTAAATAATTTCTTTCTGAACTGAAACCTGAGTTCTTTGTGATTGTCTTAGAGACGTTGAAAGGAACTTTAATCGTGGGAAAAAATAATGGCAGCTCCAAATCCATCATGTGGCTTTTGTCATCACAATCTTTGGGCATTTATTTCCTGACAACTGAATTTCCCTTATAAGATGGCTGGAGATGTTCTGAATTTTTAAAACTCCCTCTAATTTAAGGATTAAAAAGGATAACCTCTATTTTCCTGCCACATACATTATCTTTGCACTGCCCACTGTCCCCAAAAGCATTTGTGTATTAGAAATACCCTCCTTCACTTCAATATTTCTGTTATAAAGAATTATTCTGCACCTCCAAAATTCACCTCTATATTGTAAAAACCAAGAGCCCTGTCTAGGATTTGACCTGTAAATTTGGTAAAGTTTCTATATAACCTTGCTTCTCTCAAAAGGAAGCACGTTCTTTCCATGCCACATTAGGTGCCTCTAACCTTCAGATTTTGGGTTGCTCATCACTAACTGGTTTAAACTCACAAGACAAAACTCAACAGATCAGTATCAATTTTCTGCTGTCCACCTCCCTGGTCTTGTCCTCTTCCACTCCCCTGTAACCTTCACCCTGTCAGATCTGTATGCTTCAGTGATAATTTCCCCCATATTTCTCTCAGATTATCTCCACAGACCCCAGCTCCACAGGGTCAAAACACACTTTAATATTTTAAAAATAATTTTGAACAACATTTTTAAAACTATATAAATACTGTATTAAATTCTTGCTGATCTGTATAAGGTCTTCCTACTTACTATGTCCAATGTTTTAGACATAAATTAGAAGGAGGAATCTAATGTTTATTAGAACAGTTGTATTTAACACCTAAATAAATTGCTATCCTGTAATTTTTAACTGATACATGTTGAAGTACCTTAGGAATGGCTCACTTACACATTATGACAAAAAACAGGGTTTTTTTGTGGAGAAATGATTTAATTTTATTGAAGAAAAAAGCCTTTAAAAATGGATGGTGGAGAGAAAACACAATGACACCTGGACTAATAATGAACATTTCACATAACACAGGCCCCTCCTCGCAATTAGAAGACAACCAGCTATATTTCATTTGATAAGAAGACCCAGTAAAATGCAGGAAACTGCACATAAACATCTTCCCCCTGTCCTTTTACATACCTTATAGGACAAAATTTCTTTGAACTGATGACTGCAAAAAAGAAAACAGATCAATTCAATTAACATCTAAGGTAGAGAACAGAAGTAATCATTACATACTTGAACATATTTTAAAGAAAACAGCAATATCTGTATCATACAGAAAGGCATTAAAAAATACTAAAACCCGTTACAGTTACAGTTCATTAGAAAACTCTATTTAGTGGTGGGTTTCTTCCTAGTATTAATAAAAATTCTCTCTTTAAATCATTATAAATGCTAACACATACTTACAGTGGTTTTCTCATTGTCACACAAACACTTTACATATATTTAATAATACACACATATATTTTGTTTGCAATACAAAGCTAAAGGGTCTTTACAATGGAATTGAGTATGGAACACAGCCACTCTGGGGATATGGTCAGGCTATCATGTTTTATGATCATATAACATAAGGAAAAAAAGAAAAAGCAAACCCTAAAAAGTAGCTCAAGATCAAGTTGATAATTTTTTCATAGACTTATGAGGTTAGATTCAAAATTTTAGCAAACACAAACATTCTTGCAGCATCTACAGTAACAAAAGTTTTCTAAGCGATCATTTCTAGTCTTTGTTGTCTAAAAACATAGCTGGTCAAAAGTTAAACATTAACCAGCCAATTTTAAGACAAATCCACTGAGAAAAGTTATATGCCTGCTAATTTTAGAAGGCTTAAAATTTTATTGCCTCTTTATTAGAAGACGTATTTGTTTTATTGTGTCACAAGAGAATACAAAAGGGACACACAAAGAGATGGAAGTATCAAATTGACTAAGAAAATATGGTTAAATGCAAAGGTTATCAAACTGACAAGTTATAAATAACTACTTTCTACACACTTCTGTGCGAGAACACTTGGATATTATAGAAAAGTATGAAAAATATTTCACATTCATGCATAATATCTTTTTAGATTTGTTGATTCCTTTTAAGACTACATGTTTCAGTTTCTTATTTTAGCATATATATACGTCGTAAGTCATTGATGTAATTCCTAGCAGAATTAAATCTAATTCATCTTGGACATCCAAAATGCAAAGATCATTTTTATGAACAAAAAAAAAAAGCCAACTAAAACATAACCCTTTTCCCCTACCTAGTTCTGACTCAGAAGGCCATTTAACCTCTTATCTTTTGCCACTTTATGCTTATTCTTTTACATTTTATTTATATCAAAGGCATTAAAATTCTTAAGCATAACACATATTAGTATCGCCCACATGGCAGATTTGAAGACAAAATATGTACAGAATCCACTGAAAAAGTATTAAAAATATGAACTGAGATAGAGGAGAGCTTATCTACTTGGGAATAAATCAAAGGAGTTCCACAAGCAGAAAACTGTGGCATAAAGCAGATCCATTTCTTTAAACTGACTGCTTACATCTTCCTCCAACATTAAAATGTCAATTCCCCTTCTCAGAGTAATTTTCATGAGTTTTCTATTAACTTTGTGATTTTAAGGTAGAAGGTCTGCATATTAGATACGGTATCTACTATGTTGTTTGTATAAAGTCTTCTGGTCCATGCACAGGTAAATCCAGAAAAAAATTAAACCAGGAATTGCCAATCTGTCTCCCTTTCAGGGTGGGTTGACAATCAGGAGGAAACTGTTTCACTGAAAGTGTGAATCAGCTTAGCCTAGTCACTCACAATGACCCTCAACTGATTAATTCTATAGTCTCTCCCTCACTTAAGTTGATATTTTAAAGTTTATCTTGCAAGCTTTAGTTTACCTTCGTGGATATTTGAACTTGACTGTATTTTGAATGAAGCCGTAGCAGCAGGGAGAGATGACAAAGGCTGCCCGTGCCCTGAGGCAGTGTTCAATCACCATGTCTGTGGCCACCCCACAGGCATGCAGAGCCACCTACAGCAGTAAAAACAACCAAGGAAACAAGAAAATTCATCATTGGAACATTCTAAATACAATCCAGCATGTTTTTGGTTCACTGAGTTACTTAAATATATGAGGAGGCTTTTGCAAATAAAGCTGATACACTGAAGGCCTGGTCCTTAATTCTTCAGGTTGTCATTCCTCTCCTTCATATCTATGTTGAGGAAAATTTATGGTTTATTCCATTAACAAGGGAAGCATCAAGGGTCACTCACCAAAAGCACTCAAAAGGCAAGTGCACTTCATTGTGATATCAAATAAACTAAAAACAAATCTCCAGAAAAATAGTAGTTGTGGAATACATCGTAACAGAAAAACTATGTGGTGATTTGTCAAAGTTTTTTTCAAGCAAAAAGGACTTAGAAATACAAAAAACTCTGTCAAAACTGGATTTCAGCTAAGCAGTAAGTAACAGATACACTTGATGGTCACATTTAAAGAAAAAATTATGCAAAAATTTAGATAATTTGATTTTAAAGTACTGAGTAAAACCTATAGGAAACAAACACTGGAGAGATAGGGGAGGAATCAAATACAACTTGCCCTCCTTTAATTTTTTTTTTCCTCTCCTTATTTTTTTTTCTTTCTTTTTCTTAGCAATGGGCTCTTCAACTAAAACAACATTTGATCACAACTACCTGCGAGCACTGACGTGTTTGGGCAACATACAGGTTGCACCCAAATTCTTCCTTCTCTCCTACAGAAAAGCAAGTTACTGCAGTACTCAACAGTTTGCAAGGCAAGGCAGGCAGCTCTCTCCTATCTATAGCTGGGATGCCAAACGGCCCATGTGAAATGGAGGAATTACTTTCTCTGCCTCCCCCTATGTGCTCATCCCTCAAAGAGTAGGCCTGGTGCATACTTAAACTAAGGACATTTTTGTGGCACATTTTTGATTTTATGCAGCAGTGTGGATTTATAAAACTACATTGTTTGCTTTGTGTTTTGTTCACTGTAAATTTAGAGAGGAAGTTTAAGACTGTACAGCTCAGATTTCAGGGTTCAAAGCTGTTTTTCAAGGTAGAGCAACTGGAAGATAAAAACTTTGCTCTCAGATATAGATTAAAACAAAGTCTTTTTTGTTTCCAGTCTGCTTGCTGTAAGCTCAGCTGAGGAGACCATTAGTCATCAACTGAACTGTAATTGCATACAGATGGAAACAAATATTCTTGTCTCAAGCAGAACATTAAAAAATTAACAAGAAAATAACTTCACAATAAAATTTCCTGTTCATATTAATTTAACAACAAAAATAAAACTAGTTTAACATCAGAAATAGATTCCTAATACCACAGCTATCAGATTATCATGGACTGTAATTATAGTTACTTCCTCATCTAAGTAGAAAACAAAGCTCTGCTTTGCTTGCACATTTGAAAAAGAGACCTTAAAACAGCAGCAGATAAAACCAGTAGCTTTGCTGAGCCTGTATGACCTGTTACACCAAATGATTTCTTCTCTGGCTTTCTGAGAACCCATTTAGTTAAGAAAAAATCTCAAATACAATTAAAGACAAAGCTTTCTCAGGATATCCTATATATTGAACTCACTATCTGAAACAAAATAAAATGTGAAGACTAGTGCAGATATTTGGAATGAAGGCCTGCAAAAGAAGAATTTCCAAGTGAACTCTTCTGACATATACTTCAATATCTTCCTTGACACAAAACTTGAAAGAAACAATATAACACTTTTTTTTATTAAATAAAAACTCCACAGGGTTAACATTGTATTAACCTTTAGACAGGCCCTCAGAAATTAAGACAGGAATTCCAATGACCACAAAATTAGAGACTCATTTCATAAAACAACTATCAAACATTTCACACACACAATTCAGTAAATTATTCATGAGATCCTGGTATTTTGAAATAGCTGTGTAGCTCACCCACTGAGATTTATATGACAATGTAGCACAGAAAATAAAGCTATAGAACTGGAAATTTACACTTGGAAGGACTGGGCAAAAACCATTTACTCTCTCCTCTTTCTCCTGCACTAAATTTCTTTTCCTTTCTTAAATAAACCAACCAAACAGTTAAACAGCACTGTTCATGTACCATAAACTTTCAGCATTAAGCATCCTCAGCTACAGCCAAAACAGGCTTTTAGACGGATGATTTAAAGAACAGTCAGTCTTGCATGGAAAGCTTGCACCTTGCCACAGAGGTTCATATTCTATTAACAGCATAAAAAACTAGATGATAGGAATATTTACAGAGCTACAAAATACTATTTATGCCTTATTCTTCACTAGGGCTGCAAAATTCTAGACAGGACATTAATCTCATTTCCTTTCACGGTCTGTAAGGACATACAGAATTTTATTCTCTCACATATTTCAGTTGTTTTAAGAATAATTAATCGGACACTGAAGTTTTGAAGTGGAAAAGTTATAATCACTTACCCCGATGTTAAAAGTCCCATTAAAATAGTCCAAATTTGCTTGAATGAACCAAATGTTGTTTAAACCTAGTTCATCACTTCTGTCTTTAGCACGGATCAGAGACAACTCCTTATTTTCTATGAGTACCACCTAGATTTCACACATAGGAGAAAGTTAGGCAAAATAATACTGAGAAATCAAAGTACAACACTACCAAGCAGAAAACTTCGTAGTTTGTCGAGAAAACCTCTGAATTACTTGTGGCAGAGTCTGAGATCTACAAAATGATTAGCTGGAAACCCAGGAACAATCGAAGGCATTTAACACTTGCCAATATTAACCAGCTTGAACATATTTTATATTTTCCTATAACTTTCGTCTTCTCTGGAAAGCACCCCAAACATTTGGGGATTATGTTTCAAACCTAAGTCCTCTGCTGAGACAACTGTGACTTCTATGTGTCCTCTCTACATACACATCTTTTTAAGATGATTACCAGAGATCTTTTTATTGAGAATTTACCTGACATGATGGCATCATATAAGCAAGAACAATTCCAACACGGCCCTGTGAAAACAAAAACAAACAACAAAATCTGAGTCACTTTTCGATGTTCCCAGTTGTTCACTCATTACGTGATAAGCATCCCCATACCAATCAGAGAACCTTTGAGGGCAGCTAAAATTTCAGCATTTGCACTTCTGCCTTGCTTCGTGGCAGCAACCACCTAGAACTGCAAAGATGAAAGCTGAAAGAAATTGCACCACATAAATAAAAATATACATTACCCCTCCACTGCAAAAATCCACAATCACATCTCCAGGCTTTGCGAGCTTTGTCACTGCTGCTACCAAATTATTCAGCTGCTGCTGCTTCCTGAGAGCCCGGTCCCTAGACATCTTTCCTGGGGATGACAGAGAAAATGCCTAAGTAGGTATCAGCAGTTCTCAACATTGACAATTTTACATGGGTAACTGCAAAGCATTGCAAATGCAATTTACAGCTGAGATTAAAACTGAGTGTAACACTTGGGCATCTTAATCCCCTTCAAACTAAATTCATATTTAACATATTAAATATTTGGTAGAGCCTTCTCCAAAATTAACTTTCTAGTTGTTGCTGTTAATGTATCCTTAGGAACCAACTTGTATAAACTTAATGCAAAGCAATCAAACTCATGTAAGCTCTGGCCTAATTCTCCTCCAATCCCGTGATTCATGCCCAGAGACAGAGTTCAAACACGCTCACAGTAAGGCTGCCAAAATAAATCCTCATTTACTCTATCTATATACACTATCCTTAAGCATCTTGCTTTTCATGCTAACCAGTCCTATTTATTTAAATGACCGCATGTGCAAGCAGATACTTCTCAAAGTGACTATTTCTACATCGCAAAGACTGGCTTTCCACCACATCTCTAACAACCAGAACTGGAAAAACTATTAATTTCTTTCAAATGGGCTTGGTAAAGTTCAAGCAATAGAGTTGCTACAGATATAATGAATTTGCTGAGTCAGCACTTACATATTTGTAAAGCTGCATTTTGGCTCAGTGGGGCTAAGTGCTGACACAGCTATTA
Source organism: Callaeas wilsoni (assembly GCA_013398955.1). Taxonomy (NCBI): domain Eukaryota; kingdom Metazoa; phylum Chordata; class Aves; order Passeriformes; family Callaeidae; genus Callaeas; species Callaeas wilsoni. The sequence goes on along the minus strand of VWPU01004694.1, from coordinate 39,861 downwards.
AAGACTCCTCTTGCTTGTTCAGAAAGCAGAGTTTGACATAGATATTGACAGCTCTACTTCACAATAAGAAATAAATACTGAAACAACTCTTCTGAATGAGTTTTCACAAAGGAAAGTAAGGTGCACCAAACAATTCCAGTGTTCTCTGAAATATGAAAAACTTTTTTCCTGCTTGGAGCACCACGCTATATTTGAGTATGGACACTAAAAATTCATTAAATTTTCCTATTAAATAAATTGTGTTTGCCAGTACTGGGGTGTAGCTGAGAATAAAATCCACAAATCAGTCAAGTTTCCTGGTTACTGCAAAAACTGTTCAATTCTCATCATCATAAATTGCATTTATTATGCATTTATTTCAAACTGTATTCTGAAATGGGGGATGGAGTTTGTGTATTTTATCCTAAGTAACATTTCACTTTACAAATAAACAATTTCAACAAATTCATCAGATGAAATGATCACTACATCGCTTTAGACAGAACGAGAAAAAAAATCACTTTTCAAGATACTACATTCTATACTGTCAATGTAAAGAAAAAACTGTCAAGAGAAGGCAGAGGAAGTAGGGTAGAGCTCATCCTGTGCAGTTACTGAAGACTTTTTAAAAAGCCAATAATGACATTTTTAAAAATATGTTTTTAAGTCACTGCATGGTGACACATTATGATTTGTACTACTTCTGAATAGAAATTAAGAGGCTGAACGCAACCTCCTCACTTATCAGCTTTGTACATCTGAAATAGTGCACTTTACAAAAATAAAAGCGTTGTTACATTTCAAACATTTCTTACACTCTGTGAAAATTACCATACAGAAGTGTCCCAGAAAATTGGGCTTTCCAATAATGAACACAAAGCCTTTAACACCTTATGTAAAATGCTAAATAGGTTTTAAGGAATCAACTTTTACACGAGTCAATTCTTGGAAAAACATTTGATGAAAGACTGTACTGGAAGCCCTAATTCCTTGTGTGCCAAGTATCTATGTGAACTGCTCCACAGCTATTTCCATGCTTCCATTTGATAAACTTCTGTCCAGGTGTTCTCAACACCTTTAGTTCTAACTGTAGCCGATGAAGATGCAGGAATTCCAGCAAGTCAAAATCAAGTGCTGTCACTATGTGTGAGCTAAAAATTCAGCTTCTGAGGTCAAACCTATAATTTGTTAGGTGGACAGGTACTGTGATTACTGAATACCTAGAAACTCCTATACCTAAATCCCACACAAGTACATTCTCTGTGTACCTGTAAATGTATGTACATTCGCATAGCTGCACACACAACCACAATGGATTGCTTGAGTTTTAAGAAGGAGCAGTTGTCCTGAACACAGCTTTAATCTCACTGAGACTACCTGAGTAATAAATTAAAGGAATTAAGATACCTAGTTCACGTTTGTCTGCTATATTCCCCACATCTGAAATACAGCTGTGGCAAGGGGAGCACAATTAACAGGGACTTTTATCAGGGTAATGCAGGCTACTAATAGGGTTTTTTTGCATCAATCAATGTATCCTATTGGTTTTGTTTTGATTATTTTGACTCTATCTGGAAAAGTACTTAAAATGTTGTTGCTCTACAACAAACAAAAAATCAGCAGATGCCTTCCTGTTTTACAGAAGTAGCAAGAACCTGAGTCACATTTTAATTGTTTCACCTGCTAAGCAAACAAGCAGCCAAGCAAGACCAGATTCCCAAGAGATCCACCTTCATTAGAAGCACACTAGAAGCCGTCCATCCACATCTGACTATGATTACACAGGTCTAAGAGGTGTGACTGCAGCTCAGCACGGTAAATCTGAGCTTGCTTTAAACAACCCAGCTGGGACACCGACAGCAGCCCTGCCATGACAGCTCTCCACGCAGGACAAGCCAGCTTTCCAAAACCCTGTGCAGCTCCTATGCTGCTAAAAACCAAGCTACCCCCTTAAAATTAGCTCAGCTTATGTCTATAAAATAAAAACACACTTCTAACTGCAGCACAAACCTACTCTTGTGATATTGCAGGTCCAGAACTAGTGGCCAGCAGCAGCGGCAGGCATAAATAACTAGAAGTGAGCAGGGACATATGCTGGATGTTATCTTGGATAAAATTTCAGGTTCAGCTAAAAACAGAAAAACAAGCTTTTCAAAAACACGGCAAAAGCATAAACAGAGGCTTTTGTTTAACAGAATTCAGTATGGACTTGCCCTCATAACCTCAAGACAGACAGCACACACAGCAACCCTTACCTAGAAATACACTGTGATGATAAAAGGCCAGCTCTCTTCTGGGTTTGAACATGAAACTTGCCTCATAAGCTTAGCTGGCTTCATTTACACTGCAACTCATTTTTAACAGGGGTTGGTTCTCACAAGAATTATCTTAAAAAATAACTTTGACCTTCACAAATTTTCTTTTTTTTTTCCTATTTGGTGACAATAAGTAATGTAAGTACTTAAAGCTCACTCATGGCATAAAATTGCAAGCTTCCTTGGTGAAAAGCCCTCAGAATTCATGTCTTCCTGAGTTCAAGTAACTGTCGCAATTAATTTACTGGGATTTGTTGTAGATTTTTTTTCTTGTAACTTTTGTGTCACTCTCTTACATTCACTTTCAACTTCAATGTTATTATGACAGGGACCAGGCAGACAATTTTGCTTCCAATCCTGCCTCTCACAGGGTACTAACACTAATGTTCTGAGCCATTTTCCTGCACTATACTGAAGGACAGAACACACCTGTCATGCCTCAAACAGCAAAAAAACCTATGCATACAAATGCTCCTACTTCCTTATCCAACTTCTCTGTTCTTGTTCTCCAACACAAATACTTTCTTAAGAGTTCTAGAGTTTATTAGTTTTAAGTACAACTCCTGAAAACACCATCAAATTTTCATACTGTGCAAAACTAGCAAACAGATTCTAGGATCCCTAAAAATCAAAAAGTAAAATAGTAACAGGTTTCATCAGCAAAAACAGATCCACTACTTAGTACTCAGTTAGTCGACCTCGTAAGTATTAAACTAATTAGAAATAAATTTTTTAAAGAATTAGCCTACAGACTTCAAAAACTCTAGCAATTAACTCTTCATGGTCACCAACCAACAAGACTCCTCCTCCTCTACTTTGCAGGCAATAAGCGGTAAATATTCCCTTGAAAGATGGATAAAATCAAGCTTGAATCAATAGGTCTTTTGTCTGCTCTACCTCTGGATTTTGAGCTTGGTAGCCAGAATTACAGAAACACAGCAGCTGTGATGTGGCCTGCAGAGAATGTTAGTTAGCATGGCTAACTAGTCCTAACAGCAAACAGGCAACAAATTCAACTAAAAGTTCTGCATCTAAAAATAGTACACCTCACTTTGCATTTCACAAGTGCTGAGATAGTAAACAATGTTAATTGCTGTCTTCAAGAACAGTAAGAAAAAAAGTAGTTTGAAATTTAGCCCTACAAGGCAAAACCTCAAAGAATGTGACGTTTTCCTACGGTACACTGAAAGGCCCCCATAGAATGATTTGCTCCCTTTGCAGGAGCCCAACTAACAGTTTGCCATACAGTCTCAGAAAAATTAATTTTCAATAAACTGTCACAACAAAAATATTTTATTTGGCTTCATAAATCCAACGTTACTGTTGATTCAGCCCATGTCAAACAGAACTTTAAAGTTTCTGTTGCATTCAGAGGTCTCGCACTTTGGCACAAATAAATATTAACTTTTGAGAAGGCATAGCCCCCTTTATTTTTGTATTGCCTTGGTCAGTATTCAAGTTCATATAATCCTTTAGTCCTCAAATAATCCTTTCATATTTCTCAAGTTAAACTTGAAAAGTCACTAAAGTACCCTTAAAAAAAACACACCCCATATATCACCTGCAAGAATTTAACCCTATTCAACTTTTAAGTCCTATCACAGTACATCTGAACATGCAGCTACCAACACGTACATGTAACACACAGCATGTGCATTCTCCTATTACATATAGTAGGATTGCATACTTCTATTGTTTTAGTACAAGTATTTTTTTTATTTTACATAAACCTCAGTTAACTTAAGTCAAATGATAACACGATTCTACTTTTCATGGAAATTCAGGGGAAGTGTATTTATTCCTATACTGTTTAAGTACAGCAAAAAAGGCTCAGTAACTACAAAACAACAGATACAGTTTTACTGTTTTACACTAAGCTGAACAAGCTTTTCTGAAACCAGTGCCTTTTTTTAACCATAGTTCCTTATGATAATTCAGAATATTCTAATTATTTCCTAACACCCACAATATCTTCTGCTAAACTCTTTTTGATATCTGTTGGCAGGTAGGGGGGGTTATTGGTTTCTTTGTTGTGGGGGGGAGGGGTGTACTTCTGCATTATGGGCCGGTGTTTTGTGTTTACACAGAGTATTAGTCAGATTAATACAGCTGTACAGTGGTTCCCATGCAACCATTAGAAAAAGCAGAATTCAAAAAGATGTAAGGATTCCGGCTCAGCTGACATTTATTTAAAAGAAATACTCTCAACAGTCAAAAATAATACCACCTTCTTTCGATGAACTCTGTCAAATCTTGCAATAAATACAATTAGCAAAGCCAATAACTTTGCTGTGGTCCATTGGTCACCTTGGTTACTTGAACAATGTTCTTTTTCAACTTCAGCTGCTTTTATTCAGTCTGTGTGGGCCAGTGCTGAAAGATGAAGATCTGCCCTCCCCTTCTCCAGCCTGGGACCACCTTCCAGCTGTCCCCTTTGACTGCACTGCCCTGTCTCCCTCCCAAGCAGCAAGCTGTTAGCTTTCAGCAACACCTGTTTCCTACTTACTGCATGACCACACCAGAGGAGAGAGGGGAAGTACCAGGAAAGGGTCCAGTCAGTCTCAGCACCATCTCCAAGTATGCCCTGGCAAACACCCAGTGGAATCACAGTCTGAGATACATGACACATCAAAAGGCAAAGAGGCATGCAAGAGGCAAATGGGTCTCAATTCTCCTCTATCTTTTATAATGGTGGAGGGAGGCAACTTTGATCGGGCAAAAGGGATGACTGTATTTTTTGAGCACTACTTCAATAAAGCAAATAGTGTGTCTGTGGCTTGTTCACTTGGGCATAACTCAAACTAGGGGACCCAGAAAGCCTGGCTGTTGAGAAAGAAGTCGGACCACATCCTGTATTGGGACTTGAATACCTCCTCATTGATATAAATCTGTCAATTTAAAAGTAAAAAGTTACATTCTTATGGTTTCAGCTTTGGGAATAAGGCAGACTTTCACTCCAGAGCAGCTATAAAACAATTAACACCACAAAATGTCTCTAATCAATTCCTCAATGCAATCCAGATTGTAGAATGACACTGATGTTGGCTCTCCACTTGTCAGGCTCAGTATAAATTGTTTTCCTTATGTTCAACTCCCTTATAGTTGTGAAATAATTCAGTCTGGCTGTTTGAGTGATTCTAGACTAAAAAGTATCTGTCACTGGAAGTCTGCCTCTTAGCTACCAAGAATGTACTTCTCTACTATGTGTGTTAAGCCTAAGGGTCAGACTTTGAGCTCTGACCTCATGCAGAATTCAAAGGTTGGCCTCTAACAGAGCAGTTTTAAAAAAGGATTTTGTGTATTTGTTTTTCCTGCTTTACTTTGACATAAAGGAAAAGTAATTCGTTAGCAATAATTTTGCACCTTCATCTGGAGAATATTATTTTTCTTTTCATTGTTAAGTCAATTATTAAGGTATGCCTAAATGTGAAAAATAAAAGAATAAAAACAGAAAAAAAGGAATTCTGATCCAGACCAATGCTAAAATAAATCACTTGTCACATTAAAATCACAGAATTGTAGAATCACAGATTTGTGTTGGAAGGGATCTTAAAGATCCATGAGGCAGGGAGACATTCTACTACACCACACAGCTCAAAGCTCCATCCAGCCTGGCCTTGAACACTGCACAAGATGGGATATCCACAACTTCTGTGGGCAGTCTGTTTCAGTGTCACACCACCCTCTCAGTAACAAATTTCTAATACCTAATCTAAACCAACCTTCAATCAGGTAAAAGCCATTCCCCCTTGTCTCATCCCCTATATGCCCTTGTAAGAATTCCCTCTTTTGCTTTCCTGTAGGCCCCCTTCAGGTACTGGAAGGTGCTGTAAGGTCTCCCCAGAGCCTTCTCTTCTCCTGGGCTGAACAGCCCCAGCTCTCCCAGCCTGTATGCACAGGAGGCATGCTCCAGCCCCGTAAGCAAATTTGTGGCCTCCTCTGGACTCACTCCAACAGGTACATGTGCTTCTAACATTGACATTTTAGAAGCTTATGAAGATAAAAAATAGACTGAGAATAGACACGCCAGAAATGCAAAACCCGTTGAATTTGATCATAAAATTATTTCTTATAACATAGGATACCAAATCTGCTGGAATTCACAAAGAAAACAAACTATTGAAAAAGTTTCACTGCTTTTACATTTTCTGCTGCATCAGAACCTTTAAAAATCTAATACAATTAACCTAATAGGTGAATTTTCAAAAATCACTCTCATTGAAAAGAAAATGGAAACATCTAACTCTGAACAGCTTCACGAAATTTTAAAATAGGTATTTAATCAGCATTTTCATTATGTTGACGTATTTCTCTGTTATCCTACCTTCAGCAATGTAAAAGTCTAATTCACATTTTGGAAGGCCAGGGAAGAGAATCATCAGAAAAAAAAAAAACCACTCTGAAGCATCAGAAAAGTATCAACTATTCTAGCAGCCAAAGCTCTATGCTGGACTTTTTTTTATTTAGAGAAAACTACAGCAAACCTTAATTTTTTTTCTTTCTCATTCTCTTGATCTGGTTGCTTTACCAAGACCTTAGTCCCAAGGCATACCCAAAAGGAACTCGTAGGTGGGAAAGTATATCCCTTCTGGCTCTGCAGACAACCTCACAGAGTTATAGTGTGCTATAAAGACAGAGGGGCCAGAGACCTCTGAAGACCACCAGGAGAACGAAAAGCTCACACCTTTTCAAAAGACATCTACAAGCTGCAGCAGAAAGATGCAGTTACACAAGACGCTGTGGCAACTGTCCTGGCTTTCTGAGGAGTCAGAGGTAAACAAAAAAACCTCCTTTCTCGACCATTCCCTTGCCTGTAGTACTACTTCTAGAGATGCCCAGGTTGTTTCTCTGTAGGGTGCTGCACCACTCCATATGGCATGGGTCTCTCACTGCTTGCTCAAGCATGTCCCAGTGCTGCACTCCACATGTACATGGCATAATGTACAATTCAGTTTCCTCACTGGTCTTCTCCAGGCACTGTGACACTGGCCCAGAAAGCCACACAGCTTTTAGCACCAAACAGAATTCTTTTGTACTTACAAAGAGTGCTTGCAGTAATTCTTGTAGGCTTTTTAATGCACATGGTCATGAGCGAAGCCCTCAGAGTGTAACTCACTTCTTCTCTTTAACCAGGTATAAATTCCTATGCAAGAACTAATGGATATGCTTTATTATTTGTGTCACCAAGGGACAACATTTACCAACCTTTTCTTTTCCCCCAAATTCGGATATAATATTAAAAGAATTGCAAGGTACAAAAGGAAGCTTGCTCACTGAACAATTCTCAAGAGAAAATGTAGTGTAAAGCGGAATAGCATGATGGTAACTGCCTGCTTCCCAAGTCTGCTAACACAGATGACTCACAACAATCTATCATTATATTTTAGTTCTCAAAGAAATACGAGTCTATTATATTACAAAGAAATTAATGTGTTTGTTTACAAAGGCTAAAACATTTGTTCAATCAGGTACAAGATCAGATAGCTTAGGGTTATTATTGATTCATTTGCTCTTCCTTTACATTTGGAAATTGCTATTCTGATCTCTCTTTTAACACAGTGGATATGAAAATATCCATTTCCTCTTAAAACATTTTTCTGATTTAAGCTCAAAAGTAATGGAGTTGGGTCAAATTAAAAAAACCCAAACCATCTAGTTCTGATTGTATAAATATTTCATTACTTTTGCATCACAGTTTTAATGCATTAGTCCTATCATGAAGTATACCACTTTATCACAGACACTGCAAAACAGAACAAGTGAGCAATAACACCCAGCAGCGTTAACCAAAGGGCTGTGCTTCTACTACTGTCCTCCAGATCTCACCTCTTCCCATTTTTAAGTACTCACTCCATTCACTCTTGGAGAATTAATTTATGAGCTAGACATTCACTGAAAACACTGTTTTATAGATGAGGCTGCAATGCAGAAAACCTAATTTTCCTTTGTTTTTAATACTAACTTTTTATAGAATAGCTTGTTTTATAATATGCCTGTTTGAAGCAGAAACAAACATATCCTGAAGGCCAGAGTGTATATTTATGAATAAAAGCAATCAGCAGCCACATTTATCCACACAGTTCAGAGGAAGGTGGTTGGGCTTGTTGCTGTTGTTGTAAGCTTTTTTCCCCACCCTAACTGGATGTTTATCAAAACATATTCTGGAACTATGAGGTTTGGAAACACCCCTCATGCCTTTACTTGTTGGTAAAAGTGCATGTAAATGCTTACTTCTTTAAGAGGTAACAGGCACATATGCCAACTCTGCAACTTCACACATTTCTAAAAGCAACAATATCTATTAAATGAATAAAACTCCTATTAAGTTGTCTTGGCATAGTTGGAATGTCTCTTCACCACTTCCTATCAGAGCACTGCATTAATTTAGCTCATCACAACAATTATTAGATTTTCAGGGAAGTTGTGTTTTGTTTTTTATCTAACCTCTTAGAAGCTTGGGACTAACAAATGGGTTGATAAAGGCCAACGTTTTTTGCCTGGAGCCTCCTTACAGCTGAGAACACATGGCTACTCTTCACTTGGCAATAGTCTCCATTCTGCCAAGACCAGACTTTGAACACTTGAATGCTCCTGAGAAGCCTCAGAGAATGAGCAGCATTCATAAAGTCACTCGTGTGCACATATGTAAAAATGGCCTTAGCATTCAGTGGCCAGGGAGAAAACAAACAAACGAGACCACCTAATCAGTACAAATGAAGCCTATGAACTACCCTTCTGGAGAATGTACAGCATGCCCTTTGAGTCAACAGGTAAGGCCAGAAAAGAAAATCACAGAGGCCACATTATTTTTTATTACATAAAGTTTTTTATGATGAAATGTGATGATGTTTTAGCTACAGTCAAGGGAGTGGGAGAAGAGAATGCTACAATGCATGATTTAAAATATATTGGGCAATAATCAAAAGGACAGGAAAGACAACTGCACTCCACAAGAGCATTTTATTGCTTTTTTTTAGATAGGAGTCCCTCCTGATCTTATAATCAATCTGGCCTTTATTAAGGCAAGCCGTGCAAAAGAGTTTTATCACTTCAGGCACAAAACCCCCCTACCTCTCACATACACTATCTTGGTGTAGTCGAAAAAGGTCAGACAGCTATGAAAACTGACCCTTGACAACCGAAGTAGGAACTTGGCCTGCTTTCTTTTTTTTTTTTTGCGCTAAAGTATTTTAAGCAAGAAGAGTAAGGCACCTTTAAAAACCATAAAGATATACAGATGCTAGTAAAAAGAAATCAAAATTAATGTTGGGGTCCCCCTGAATGTAACTATATTCTACTTTAAAAAGATTTGTCGTTTGGTTTTTCCCAACTGCTTATCTTCAAAACTTACCTTCTGAATATTCAACAAAAAGCAAGCCAGACAAACAGCTAACATAATGTTTACACATTAATCTATTATTTATACTATGTTTAAACTATTTTGTACTAGATTATGAAGCCTCTGTATGTACTTAAATTAATGAGTGCTATCCACACTAGTATGTATTAGCTAGACATGCTCGTCAAAGTTTTTCACATTATAACATTGGCAACAGCAATCTTCACAAAAATCATGTGTCAGTAGCTTTCCCAAAACATCAGATTAGTTCCAAAGTTCTCAGCTCCTACACATTTAAGCTGACAATGTCTATTCACCCTTCTTCTAATTCTGAAGCCTTTGAGATTCATATTTTCAAGCTATTTTTCTAGAATCCCAAAGATTAGATAATTATTTTGTTTTAAAATGTCATGACAGAATTATGGGCAGAAAAAAAAAAGACTCTGCAATCACCCTTCTTTCACTTCTTTGCACATGTATTTATATACTGCCTCTCTTCCACTCCTCTTTCTTCACCTTTCTTTCTTACCTTCACTCCTTTAGGGTCAAGATTCCATCGAGTCAGCTCTTTCACCTGTATCTTACGCTCCTTACGTGCCCAAACCTATCTATCACTTACGGTGAAGTGCTTAAGATGTGAGGAGAAAAGCACAGCAATACAAAACTTAAAAAGTGAAAGATGATAAAACATTTGGGGAAGAATAAAAGAAAGGGAAAAGCAACATCTCCTGTACTAAACGTAGGAAAGGTCTCTAACCCCCAAAGGGTGTTCTACCTACACACAACATTATACCAAATGTCAGCAACATCCAGGCTTGGGAAGCAGGGGTTGGTTGCTTTCTGTAAAATTTCTTCAAATGAAGATGTCACTGCCTGACAACAAAGCCAGAATCAAATGTTTTGTTTACCTCTCACAAGCCTAATACAGTGATTAACAGCTACTGTCTTGCTGAGAAAGGGGAACTGAAGTCAGTTCTCACCGGGGACTAAGAGTGCTCATCTCTTGCAAAAACAGGAGAGCTCCTTCCCCAGCAGGAACCAGAGGTGGCTGCTGCTGAGGTCAGAGCAAGGGCCAGAAGCCCCTGCCATTCACACTCACAGCTGGCCAGCAGCAGCTTGCCTGCAGGGGACCCACTCTCAGCAGTTAAGAGGCAGCAGGAACAGAGATTTCCCTTTCCGAGCTCCTTATGCTGAATTGTTTATAACTGATTGTTAAGGAAAAGGTAAGGACTGAATTGCCTCTGTACAGGAAGTCGTGAATTGCAAGGAATTACAGGAAAGCCCAAAAGACCCCTTCTGGTATATTATATATACACCAACTCATTAATTCCCATCACCACTTTTAATTATGAAAAAAATTAAATATTAGTGCTATCAATAATTTGGATGATTCCTGTCTTTGATTTGCTTATCAGTAAGAGTGAGAGAACTTTAACTAACAATCCAGAAACAAAAAAAGCTGCTTAGAAGACAGACATGCTTCATTTGGCCCTTATGTGTCAAGCAATTGGACAGCTGGCTGCAGGACAAACAGCAGGACTTTCAGCTTAACTTTACACATTATGCCTGTTTACTTTACAAAGATGAATAGCTGTAGGAATTCCTCCCAAACATCCTGAGGAAAATGAATTTCATCTTTGAAATCTCATCCTGCATTTCAGTCATTATGAAAATTAAATCCCGCACTGCAAAGGTTTGATGACTGACATTTCAAAATGCAAATAACAACATCATTTCACAATGGCCGTATATAACTTCCAAATAAAGGTATCTGAGTTGCACATGGAAAGCCAAGGTTACGCATTTCTCTCTTCTCTGAATTCTGTCTGATCTACACACTGCAATTATCACAGCACTTATAGCTTGATCCTATATAAATCTGGAGTTTATGAAAATTTTAGGAAATTCAATCAAATATGCTGTATGAAATGAGTGTCTTTGGTATTCATGTGGTTTATGTTAGCTAAAAGGGCTGAACAAACATTCAAGAGTTCAGAGGAAATATAGGAATTACAGAACTCCATCATAAGGTTTTAATTCAGTAATAGTAACTGCTTGACCATTCAACTTTTCTCCTTTCATTTCTTTTTTTCCTAAATAATTTTCAAAGTAAAGTTGGGGCAGAAGGGAATCAAAATGAACTACAGTTTAGATAGTAAACACAATTATTTCCTTTGAATACCTACCTAAGTAGGATGTTTTCTATACAATTTGAGTCATCAGCTTTGGATGTGTTCTTTTAATCTCTGATGTTGAACGTCAGTATCTGCTTGCGCCAGGTTACCAGTTTACCACTGTAAATGCTGATGATCAACACTAAAGTTTGTTTAACCTCCAGATTTGCACTCTGGAATAAATAAACTTTTGTCATAAGTAGTACATATGACAGATTTTAGAAAAGCAAACAAAAAACCCCACCATTAACAAAACATTTCAATTAGCATTTCTCTTTCCACAGTCTTTTCCCTGCAGTGTTTTCTCAGACTATGAAGGCACAATGAGGAAGTCATGAGCTGCTGAGATGGCAGTCCCTCAGCCATAATTAAGTGCCTGTTACAGAATGCCTGCTGTGCAACTTTGCAGGTAGCATGCCACAGCCAAGTACAGTTACTAAATCGTCCTTTAATATGTCTATGGTGCTCTTAGTAACCAATTTGGGTCCAAACCAACACCTATCTCAGCATTCTCAGCTTGGAGAAGTTCTGTAACTATGTAAAAAGAACCAGACCACTTGCTAATCAAGACTTACTGTTACAGAAAAAAAACCCCAGGCTTTGTAACAAATGTATTTGTAAAGACAGCCAGTCCACTGGTACCCCCACCACCTTTAAAGTTGTAAGAGGTATTTGTCCACACTAACAGAATCAGGGCATTTTGCAGAATGCTTCTGTTCAAAGTGCTCCTTTTCATTGTTGTCAGTAATCCAAACTACCCATTCACAACCTGCCAAGTTAAGTAAAGCACAATTTGACTATAATCAGCACAAACAAGTTATGATGTGGTTGAACACAAACCAATGAAATAAACAGAATAAATATCCACCCTCGTCATCTTAATATATAAAATAATGGTGTGGTCATCTGGATCATATTACATACAATAATTGCCCATTACCACCTAATGCTACTTTACTGCACACTTTATGTCAGAAAGATTGTGAAGTTAAACAATCCTGCCATCAACAGAAATTCTTCATGACAAGTCAAAAAACATACAACGCGAAGACAGTAACATTTTACATCAAGTTTAGAAGACGAAAATGAAATAAAATTTCAACATGTTTTAACGCATTTCTGAAGGACTACACACTAAAAAAAAGGGGAAATGCCTCTCAACACAGAACTGTCAGCTTATGCTACACAACACATCACAAATAAATACATTTCTAGGAGGTTTTTAGAGCGTGTATAAAACACTAGTTAAGAGACAAGTTGATTATATCAATTCAAAAGCTGCCTAATGATGGAAGTTTTTTTAAATTCTGGCTAATCCAATGTAAGATCACCTCAGAAACACTAATGAAAAGTTAATTGTGCACACAGTTCTCCACTACATACACACTTAACAAAAGAGCAAAAGAGGGTTTTCTGTTATTATAAGGAATACAAGTACCCAAGCTTGAAAATATTGTCACAGGTTTACTCATTTTCCTTAAATCCAAAGCAGAGGCAAAATTGAGTTTCCAAGACAACAAATATACAAATTGGCACTTGTGGCCCAATCAATGGTTCTGATAATAAAAGGCTCCTTTTTCTCGTGTCTAAAGCAGCTTTGTGCCAGGTGGCCTTTTGTATTATTCTTACACGGTTTATGAAAGCAAATAACCAGGAAAATCCATAAATCCCTTCAACCATCTTTGAAACAGAGACCTGGATTTAAATGGGAAAAAAAAAGTTAATGAAACTGTGGGCACCAGCCCAGTACCGCACTCCAGTTCCCCAGGCTTTACAAGCAGGAGCATTAGGAAACAAAGTCATGACTTCATTTGGCCCGTCCACAGCGGGCTACTCGGAGCAGCTGGCTGCAGACAAAGAGCAGCACTTTCTGCTTTACACATCACTTCTGTTTACTCTACAAACTACCACCATACTTAATGCCACCTAACTAAACAGAAAGGTCATCCATAAACTTATCTCCCACACAAAAACTCTGTACTAATTAGTTTAGAGGAGGAAATTTACAACAGTATCCTCTTCCTTTACATGTTCTCTTTTTGTTACTTTATAATATGTGCACAAAATTAGACAAACAGTTTTGAGGGGATGGAGAGAGAGAGAAAAATTGTGCAGCATGAACCAAAGTAAATTCAAACAGTTTGCTGAATTTCTATAAATTGAAGCCAACAGAAATGAAAACATATGAACTCTCTTCCAAGAGAAATTAATCAGCTCAGTCAACTAAACAAAGACTCAGGCTAAAGAAATATCTGCCTTCAGAAACTTAAAAAGAAAATATATCTCCCACTAACTGCCAGAAGGCATGTTCATGAAACATCTGCCTTAATGAAAAAATACACAACTAAACACAGACTTATAAACCTAAGATATTCAAACAACAGACAATTATTTGTAGCGTGTTGTGTAGAAAATGGGCTTTGACACAAGCTTTATGTGCCAGTATAATGTCAAAGGAGCCAAAAGATGGAAAACAAACAAAAAAACCCAGCACAAAAAAGTCATCACAGCAATGGTTTTTTGGATAAGACCTCAGGAGGCCATATTGCCCTTTTAGTGCAAAAACCATCTCAGAACTCTTTTTCCTTCACCATCATCTAATGTGCATAAAGAGTTGTAGTACCGGAGGTCATACAGACACATTTACTGTGTCATCATCTTTTAATGCTGATGCAGAAATTGATCCAATAGGTCACCAAGTATCTGTGGCTACAGACCCCATCATCACCTAATAAATTGTAAGAGGAGATGTCTAGCATTGAAAAAAATGAATAGTTTGTAGACTTTATAGCAGTACCTGTCAAAAAAATGCCTCAGTAGTGCATCTGCTAGGCTGTGCCTCAGCTAGTAGTTCTTAAGCATGAAATCTGTTCTAATATATATAAGCACACATTACTGACAAATGACTGTAGGAATGCTTTGTATCATTTACAAATGAGGACACCCTAAAATCACTACATAAGGAGGAAAATAAAACCTCTGTGCTGCAAGGATTGTTTGGTATATTTGAACAGAGTTGGCCTGTCATGTGTACACACACAAATCAGGCTTAAGCAAATGCATATGAAACTCAGACAGCAATGGAGCCACCTTCTTCAGAATGGAGTTAATAGTTCTCATGCTCTGTTACCTTACTGTCCTAAGCCTTCCTATTCACAAACTCCACACAGAAGAATCTGCAAGATTTCTACTGCATCCCATTCTGTACACCCTGTACAACATACACACTGACAGTTGGCATTCTTTCTCTGGACTTATAACTGTGCAGGGAACCGAGAAGGAAAGATCCCAGTAACACTGGTCTCGGGAAAATCAAAGCTCTCCCAAGCAGGTGAAAGGAACTGAGAAACATGGGGATCCTTCACCTTTGCATGCACCCCACCTTTGAGAGCAAGGCACATCCACACTCCTGTTGGTAGCTCTGAGACAGATGTTCTGCAGATGCTTGAGCCCTTACTTACCCGGAGAGCAAAGGAAGCTTTTGGAGAAGAGCAAGCTAATGGGGTATGGATGTTGTGTGCAAATTCTCCTCAAGGCCAAAGGCACAAAACTGTTCAGACAGTAACTAACACAGCACAAAGCCTAACCCACAGTGAGAAGGGTCATTAGTCAAATCAACAGCGTTATACAAATAAAATCCTTAAAATGGATGTTTCTGCTTTAAGAGTGGGATTCATTTGATGGGATTATTTTACTTAGATTAAACCACATCTGGAGTAAACCAAGCTGAGAAGACCCAAAGCCAGAACAAGCATACCTATACTAAAAAAATTATATTGCAATTACATGGAAAAGTGTTTATTACAATAGAGCAAAAAAGACTATATATGACTATAGAAGTATCCATAACTGAGTATCCGGTAATTTTTAAGAGGTATTTTTAATTCTAAAAGCCATGAAAACCTGAGCTGCAAAACAGTAATCACAACCTCCATTGTGTACCTTCAAAATGGCAAATGTTGGCAGAAAAATGCAAGATAGTAAACATGCACCAAAAATTGAGGATGGAAGAGTATTAGTGGTTTTCCATTCAACTTCCCCCTTAAGTACAAAGGAGTTCAAGATCCTTTGATAAATCAAAGTCTGTAAAGCTCATTTCTTCTCTTGTACTGCAGCTTTGTACAAAAATATAAGAACAAAGTATGCTTCTAATTTTACTCATGCAGCAGCCACTGGATGTCTTACAAATGGACAACAGACCACATTCTATCAGATTTGATTTCTCCATAAAGCTGTTTTGAGTTAATAATTAAAATATTACAGTGCTAAGGTTTTTCTTTTAATTAATTAATACTGAGCTGAAAATTCTTCAGAAAATTAACTTAAAAAAAAAATTAGTTGAGCACTGTGCTACGTCCCTCTCTGACACACAAAATTAAATCAAATATAAAATTAATGCAGTAGGAAGCACTCACCTATGCAGCATATTTGTGATACAAGACTGAAATAACTAGTTTTAATGCTTATTTCTTTGGCATTGAGTGTATTGCACAGTAGCAAATCTGAGTCACCTTAATGAATGACATAAAATTAAAAAGTTGTGATTCTACTGAAGTTCTTGTCGCTCAGTTTTTACATGACCTAAGCCGGACCATTTCTACTCTGAAACAAAGAACACGTATGGTTGCAGTAAGAGTAAGCTCTACAAGCCACTGCAAAAATTAAATTTACCCAATAAAAAACAAAATCAAAAGCAAGTTTCCTTCTATCTCTTTATCTTAAGAAACAGCCATTTTTTAAGCAACTATTTCTGTATTTATTAAAATTATCAACAACTTATTCAAGAAAAGCTCTACATTCATAAAGAGTCTTGAACTAGATATGAGATATTACCTAATTATTCAAGATTAATTTACCCTTGCAGGACTTTCAGGAAAAAATATACCACAAAATCTGCTCATCTTGCTGACAGTAAAATCAAGAACAAGTGTGTCCACCTAAACCTGCATGTTTTGAATGTGACACAAACCCAGGCAAAGTGCAATCTACAAGCAACTACCACGTTTTGCAGAAAGTTACAACTGTGATTTTCAGCCCCACTGTTCGTCACTGCAACAACCTACCAATCATAGCTTTACATAAAATTTCTGACCTTGTGGCTCAAGCAGGAGTTCAACATTGATAATCTCTGCCATATTCTACTTGCTCCTTACAAGTGAGAATCAGCTGTGACTATGATCTTCATGCCAGAGTAGAAAATATACAGAGGTGCAAAATACATGTATTAATCACAAAAAGAAAAAAGAGGGAATTGGGGGATACAAACATAGAAAGAACAAACTGACCTTTGTTTACAAAGCAATTAAGATCCAAAATGTCAAGAAAGCTTGACTGAAGGTATGATATGATTTATTTTCTGCATTATGTCTTAAATAACGTCATCCAAATAAGTTACAGAGAGCTTATAGTGCCAATATACATCAAGTGAGATCACAAGTGGACCAAAGCATCCAGTAACAAGCACAAGCAGAGGAATGTCAAATACGTGCTGCAGATAAGACGGAAAGTAATCCATTTGGCAGATGTTTTTGAGTACCGTAGAATAGAGGATTAAGAAGTGCTGTGTCTTAGTTCAGGTTGGGGGTTTTGGGGGTTGTTTTGGTTTTAGAGAAGCAGATTATTTTAATGAAGAAATCATTTCCAGTCTTTCAAAAATGATGAGAGCATACTGAAGAAATAATGGCAATGCTTCACAAAAATTGTATAGTAATAGATCGTGGTCAAAAAAATACCTTACAGAACACAGGGACACTAATGATTTTGAAAGATAGCTATATATCCATTTATCTTGGCTTTAATAATCATATTCCTCAATATTCAGCATTAGCACATATAGAAAAGCTGTACAGCTACTTCATGGGTAAAAAACCAAATTAGCTTCAAGAAATAATTCAGAAGCTGTTCAAGAGTACACAGTCTTTCTTAACCCTTGATTCTAGAAGTTACATACAAAAAAAAAAAAAAAGACAAGCTCTAAACCTCCTGGTTACAAGACTTTTCACAGTACTTGCTTACAGTTTTGTATTTCCATTACAAGAAAAATGAAGCACATCCATAAACCTAATTATTTTAAAGGATGTCATAAATATCCTACAATACACTTTTATAATATACTTGTGTGCTGCTACTACTACTACTGAAGCAAAAATGAAGGTTCCTTATGTGGCAAAGCATTGATTCAACATCACTCTGGGCACTCAAATAACATTTCTCATTCCACCTCCCTCGCCTCAGCTTTTTTTAAAGAAACATTTAACTTGTTCTGAAACAGCTTTAATTTAGCTACCATTCTCTCTATAGCACTGTTGTTAAGCCAAGCCGGGTTTCAGGTGTCCTTTCAGGACTGGCACAGCAGTACCCAGGCAGAAGTTCCAAACTGTGTACTAATTTGTCACAGGTACAGCAGCAGCATGCCAATGTCTAATTCAGATCAGACTTCTGATCTGACAATGAGACCATTGCTTCTGTTGTGAAACTGAGGTGCTGCAGGAATACAAACAACAAGAAAGTCCCCGGCCTTAGAACTGTGCAGACCAAAGGATGACTACTATGATAAGAAAGCTGAAACATAGACTTGTAGCAGTCATATGACACTTGTTAAAAGTAAAACCAGTAATTCTGCCTATCATTGTTGAAAAGGTCTAAAGAATATAAGTAAAAAAAGCCCAAACCATCAAATTAAAATATTTTGAACACTAGAAATTTATGCATATTAATGCTGAATTTGTCATTAAAGTCCACAAAATTTACCTTGTGCAGAAAGTCTGATAACCCAGGGGTTTTTTTAAGTTTCTACTTCTAAACAGAAATTAAACTCCACCCTTTTCCCTCTATGAGGGGGAAAATGAGCTACAAACACTAAATCCCTAGTTACATTATTGAAACATTTTGAGATCAGGCAACAAATATACAAGTAGCTTCCCTTGATGATACAGAAACATTAGAATTGTACAGACAGACAAAATTTCAAGGAAAATATACCCATTACTACTGTAAGACACAATTGAAATATGAGGCATTATTCAAGATATTATATCCTATAAACTGACGTATTTCTTGCATAAAATAAGCAAATATGGAACAAGTAACATCATCCATTTCCTTTACTAAAGACACTGGTTAATTAAATCCCCCTGAAGTTGTACCAAAACTCATGATCCCATCCAGGATGCAGCACAAAATGCTACCTCATGGCAGTCGGTGACATGCACCAACATTTCTCCATGTCTCAAGCAATGAGGGAAAAGAGGGAAAGAAAACCAGTTTCCATAAGCAGCCTTGAACATCATGTATCCAACCTAAAACCATTTACAACCTGAGCTGATGTCCAGTGCAGCTGTAAAGGAATCAGGTACAAAGTTTAGGATAGCAAGGAGTGTTTGTATAAAACAGCCAAATTTAAGAGTCCATTTCTACTTTTGTCCAGCATATTCTGGTTCCTAACAAATGAAATTCTGCAGAAAACATGCAATGCAACCAAGAGCGTAGGCAAAAACTTTGTCCAGTTGAGCTTCATGGAAGCACTCAGAAGAGTTTATACTGCTAAGAAGTATCTTGGACTTTGACGTGGGGGGATGTTCTTTTCTTTCTTATTTCTTGTCACTAAAAACCCAAGAACACATGGAAGATCTGCAAGTGGGATATAAGCATTTAAGCAGATTTAAGAGTCCTTCACCAACCTGATACATCAGAAAATTCCAGGGAAAGTGTGCTGATGGAATGACTACATGAATGATACCTCAACTGGTCTTCGCACAGGACTCACATGAGCCATTTAAACACCAACACAAAGATCAACGACTCCGTAACAGACTTGCAAAACTTTAAAAGCACAACCTGAAATACAAGCACTGTATCTCTCTCCATTATTTCTGGATCCTTGGATCAATGGATCTAAGCACCAGGACGGGACAAATTTTATTGCTTTAGATTAGGTTTGACTCAATTTTAATATTGAGATTATTCCCCAATTCTTCTACACTTACAAAGTAATTCTACAAACAGATGAACTTCCTACTTGCCTTTGCTCTTCAATACTTTGAAAGTTTCTAAAGGATGTGAACTCCTTTTGATATTGCTATGGTAAGATGCCAGAAATTTGACATGAGACACAAGCCAAAAATTAACTTTTCAGAAGCATTTCCAAACCATCTGGAGAAGAGGCATTTCGAGTAGAAAATAATTAATACCACCTTCAATAACACACTAAACATACAGTAGTCTGGCCTTTCCTTTCTGTAATTAAAAGCTTTGAAAGCATCAAACTACTCAGAACATATTATGAATCACTCAAAATAATTTCACCTTTTCTTTTTAACACTATTAGGTTTGAGGTTTTTTTCTTAAATACAGCAGTGCTGACTTCCTTGAAATTGCTGATTAGAACTTTAAATGAACAACTGTGCATAAAAACTTGCCTTCAGGAAAAGCCAAAATCAAACTCGTGACCTTATCCAATGTAAAACAGTATCCAAATCAAGTAATGCATTCACAGTTCTTAACACAAATATCCAAAACCAATGAAAGTGCAGATGGAAGCCATAAGTAACTCCAAGAGACAGAAAAATTCCTCCTTAACTCACACTTTGTCACAGCTGATTTATGGTTTGGAAGCAAATTCTGTACCTCAACTCTGCAACACACAAAGATTGGGGGAGGGAAGAAGAAGGTATATGCAGCCCCTTGCCCGGTGCTCACCTTTGAGTACAAACATGTTCAAGGCAAGTTTTATGTGCACGAGTCTATGGTACTGCCAGGGTGTAATATCCTGTGATTCATCAGCTCCTTATAAAATGTCAATGAAGAGCTCCCAGAAATTCACTAATGCTGCACAAAACTTGACAATACCTCAGTAATGATTCTGACATTACAATGAGGCAGTTCTACACTTGCAATGTACAAAATCCTGACACTGGAAAATAAGTTGTTCAAAACATGTTTGCCTACATTTCTGAAGGAAACTGTTTAGTTTAATAACCACAAAATAAACCTCAATTTTATTTACTACGATAATTTATGAATGCACATAAAAACTCAGCAATCACAGACTCTGGAAATAATCAGTAGCCTTAGAAATAACTACTTAAGAATATTAAATACTAAGTAGGAGAGATTTATAGAGTTTCAGTAATCAGGTAAAATCAGGACTGCGAATTAAGACCACAGCTCGAATTATCTATTCACAAATAATCTAATGGGTTCTCCAAAGATCATTAAAAAAAAATAAAAATTAAATAATCTATGATTATTGATATATAAATAATCTTACAACTTCCAGTAAGTCCTTCTTGCCCCTCAAATAAACACCACATACTGTTTTTAAAGGACTTAGCCCCAGAACAAAATATGAATGTCAATAAACTTGAGTGAGAACATCATATAAATTCTTTTGATGTGTTTGCACTATTTTGTTACCAAGAAGAGGAGAAGGAGACAGACTCAGGCTCAGTTTGATACATTTTCTAGGTCGTAGTTTTTTCTGTGCATAAGCACAGAGACAGCACCTTCCTTCTCATACTTAGTCAATCTTCTGATCTTATCCTCTGTGTAATTTTCTAGTGCCTTTATTTTTGAAACTAAGATTATATCACGAAGAGAAGTTGTAAGAGGTTCAATTAAGAGAGAGAACCTCTTTTGCTTTGTTTCTGGGGTTCACTTGCATTGTTTTATTCCTGTGCAATGTTTATGCCAAACAGCTCTTCACATTGTGACTACTTTCCTCTCATCCTAATGAGGACGGTCATATATTCTAATGTACTCCGAATGTTGCTACAAAAAAAAAAAAAAATTACTGAATTACTGGTTAGGTCCTTTACATCCTTTCATTTGTCTATTTTTTCTTCTAACATATTCAGTAAGTTATTTCCCTTTCCTCTGAATTCCAGCCATAACCTAGCTTACAATGCTACCATGTTTTTTAATTCCAACACATTGGCCCTTGAACTACTGCAGTATTAATTGACCAATTAAAAATAAAAATCTCTTGCACAAATCTCTGCATGGTATTACTTGTAAGCCAGAAAATGACTTCCAGAAATTTCCATTAACTCCTCATTTCCTTACAAGTATCTTCCCAGAATTATTCTTTGCCCCAAAGAATATAAAACTCCAGCAGAAGTTGAACTGATCAACTTTCCTTCTCCTTCACTCCCTGTTACCACTCAGCTGTTACCTCTTTTCTTAGACTTGAAAACATTAAAGTCTAAGAAGGTGTTACTCTGCGATGTGTTTATACAGCACCCAGCACAACGCACTTGGCAATTATTGCTTTCAGGTGTACTCCAACACAATGCATGTGTCAACTGTTAAATCATCAACTCTAATTAAAGGGCGGGGGGGGGAAATGTTTTAAATCACTTTTTACAACAGGTGGTTCCAAATTCTGGGATTAGAGATTACTGAGCTGAAAACTGCCACATAAAAAGCATCTTTCTCTTAGGTGATTCCTTAGTTCAGTGCACAGCTCCATCCATCCAGGTACAGCTCCATTTCCAAAGAGATTGTGCTGCCCTCCTGTGGTCCATAAAGATTTTAAGCTCCAGAAGTCACACACAGAGCTAAGAAAAACTCCGATTCTGCTCTTGAAAGACAGATTACACAGCTAAACATTACACTTTGAAGAAAGTAAAAAAGCCAAAATACTGTTGCAGGGGTATCAAAGGTCTCCTCATGCCTCTGCCTTGAAAGGATTGCTTAGGCTTTGTAGAGGAAACACTAAGAACAGTAAAGTTAAAACTCAGCTGTCCCTCAGTTACAATGTGTAGAAAACAGCAAAAAAAGTGACCTATAAAAATACCGCAAAGACAGGTAAAAACCCCGTAAGTTTAAATCCTTATGTTGATTATGCTACATAGGTAAGTGAATTATGAATCCCCACACTCTGGGATATGGCAAAAGAGCTAAAGGACACAAGCTGTACACCCTATCATTGATGTAGCTGGGACTTTAATTACAAAACTTACAGAACAATCTTCAAATAAGCAGTGAAGACATTTTACAGCAAGAAATACCAGAATACTGAAGCTGATTAAATATCCCTTTTAAAGTCAAGATTGGTGCTACAGAAAATCAATTTAAATTTCACAGTGACTGGAAATACTAAGATATTAGTGTATTCTGGAAAAAGTATGAAGAGTAATGTCAATAACAATCTAACATTTTATGCAATAGCTTACCTAGAATATTTGGAGATAGAAAAGTGTTAACTCCTCCTAAATCTTTCTAATTAATACAAATACGATAAATGTGTCACCACTGTCTTCCCTACTAAGTGACACTTCGTAGAACAGCATCACTGTTAAGTATACCTTATTGATCATTAAAAGATATGAATTTCTATATTTCTATTCCCCAAAAATACCTCTGATGATGATTTTGAGCCATGTTCAGAAGAAAATGTCTTTTTGAATAATATTAATCATCTGGATATGTGCTGGACATTGTTCCAAACCATAACTGCTAGAATGGATCAGCATTCCTTCATTCCTCAGTAGTAATCTTCCACAAAAAATGACCTGCACCTCCATGCTATGGAGTACTTAGTACAAAGTTAACCTCTAAACCTCTGGTTTAAGAGATGAGTAATGTAACTTTGGGGCTCTGCTATCCCACAAACAAGGAACATAGAAACATGAAAGTGAGACGGAAACTAGGAAGCTCTACTACAATTATATCAGGAGGAAAAGAAAGACCAAATAGTTTAAATGAAACAAAGGGCAGAGTTACTTAGCAGTCTGCTTAACACTTATTCAAGATGTCTGATTAAGATATGAAAAATTAATTTAACAACCTTGTTAAAAAATATCTGCTAGGCACATACAAGTTAATGTTTTTGGGTTTTATGCTCTTCCACATGTCTAAGAACTTCAGAGACAAAAGAGAAAAAAAACCTCAGTCTAACAAATGAAACTACTTTTTCTATCTAGGGCAGATCACACTCAAATTCTATGTAGGTAAAGTTAGTTTAGGCCATTGACTGTCGAGTGCAGACATTTTGTCAAAGTTCACTCTGGATTAATCAAGAACATGCTTCAACCATCAGAACCAAGACAACAGTGAATTTACAAAAACAAATCATTACGAATTGTCTTCAGTGTTCAAGCCATAAATCTGTAAAACATTTCAACTGGCAAACTGCGGTATTTAATTTTAATTCTTTAGGTATGTTCAGTAAACAAGCACAAACCATAACAAGACTAAAAAAAGCATACACTGAACTTTATGTACAGTACTCAACAAAACAAATCTCTCCAAAGCCTAATAAACTCCCAATTAACAAGGACTTGTGAACTGTAAAAATCACACTTCCAGGAATTAGACCTCATCCAAACCTGAACTTTTGTTGTAGGGGATATTCAATATGAAGCATTAAGGCTCCCGTAATTCTCTGAGGGCTTACACTTACTCCACAAAGCAAGGCACTAAAACGAAGGTGATACTTTCCAGTATGACTATCAGCCATATGAAAGTGCATCAATTACACTCATCACAACAGGATTTTACAGAGCAGGCCAAACACCAAGGAGCATGTGTCCTCACTGAATCAAAACGCAGCTGTTAGAACTTGGTATCATTTTTTCTAGTGTGATCTTTAATAAGATACACTAGGAACTGTTGTTTTTCTTTGCAGATTTTGAATATTTCAGAGGCTGTAGGCATGTCATTTAGATCAAAACATCACTTAAGAAAAAGCAACAGACTTCAAGCAAATATAAATGTACTGAATTTGTATTCCTTATAATGCATATGCATTGATTTCATGAGGCATAGAAACCTGCTATGTTTTCAAAGAAGAGTATTCATTTTAGTACATCATTGTTCCTAAAAATCATTACTACATCCTCACTTAACTTAGCCATATCATAGCTTTGCCTTCTGTCTCCAAACATGCATCTTAGAAATATAAAATAATTAATTCCCTTCCTTTGTTTTGCTTGGTAACCCAAGACAATAACAAAAGAAAAAGGGAAGAAGAGCACAGTAACAGTAGGAACAGTGTACACTGTTATCCATGAGTTATCTGGTTTGGTGACACGCCTAAGTTATTATTTCCAGCCAAACCTGAAGAATTTTTTGTCTAAAAATTAGTATTTGCATTCAAACTTCCATGAAAATTGTCCTCAGGCCAACTACACAATGTTATATCCCTGAACAGCTGAAAGAGCCAAAGAAGACACATATGAAATACAAAGTTTTGCAAGAATACCCTTTTTAAGGCAAGCCAGTAAAAGAAGTTATGCCAATGTTGCCTATATTACAAAAACGAGCATTTTTCCTTTCTCTCTGCTACTGAAAATTATTTACTTCTCAAGTATGTATCAGGAATATGAGGCAATCTGGCTGTATTGCCATCACAGGTTTTCCAGATCTTGAACTGCAAAATACAATGCACACATAAATGTGGTTTAAACTTATTTAAATGAGTGCAGCAAAACTGTAACTTTAAGGAGAGGTTAATGAGAAGCAGCTTCAGTTGAGCTTCCCCTGGATTGTTACACCCATGTGGCTTGCAGGCAAAGAGCTGTCTGATATGGAAAAATCAGTTGAAGAAGAAGGATGAGTTCCTGCTTCAGGATGCCTGAGACACTGAAACAGGCTAAAAAACTATCAAAAAAAAACCACCTTCAAAGTCTTTCAAAAACTTCTCACAGGCTTGAAAGGGAAATAGAGAACTTTAAAGTGTTTCTTTTAACTCTTTTTGCTTTACAGAATAAATGACTGTCTGGATCTAATTTTAAAGATACAGTTGCTTTTAACATTTAAAGTAAAATATACAATTTGCATCTCTTGATTAGCAAAAATTTTCATAAAATGTTAGATTCCCTAAGTTATCTTTGATTTTTAAGCATAATGTATTCTCAACTCAGAAAGCATCTTTCAAGTCAAAAGATTCAAAAGGTAATACCAACATAAAAAGCAGAACAAAATAAACAGTGACCTAGCCTCACAAAAAAATCCCAGAAACAACTCAGATATATTGAATCAACTTTGACAACAATTTCAAACCAAATAACTCTGCATCTAATATACAATTTATTCCACAATTATTATATTATTCAGTTCTTGGAGCAATTACAAACAACTTTAACATGGACATGAAGTCAAACTTTTATATTGGTTAGAAGATAATTACATCATTAAGTGCTGTTCCTTTCATTAAAACTAATTTTATTTATGATGAGGGTTAGAAAATTTTCAAAATTTTCCTCTTTCCCTGTTGAGAGGGAAACTATATTAAAGTATCCTTTATTTAATATCCGTTCTGGAAGCTGAAGCTAACACTGATCCTTCAAGATTGTTGTTTGGTAGCTACCAAGACTGTTTAATCAAAACATCAGTTAATTCCACAGAACTAGAGCACTGTGCTCTGTGTTATTGTTATAGCCTGTGTTATTCAAAGGTACTTAAGTTTCAAAGATGTTTCTAAATTACAAATGTAAACATTGTTTTACTCTTGTTGGTCCACCTGATATGTTTAACAGAAGCTCTAACAACTGCTGTCCTTCCTAAGTTATTCTTTCACTTTACAATATCTAATTTAATGTAGTTTATCTAGACTAAGAATCTGATATCTGATTTTATCTATTTTAACCTCCATTCTGGAGAAATAGAGTGATACTGTGAACCTGCCACTCTTCCCTTAACCAACTATCTTTTTAGCATTATTATTATTCTTCTATGAACCATTCTGCTTGACACAAACAATTACAAACTTAGCTTACAGCCAGAGTCAGGCAGGAGATATGTACAAATGATCATAACATCCATCTTGCTTTAAAATTTATGAATTGGTGAGCTTAAGAATGTTGCTGATATGAAGAAACAAAGTACAGAGGCATTTCTTAGTAGACTAATATTTCGGATCTGGTCCAAATAAAAGAAAGTAAGACTTGCTGGGCAAGGCAGGGGGGTAGGAGGAGCTGAGGAGAGTTTGGGGATTGACAAATCAATTTTATAAAACAACACTCTAGTAAACAGATAATGAATTTTTAAAATAGCCTCACAACTATTTGCATATTTAGTCTTCAAAGAAAGACCAGGGGTTTTATCTCATCTGTAGACAAATCAGCTAATGCCTTAATTCATAAGTTATGCATTCTAGAAGAACAACTTCTCAGCTGACCTAAATTACTTAGAAAAAGACAACAACATAAAGGCAACATTTTAAATATTATCTATCTCTGTGTCCTGAATGCTGCTTCATTTCCTTTTCCCCTCTAAGAAAAAAAAACAAGCTACATTTACAGTATAGTATTAATCACTCTGTGGCTTATAAACCAAGGTAAGAAGTCTCTTCACAACAGCAATTTAAGGGACAGCCTTATCACTGAACAATAGTTGCAGGGCTTTTCAAATTTTGTCTCATTTTAAAGCTAAGCATTCTAAAAATCTAGCAACTTTCTCAAAAGTCTGAACACTGGGATGCAAACAAAGGGCACGTATCAATCAGGGTATCATTTTATTCAGGCCAACCTTTCTGTGACAGTTTTATACAGTAATTTAATTTGGCCATCAACTCCCTACCGATCACAAAGCAAGCATAAATCAAACAAACTTGATCAGAGTCATTCTGTCTTCAGCTAGGCAGGCACGCATTGTCTTCCAATAAATTAAGACTCTTTCCTGTGTGCTCAACACAGAAGATGTGAAAGGCCTTTTCATTTCCCATATTGGGTTTTTAAAAATTGTACATGGAAAATTTCCAAGTCAGATATTTGTCCCAGTCAATTCAATACCAGGAATCCATTTTTTACTAGAAATAACAAGTGTATTACATACTTGATATGATTCACTAGGAACTATATTTACATGCAATCCATAAAATTTGTTTGGACCAACTATAAAGGATTACATGTGTTCCATTAATTGGTAAGAGCAAGCTGCACTTGTAAAATGTAGTTATTTTGATCTAGCTTTATTTATTTATCTACCGACCTTCCTCACCTCAAATTCTTCACACATTCTGTAACTGACCCCTCTGTCTCCTACTGTGCATGTACAGGGGTCTTTCCAGTTGCACCTAACACTAAGCCATATTTCAGCTAAGGAGTTCTTTCTCTGACCTACTACAATTCCTTCATTCAGGAAAAAGGAAGAGGGCACTATCTACAAGCCTACATAATTCGGTTGCTACTTGTTACGTTCAGTCTTTGAGCAACTCTTTTGGAAAGAATAGTAAAAAGTTGTTCACAACTACCACCACCTTTGTAAGTAAATACCATCTCGTGCATAATGTTACTGAAATGATGGTTCATTTCAGATGAGATACCACAAATAAAGCACTTCTTTTAAGTACTTCCTGCTCAACAAGTATTTCAACTCATGAGAAAAGTAGTAAGGGCTTGTAAGACTGTGGGTCAGTTACTTCTCATTCTTGAATTTTACAGTTGGATAAAAAAGTCAATAAATAAAAAGCTGTTTTAAAGAAAAAAAAATAGATTCTTGTTTTTAAAAATCTCTTCTTTGTTTGTTTCACAGTGAACACAATGTTTGATGAAAAAAGCCTGACAGTACCAAAGGCTTCAATCTCCATATATCCTCAGAGTAATAAAGCAGTGACAAGGGTTATCACTGTCCAACCCCACATTCACACACTTTGTCCCTACCTTTCATGTGCTTTGGATGAGCCTAAAGGAAGCATCTCTAATCATATCCAGCCAAACTGATCTTAATATCTACAAAGCCTTTGCAGTGGGTAGGAAATGAAGACAATGAATCCATTCACATGCACAGGACCAGGAACACAAGCAGACTCCACAATTCACTGAAGTTCCAAAAAGGAATAAACCCCCCTTTCTACTGCTGCCTAATAAAACCACAGAGATGTTGCATTTCTTTGCTGGTCACAAAATAAATATAATCTCCTCTTTCCCAAACCTCACATATAATCAGCAGTAGCATACTATTTCCATTCAACAGTCTTATTTCAACAAGCCCCTCTTCCCAAAATTTTCAGCCACTGCCTTGCTAGGGAAAAAATGAAAATATTTCCTATGATGACACATATCAGTGCAGGGAAATAATTGCATGATGTATCTCCTTTTCCTTCTGTCTCACACTGTGACCACCTATACTTCTATATTCTGACCAGCCACTCTCTTTTTACTGTCTGTACATATTGACAACCACAGTAACTTTATTCCTATGGAAGGTATTTATGGATACCTTTACTTCTATGGAAAACTCAACACAACCAAGCACTGAGCTTGGTGGGGATTCCTGGGTTGTGTCAACTGCTGACTGAAATTGAGGCCAATCTTTTGTTCCCAGTTTGGTCATCAGCTGTTGATGACCTGAGGGAAGTTACGTCACCATGTGTCACAAAAAGACTAAATTTTAATGCAGAACTGAAATTGCTTACCTGTCTTAGAGAGCTCTGAAACATACTGAAAACTGGCATATTTTTCTATGAAACAGTTGAGTAGCTTCACCAGAAGACCACCCTGTTAAATACACACACAGACATACAAACCCTCACCTTCACCAGGACTGACTGCAGACGGAAGACTGGTCCAGTCTAGCGTCCAACTGGGGCACGGATGAGGAGAAAACTTTGCTTCAATTCCATTTTCCTACATGAACGGAGGAAAAAAATAAATTAAGACCCTTTACCCACTTAAGTTGGTATCAAAATTCTCACTAAATTTAATGGCATCAGATCAAACTGCAACACTGTCAGCCTAAGTGAAACTGAACAGGCAGATGACTCTACATTATACAACATTCAGATTATGCATTTCTCTCATTCTCAAAAGAAAGCCCTGATAATTTTTCTTAGGAAATGCTGTCAGATTCTATGCAAAAAATATTGAACTATGGAACACGATGGACAGTTTTCTTTAACAAAACTCATTAGGGTTCCCAGATGTTCAAAGCTTTAATCAAACAGAAAAAAAAAA
>VWPU01004694.1:0-10086 GCA_013398955.1 Callaeas wilsoni | reverse complement strand
CAAAAAAAAAAACCCCCAACACCAAACATAAAAGCAACAGTTTTCTGTCATTCTTTATATAACTATATTTTAAACAGAAATACAATATTGCAATTCAAATAAAAAGTTACTTTGATTATTCAGAATTATTGACAGGGCTCCAGCAGTCCTATCTTTGCCCAATTCCTGAATCAATCAAATATCAGAAGAGAAGAAAAAAGTAGAATCACTTCTAAGTCAATGTGTATCAGATTTAAGACAAACAAAAAAGTATTAAACTGTTCAAAGCTGTCAAAATTAGCTTATATAATTCTAATAAATTTTACCTACTCCAAATCAAGCAAATATGGCTATTAAAGTAACTCATTAAAAAGCTTAAATTACCATTAACTTATTCATGGTTGGCCTTGGACCACCTATGAAATGACTGTCTTCATTATCCTCTTCTAACTCATCAGGAACTGAAGATGAATCCTGTAGCTGTTCCTCTGGAGCAGACATCAACTCTGGAAGCTGGAGAAGCTCCATGTTGCATTTGCCGGCAGCTTTCTTTACTCCAGGTACCTCTTGAACTCTTCGATACCAACTAGATATCAGTGGCAAGTTTACCAGATTTTTGCCTTGTTTCTTGCTGGAAACCTAGAAAAATAAAAGGGGAAGGTTACTTGCTACTGTAAATTTCTTGCTACAAGCCACAAAAAGGCATGAACTACAGGAGTGAGCTCAGCTCTATGCTGAGCACACGCACTCACAGCATGACGGCAAAACAAAAAGTCAGCTGGTTCAGAGCGCCAGGTGCAATCGCCAGTTGGCCACTTAGACTCAATCTGCAATTCCCATTTGCTTAATAGGATAAAAAGGTTTACATGACCAATTTTAATCATAATTTCAGTCAGTAACAGAAAAACTCCATTTAAATAATAGTCTTAAATATCTGCTATTTCCTAACATAGGAATGATTAGTTTTGGTTGGTCGTTAGACAAAAAACACCAATGCAGTAATCTGCAATGAGTACTGAACTCTAAGCATGACATTCTGGTACCTGAATGCCCTTTCCCACGAGTATCCCTTAAAAGCTCATCCACCAACAGCTGTTTTGCTGGGAACTTCAAGCCTGAAATACCTTAAACTATGTGGCAGCAGGCATACATTACCTCTGGTCTTTACTCAAGTCTTTGCACTTCATCTGTGACTTTTTTTTTTAACTAGTACTGAATCTTTTTTTTTAAATTGTGTATTTACTTAGAATTTTTTAGAATCTTGAGTTCATATTTCTTATGATAATGGAACTAGAATATTTCTTTTTGAATTGTTTGTGATCATGAGTTAATGTGGCCTTCAACAGAAATTAGTATTTTATTTTAAGTGTAAAAAATGAAATAAAAAAACTCCTAAGTAAGAATATGTTGCACATATTAAAAAAATACATATACACAAATCACATTTTAACGTGAAGTCCAGCTACTTTTAAAAAGGATGCATTTGATTAAATTAAATAACTTTTGTTTAGATTCCCTAATGTTCTAGAACAATGGAGACCATCCTCTTACAGGAGAGGTTGTGAAGTCTCCTTAGAGACACTCAAAATACGACTGGACATGATCCTGGCTCTAGCTGACCCTGCTCTGAGCGGGGTCAAGATGAGCTCCAGAGGTGCCCCCCAGCCTGAGTTATTCCAATTTCAACTATTCTGTGATGCTGTGCCGGCTTTAAACAGAAAATTAAAAATCACGATTACAGAAACAGGAAGAAAAGGCCATATAAAACCAACATTCCTCCACGGATCTGTCTGCAGTGTGGAAACAGAAATTGGAAAGAACACTTGAAATGACACAAAATTTCCAACAGCTCTCCTGCATGCTGTGCTTAAAATATGCTTAGGGTAATCACAAGTAATTAGTAATATCTAAAGGAGCAAAAGAAGGATGAACTTTGTAACTTTAGTATGTAATTTAATATTCTAATAGTAACATGGGCAAAAATACATTAATTCAGTTAAGGAAGAATTCCTTTGGAAAGCAATTCTAAGAGGCTCTGTTACAATTGTTATCAAGCGTTCTAAATTGTATTTTAAAAAGTGAATAGTGGTTTCTCCCAGATGAGGAACTGAGCTTTTGTTATACTTCTATTAATTTTCAACAGTTACAACTAATAGAAAGCATAACAAAGGTAATCTCAGAATGCTAACAGCAACGAAATGAGGTAATGAAAAAAACCCTTCAGCTTCATTATCTTACTTTTGGTAATTATAATTACAATCAGCTAGTCAGGTCTCCTCATATTTATGGGATGATATTTTCCAGACACATACTCACTTAAGACTTCATTATTATTCACACTCTTAATTCAAAGTGGAACTGCAACTACAGTGATTTTTTCAAACACAATCCAGGAAGTCCAGTTATACAAGTGACAACACTTTAATACAGAAATAAACTCTGGCACTTCCATCAACAAGAGCAGTTTCAACTCACAGCCTGCAAGAAGCTTTCAGATGCAAGTTATTCAATTTTGATGAGAACTGTAGGCATCAAGGTATAATTGCTTAGAAAATGCTCATTCACCAGAGAACAGAAATAAACACTATCGCAGAGGTCTTGTAAATTAGGTAAAAATGAAACTGAAAGCCAGGTTTTTAGGGCGATCTTTGGTGCGAGCTAACGCAAGTGTACTGTAAAATACCTAGTTCGTGAGCTGCAGAACACTGGGGCTCAAGGGTAACACATAAAAAGTCAATAAATACAGAATTCTCAGCTGCTCACAGCTGATCCACAGAATGATTTCACCTACATTGCTGAAATCAATTAAGCACATGATGCAAAAATCTTCTTATGCCTAGCACCAGTAAATCAAATATTACTCTAAAAAGTTATACTCTTATTTAAAAAGGTCTTGAAAAAACAAAGACTGAAATACATTAGTTTTTTAAATAGTAAGAAAGCATTTTGTCTTAATACTTTCGTTCTGTATCATCCATACAGAAGATGCTGTTCACCTCCAATAATGTGATTTGCAAAACAAACAAAGGAGATGTGAATTAAGAACCATTTCTGTGAAAGAACTCGTCCTCTCAATTCAAAGGCAACATACTGTGCTCATTATACAGAAATCCACTGAGGATGATGATATTGGTTAAAGAAGTTATAAAGTGGCTATTTGCCACATTATTAATATTTTATAGTCATTATCTTGATTTTAGAGATTGTTATCCTATCTGACTAACAACATCTTCTCCAGGAATTCCATTTGTTTTCAAACACCATAAGGGAAATTTGGCAAACCAACTTGCAAAATCAAAATGCAAATGCTCCTGGAACAGACACCAGCTTAGCCATAAATCTCACAGAGTAACTGCAGGAATACTGGTAGGAGGCAAACTCATTGTATCATTTTACTGTAATGGGAAATAAAGACATAGTTGTCATTTCCTTGAATCTCTCCTGTGCATGTATCCTCATAAAACTAAGTACACAGATTGTGCTGAGCAAGACTCTTTCACATACTTGCCACAGAAGTTTTTCCCACTGCAGAACTAGTTTTTAAGTTGAGCTCAAGGCACCTGTACTAGTATTTTAAAATTATTATTTTCTGGGCGAATTAGTGCCAAAATATTTCAGTATAAAATTTTAACATTTAACAGTGTTTACTAACCAGTGATATGCTATGTGTTTAGAAGTAACTTTAGTGACCTCACCAATCCTTGTTTTTTGTGTTTGTACAAAAACAAGACAAATCTTTGATTTCTGGTTAAGGTCACATTGTAAACATCATGATATGTTTCAAATTAACATATTTTACAACTTTCAGGTTCTTAAAAAACATACACGTACACTAGTTAATATTTGCAGAATTTGTCAGCTTACCAAGAACTGATGGATGCATGGCAAAAGCACTAGATCTGCCACAGTAAAATAAAGCCCTTCTGCAAAAACATGGTCCAAGAGTGGAAGGTCAGAAGTTTTTGTTCTCCTGATGTGAGGGGCCTCCCTGTTGATTGCATCCGGTGCTTCCTGGGCAAGTAGTTTAGAGAAAGCTACACTCAGTTCCAAACTTGAGGGTGGATGTTCATGGACTTCCCCTGGTTTTACTTCCTCTGGTGCTTCTTCGCCAAGCACAGGCACTGCAGCCTTGGCACTTGACTTTTGTTGTTGAAGTTTTTGCCTTCGAATTTTGTCATCATTATGTACTCGGACAGGTTCTCCAAGCTTCCTTTCAAACAGTAAAATGTCAGGAGGAATAGCCTGGCAGTGCTCAGGAGAGGCTGTCAAAAATCTTTCAACAGCCAGAGGTATGCTGATCTCACAGAGTCTGGTCCACTGGCTAACCTGTCAAATAAATTTACATAATTAATGTCTCTTCAGAAAGAGAAACGAAATCTAGGGTAACTTTTGGTTACTTTGGTTACTCAATCATTTCAAGCAAAGGAATTCCAACTTTAAATACATTATTTGTTAATTTCAGAAACTCAGATATTTCTGTATTGCTTTTACAACAGCAGAATTAGGAAGCTAAATCTTATATATAACAGAACAAACAGTTATCCAGTACAGCATATTTTTATTTCCTTATTATTGACATAAAATCGGGGTGGCTGTGTAACTCATAAGAAGCAAAGCTGTGGACTGAGTCGAAGGCACAGTAATCAATGTCAACCATGGAAATAGCAATCATGACAGGGTAGAGTTCAGCCTCCTGAGAGGAGTGAGGAAGGCAAGTTTAGATGGATGAGCTGCCAGATGAGTAAACTGCTACGTGATAAATGGGCTGACATCTCAACTCAAAGGGTAGTGTTGGTTAATGGTTCACACTCTACCTGAAGGCCAGTTAGCAGTGGAAATCTTTAAGGGTCTATGCTGAGGCCTATCCCACTTCATCATCTTTACCTGGAGGGGGGAGATGGAATACACTCCCATCAAGAATGACAGGGAATTGAGCAGACCAGACAACAAATTCCCAACAAACTCCAAGACAGAGCTGCATGAGCCTGCACACACTAGACAATGAGCTGAGAGGAACTGATGTGAAACTCAATACAATATTCAACACCTAGGAGGGACTTATCCCCTGGAATGGACAGGCTAGGAACTGACCACTTGGCTAGGCAGCCACTCTGCTGAAAAGACACTGGACAACCTGGTGAGGATAAGCTAAATAAAAGCCAGCAGTGCACCTTGACAGTGAAGGCTAACAATATATGGTGCTCTTGAAACCAGAATTAGCAAGAAATTAGGTATTTCTTAGTTTACTTCAATATTTATAACCCATTTACACTGCTAGACATGAAAAAAAGATCTGACCTATTTTTTAACATTAAGGTTCTTTTTGTGCTGCTAAAAAGTAGTATCTTCAAAAATAATTATTTTTCACCTTTGTGCCAAAATACAGGTACTTCTCCATAGAGGAAACTGCATTTTCTAAGCCAATTAAGTTTTTTACTAAAAGAACTTACTCGACATCAATATTAAGAGTCTACTTCAGAGCATTTAATGCTTACTAAAAAAACAATTAATGCCTCTAAGAGAGAGACACACTCACTTCAGCACAGGCTTTTAAGCAGGTCTTCTTAAAGCCCAAGAGCTCCAAAACATCCTTTTTAGATGGATCTGCCTCGAACGTTTTCTGTATTATATGTCTTAAGACAACAGAAAGCCCAGCTCGGCAGAATTTGTCATCTTTCACAACAACAGCAGGTAAACTGCAGCTCTGCACAACCACTGGAAGCTGACACCTGGAGATTAAATGGACCTCAAGATCGCCAGCGAGGTTTTTTGTCACATACTGATCACCCACATCCTCGCCAGTCGGCACTAAAAAAACTTTAAATAATTTGCAGTCACAGTAGGATAGCAAAAACAGTGAGATAGATGTATGAAGAGGAAAGATACTATCTCTGTACTGATGAGAAAAAGCCAAATATAAATGTTCTTCAGCAACATTATCTTTCATCTTCTTCCTGAGACGAAGTTCCTGAAATAGAAATCAAAGTATAACGTTCATAAAAGAATACAGAATTATTAAAAAAAAAAAAAAAAGGTAAATCACTGGTTCTTCCACTATCTGCTACAACTGATTTTAACATAAGACACTACTAAAGACATCCTGCCTGAATAATTGGCAGGCCCTTTTTTGAGAGAAAAGAATGGTTTCACATCTACACTGTCTCTTCACATATAGATCATGGATTGGAAAATCATCTCTGTAATTTTTTTTTTACACTTTAGCACATTTCCAACATCAAACAAAACCTAAAGAAAATGTTTAGTTTTCAAGTGCATAAACATTTTAGAGCAAGGCTTCTTCTTTTACATTAAAATCTCCCACAATATTAACCATGCATTAACGAAAAAAACAAGCTCCTGAGCACACATCTACAACAGTCAGTTCCCTAATACAAACATCTGTCTTTTTGTAACTGCTAAAAGTCACTTACAGCAGGTATTTAGGCCATGGAAAATAATATTGGTTTCTATTTTAAAAATTAATCTAGAGTTGGGTGAGATAGTAACTGAAGGATAAATAAGCAAATAAACACTCATCTCATGATACTACATGAACACCTCAAATGCACAACTACTTTAAAGCAGTCGAATTCAACAGCAGCAGAGCTGAAATTAATATCTTCTCAGTATACTAAAAACTCAAATTAATTTTCCTTATACTGGGTTGAAAGCTACGTTTTTCCTTCTACAATATTCCACAGGAGTTTTAACATAAGGCACTGATGCAGTAATTTTTCTGCTCCGTCACTCAGCGGAATTGCCCATTACCTTCCAGATGACAGCTGGCACTGAGAAGCCTGAGACACTAGATGGCTCCCTTACAACAGGCATCACAGACCGCAGCTCCAGCACAGTGGGGAAAATAAACTTAAATGTTGCTAAGACAGGCCAGAACGGGGTTTTATATACAGATATATAAAGCATGAGTTACACTGGAACAGCATCAGTCTTCCACGTAACTGTCTAGATTAATAAGGTCTTTGCACAATTACATGAATGTGATGCAAGTATTAAAAAAAAAAGTTTTCATTTGATACATCTTGATTATTCAATTACTTTTTATCCACGTAGACATATACATCACACTTACTACTTTATATTACCTACCACAGGGCCAAATCAATTGCCCAAAAAGAGGCAGAGGAAGAATAAAATCACCTGACATTAAGAACATACTTTCTGTTACAGAAAAATACTTTTAAACCATTAAATGACAAGACCAGTGGCTCTACTATGAGCACCGTTGCTTTTCTTTAATTAATACACTGCCACACAAAAACCAGGACAACACACAATGCAATACCTACTTTACCACAAGATATTTTATTTGGGTAAACCTTGACAGCATGGGAGTTGAGACAGACTCGATATCCTAAGCACAGCTCTGTGGTAGAAATCACACACTGAAGGCACTGCCAAAGAGGTAAATCAAGAAGAGTTAACCCTTACCATAGTCACGCCCATAGTTACTAGCATTTAAACTCCTATTCCCAACTACAGTACGTCGTCCATTGCTTAACAGTACCCTTACATGCATTTGGGTTATTATTTTTGTTTTCCATGATAACTCAAAGAGCTCACAAGTCCATCTTTTCCTGGCCACTCAAACCACTCAGACACACACATTCACCTTACTAATCACAACACCACTGAATTTTTTCTTCTGGTTGACTTTCCTGGATGCAATCAGCTATGTTGATCATTATCATGCTGCACAGAACTGCTAAATATTTTGATAAATTCTGACGAGGTTTCTATTTACAAAGTATATTATTCTACAGTTTCCAACTATTAATCACCTGTTCTTGCAAATTATTTTTAAAAACTTCTTAGAAGTAATGTTAACAAAATAGGCTTCTGTAATGACTGCAAATTGTTACATAGGTCATTAGAATATCAAAGCATTCAGTCTGGATTTATTTGAATTGTAAGTTACTGCAAAAATGTCTATGTCCCTCCACCACAAAAGTAACTGAACATCTCACAGACCTTCCTCTCAAAGAGCCTTGCAAGTTGGAAGCTCCTGTGTTCCTGTTACACATGTGAAAAAGCAAAAGCACGAGGAGAATTTTTAGCTCAGTGCCACACTGGAAGTCTGTCCTAGGGCAAGCCAAAAATTTGGACATTTGCTCTTAAGGGCTTTGTTTGATTGGTTGTGAGATTTTGAGGTTTTTTAAGGTCAGTCTATGACAAAGAAAACTACAATCCGGCTAATTTTATTCTCAAGTCTCTCGCAGAAGAGAAACTAAATTAATCTGTCCAGGAGTTCAGTCTGTAAGTGACTTCACCTGTTTCCTCATTGCTCCCTGTGAGAAGATAAGGCCTTCTTGGATCATCACTCAGCTGAGCTGTACACCCTTACACTCTCACCCCCCACCCCTCTCCCATAGTTTACTTCAGAGAACTCCTCCCAACATCTTGTCTCTAAGCACTGACATTTATAAAGTCGCTTCCTATAGTTTTTGTTTCCAAGACAGGTGTTTTTCCACACTGTTTTGGCTCTGCAGAGTCTATATTCCTTGTGGATTTATGCACAGACTTTCAACTCAAAGCCTTAACAGCCTGCCTGGTTGCCCATTCTCACTTATGTATTTTCACATAACTACTACCCATCCATTAAATGTGTTTATTAATCCCTTGGCAGCTTACGAAGACAAAAGCAGACACAGACATACACAATAAAATGTGCAATACAGAACGAACCAAACCGAATAAGACATTGCGCTATTTCCTCACAGTATTTTTCCCAGCACTTTTTTCTCTAATTAGACTGTAAATTCTGTGAGAAGAGATGGATTTTTATTCTATTGGCCATATTTACAGTAGCCACTGTTTGAAAGAGAGAAAACGAGAAGCAATGATCAATACAGGATTTGCACGGTAACTTAAAAGACAAAGATAAATAATGTTGCCTACCTTTGGTATAAAAGGCACTTACTTAAAAATTATAAACATTATGCAAGTTTAACTTTCACTAGCTGTGCTGTTTTTCACCATTTTCTCTTCCCTTTCAACAGACACTAAACTATATTTAAATCAGTTTCACTCAGCTGCCCTGTTAGCAACACAATAAAGCAAATCGTTGCTTTAAAAACAAGTGTTTCCCATAAAAATTAAAGACAAATAAGTACATAAACATTCTCTTCCTTTTAGTCCTTGAAAAAGATCTCATTCATTTGTTGATTACTACATGATAAAACAGAACACTCGTTAAGCAGACACGTTAACATTTGCAAAATGCTTAATATAATGCCATTTAAAAACATAGCAAATAGTTAGTGCAAAGCAATACTTGTGCTTTAAGGCACATAACTCGAGAGGCTGGAGTCACATTTCTATCCACACTGTCCATTTACTGGACCAGTCCAGGGCCACCCCTGCACCCTCAGGGAGCCCTGAAGGAAGCACAGAAGAGCTTCGGACCCGAGCTTCAGGCGGGGCCACGAATAAAGTGCAAGTTGTGGACGGTTCTGGAGAGCCAGACGCGGGCGGGCCATGAGGGGCAGACCCGGCCCATGAGGCGCAGACCCGGGCCGGCAGCACACGCCTGAGCTCGGCTACTGCACAGAGCGATACCGCCGAGCCAGAACTTCCCCACAGACCCGCTCCCTAAAGCCTCTGCTCCCAGCTGCCCTCGGCGGCCCGACAACACTGCCAAACCAGCCCCAAGGCTCTGCCACCGCCACCTTCCCTTTATCCCGATCCTTTTCCTTACCCCGGCCCGGCCGCTTCCGCCCCGGCTCCGCCCCTTCCTGCGCCCGCCCCGGCCCGCACGCACCGCCCGGAACTGCCGCCCGCGGACCGCGCTGCGCGGGGGGACTGCGGCGGCGGCGGACCCGCCTGTGCGCCCTTCGCCGCCTCCGCCTCCTCCTCCTCCTCGTTCTCGTACTAGTCCCCGGTGAGAGACCAGCGGGCGGTTCTGCGGGGCTTGGAAGAGGGGGCTTGGGAGCAGGAAGAGAGGATTGGGAAGAGGAAATGTGGGGTGGGAAGGAGCAAGGAAGAGGGCGATTGGGAGGATGATGGAAGAGGGGAGTTGAGAGAGGGAAGAGGGGGTTTGGCGACAGGAAGAGGGAATTTGGGGGTTGGGAGGGGAAGAGGGGGAGAAAG
>VWPU01004690.1:0-29007 GCA_013398955.1 Callaeas wilsoni | reverse complement strand
TTATCCCTATTTTTGGGGGAAGCCAGGGGAACAGAGCGCAGCCGTGGCCCGTGCTGAGATGAGCCTGTGGGCAGCAGTGGCTCTTTTAAATTGCAGGAGAAGAGCATTTTGGTGGCCTGGAGCATCCTGTGAATGTTTTGTAGCAGGGAAGAAGCCTTTGCCCTCCTTCCTGCGCTGGGGAGAGGTTCCCACAGGTGCCCAGGTCACTGGTGGAGCTGGATTCTGTTATGGCTCGTGTTTTCCAGCCCCACAGGGATGGAGCTGCTCAGCCTTCCACGGCTGGAATTGCAGTGAGGTCAAAGCCAGTGAGACAGCCCCGAGCAGTGGTCAGGGTCAATACAGCCAAAAACTTGAGGGCGGAAACTTCGATTTTTAATTTTTTTCCCCATTTTAGAGATTTTTTTTTATTTTTATTTTTCATTTTGTACTGAAGACAGTAAATTAAAGAACCGACTGGCTTTTTCCAGCCCTGTCCTGACAGCTGTCAGTCACCAGACAGGGCTTTCGGGACATGAAAGATTGATCAGGCAGAGCCAGTGGGTGTGGAGGTGATGCTCCCCCGGCAGAAAATGCCCCAGCACGCCAGAGCACTAACCCAGTCAGCTAAAAAATGTAAGTGCAGCCCCAAAATAAGCAGAGAAGAGGCATCTCTCCTTTCCAGACTGCAGACACGCTCAGTCCCTGCCTGTCCCTGTGCCTGTGTCCAAGGGAGCTGAACGAGCGTGTTTAGGAAATGCCGAGCGTTTATGCAACACGAGCGCGTTGGGGTCTCTTGGTGATTTTGATGTTATGCCTGAAACAAAATTCATATTTAATTCATCGTCTTAACAACATTTATGAACACGGAGTTCGTCTGGCAGCTCCAGCTCTGTGCCTACCGTGTTGTTATCCCCGTGTTTGTGGGATGATTTGGGGAGCCTCAGTGAGGCCACGGCGGTGTTCCACCAGGGCTTCCATCCAACAAACGGGAGGGAAACCACAGCAAAAGCAGCTGGGGCACTAAAAATGCAACTCTAAAAGCAGAAATGTGAAACTTCTCCCCATTTTGCAGTATAATTAAACCCAAATATGAGCTTTTTCTGTCCCCTTAAACTGTCTGTGACTAAAATGAGTCAAAAGGCTGATAGTGCAGGAGTAATTTTGGGGAGAGCAGAAAGCCGTGCTGCAAGAGAGACACAGTAACTCGTGCTCAAGGAGGCCATTTCAGCATTTTCCCAAAAATCCCATTAACTGGGGAAAGAGCCTCATGTGCTGTCACCCCCACCAAGACATTCTGAGCTTCATCCTCATCCTTCACAACCACTGGCAGTGGGGAACAACCAGCTGGATGGACTCAACCCGGACTCTGTGTATTTATTTATTCTGGGGAGTTCTGCTCCT
This sequence comes from Callaeas wilsoni, assembly GCA_013398955.1. Classification (NCBI taxonomy): domain Eukaryota; kingdom Metazoa; phylum Chordata; class Aves; order Passeriformes; family Callaeidae; genus Callaeas; species Callaeas wilsoni. The sequence continues at coordinate 27,627 of VWPU01004690.1, read as the reverse complement.
CTCCGCATAGGGGCTTTCCAAACGGTTCCTGTTTATTTTTGGAAAAGGAAAGACCACGTCAAGGAATTGGTATGAGCCAGAGCTGCTTCCCAACCAGCCCCAAATGGTGATTTTTTGCTTCCATCCCCATCCCAAACCTCCAGCTCCTGGAGGATAACCTCTTGCTAGCACATCTGCCTCCATCTAGCAGCCTGATCCTTTATTTTGGAATTAACGTGCCACACACAGGAGGGCAGGTTTGTCTTAAAACCCAACCTCTCAGTTGCTGGTGAGGGTTTTGGGACCTTGGAGAATGTTACAGCCGAGGAGCTCTGCTCCAGCCCAAACTGGTCGAGCCTTCCTCTTGCAGGATGAGAGAACCAGATCTGCCCTGCCCCGAGGTGCAAGCCCCATGCAGGTGAAAAATTGAGCTGAATCTCAGCGCAAGAAAGCTGTTGTGCTAAAAGATACCATGTGTGCCAGGAGGAGGGCAGACTGGCTGCTTTCAGGGCAGGTGGAAAACCAGCCCTTTTTTCTCCCTAAATTCTCTGCAAGCCTTGTTGGAAATGAGCAGGGATGCTCGTGCAGCAGGATGCCGGTGCCCAGCTAGTGCCAGGCTCACCAGCCTGGGGGCAGCTGCTCCCTCCTGCCTGAGGCCGGGCAGGGAGCAGTGCCAAAGCAGAGATGGAGGGAGCGTGAGCGGCTGCAGGGGAACCTCCTCTCCTTGATTTAAGGTCCTTGAATGACGGCAATTCCTCATGTCTCACGCTGCTCTCTGCTGGCACTTAATTACCCTCACTGGAAAAACTGCCCTCAGATTTCCACCTTGACTTTGCTGACTTCAGCTTCCCTGCTGTTGGATCCTGATTTGCCTTTGGCTGCTAATTAAAAAGCCCTTCAGCCTTTGCCAGCTGCTCCTTGCATAGGTAATTACAGACCGTGCCCCAGCCACCTCTTCACCTTCCCAGCAGACCAGCGGCATTCCTCCAAAATCTGTGCAAGCTCTTCCCAGTCTGCCTCCTGGTGAATGGTATTGCTGTGGTGCAGGACTGTGGGGTCACCTACAGAAAAACCCAAGTGCTGCATTTACCAAACCCAAAGAGCCCGTTTCAGGTGGGATTTGTCCCATCACAGGACACGTGTCCATGTTCTCAGGGCTCCCAGTGCCCAAGGGGCTTGTGGCAGAGGAAAAGCGGCGGCCCCTTATCCAGCAGAGGAGGAACAAAGCAAGTCGTCTTCCAGACTCCTCCCAGAGGAGCTCAGCTCCCTTTAAAGATTTTTGGCTAAGGCAAACCCAGGGGATCCCCTCTCTGCCTTCCCGCTCACCCTGCAATTCCAAAGCTCAGTGAGATCTGGAGTTTTCTTTGGCATTTGGCTCTTTTTATTTTAAGTTTAAAACCGCCATGGGCTGTGTGCCCTTTCTCCTCGCTCCTGGCAGCAGAGCCAAGGCTGTTCAGACTTTCCAAACATAAGTGGGACATGGCCCAGGCCTAAATTTGTCCCGGAAAAATTGTAAGCAGCTGAAAGAACAAGCAGGAGGAGGGAAAGGCAAAAAAAAAGAAAGGAAGAAAGGGGGGAAAAAATCCCCAAACCAACTTGCTGTTGCAATAAGCCCCCACGTGTGTCAGGACTTACAGGAATTTTTGCTTGAAAATGTATTTTGCTCCCCCCCCTCCACAAGAGGTCATTAAGCAATGTGAAACCTCCATCAGACGTGCACTGAAAGAGCCGTTCTCAGCCCAGGACACGGATCTCTGCCGGCAGCGAGGTCCTTGTGCCCGCAGGGGCCGCGTGTGCCAGAGCCGGTGGCCTGGGGACGCTGCAGGGTCGGGCTGTGCTCAGGGCAGACCCTGGGTGACACCTGTCCCTATGGCTCCATCAGGGTTTAGCCCAGGGGGATTGATATTCTCCTGGGAGAAAGGGTAGATTTGTTTGGGGATTGTGTTTTTCTCTGCCTGCTCCATCATTTTCCCTGCTTTTTTTTCCCAGGCAACCAACGAGTTTCCAAGGCCCATTGAGCATCAGCGGTCAGAGTGGAGGGGCTCGAAGGCCATCACTGTTCGGCCACATCGAACCTGCAGCTGCCACTCTCCAAGCTGCCCCATTCCCTGTGCCACTCCATCGCCTTCAGAGGTTTACAGGGAGCTGCTCCAACCGGCTAGCAAGTTTCCTCCTTTTTTTCCCCTTTGCTGATGAAATCAGCACTTAATAAAATCACATCAGGCCCAGATGTTTTCTCCTCGGGTCAAGATCCGAGGAGGTGAAGTCAATTCGAGATCCAATTTATCCCGGGCATCCACGCAGCCCCGGCACCGGGCGCTGCCCTGCCCCGGGCAGAGAGCCGGAGCCTGCCCGGGAGCGACCCCCGGCCGGCCAGGGGACTGCGAACGCATCCCGCGGCTTCAAAGAGCCCCACGCGCTCCGGCTCCGTGCGCATCAAAGCCGGGCCCCCTCCGGAGCGCACAGCTGGCCGCACAGCTGGCCCTGCCTTCAGTCGAGTGACACCGTGGGGGCCTCCGAGCCCCATCCCTGCCCGGAGAGCCTGCAGGGCTGGCAGCCAGCGGCACCGCCTTAACCTCCCGGGGCTCCTTCTAATTAGGAAGTGTCTAATGAAGATCATCAGCTGCCCGCGCTGGACCAAGAGCAGCCACAGTGTGTGAACAGTTCACCGTGGTGTGGGGGTCGATGCATGTTTTTCCTTTGGAGCTAAATGGTATGGGTTTGGAATATTAATAATCAGGAAAAACATTGGGTTTGGTCTTTTTTTGCAGTGAGATGAGTCAAGGAGTAAGCCCAGCTTGATTTGGGCTCAGCCCAGGGATGTTCTCTGTGTAGAATAAGCAGCGCTTTGTTGGTGAGGCAGTGCCTACAGTGATTTGGCATCCTCCTCCTGATCCAGATCTGGAATACCAAGCATCTGGATGAGGCAGGCTCACAAACAAGAGACTGCACATGGAGAAAAGCAGGAAGAGGGGCGTGATCACTGCCCCCGAGTGTACACAGACGCGGCTGAGCCCCGTCAAGACACGGCATGGAGCGGCCGCACAGGTTTTGCACGTTTTTATTAATAAAATGGCTGATGGTGAAGAATTGACCCAGAACACCGTTTGGCCGGGGCCCTTTGACTGCTCCTCGCCCCTGCCTCCGTGGGAAGCAGACCTACGGTGGCAGTGAGCCCACGGGGCCGTGCCCGCGGCTGGGCTGCAGCTTTGCCGAGACGCCCGCGCTCCCGGTGTGCCCCGGCCTCTCTCCTCCCTCTGGGCTCGGGGCGGCTCGCAGGGGGCACGTCAAAACTCCTTAAACCTGCGGGGACAGAAGCGAGCGGCTGAGTGCGGAGGGCAGCGTCCCGCAGGTGTTGGGATCGACGGCGGACGCTGCGACGCTGCCAGAGATGGAAAGGGAAAACAGCTCTGCCGGAAAGCCCAGCCCCATCTGCAGCACGAGGAGGAGAAGCAGGCACAAGGAGGAGACCCAGCCACTGTTTCATCTCCGGCCAAAGCTGAAATGTCCCCAAAAATCCTACAGCGTTTGTGCCTCTTTTCTGCAAGCTGCTCCAGAGCCACTCCCCAAAGCCCTCAAAGCCCTGCAGTATTTCCACAAACTGAGCCAGCTGCTTCCCCCAGCAGAAACCAGCCGGAATTTGGTGCAAAAACGGATGCTGTCAACCCCTCCAGGACAGTCCTCACCCTAACCAGCCCCGGCACAAGAGAGCGGAGCCCGACAGCCCTCCACCGGCAGCCGGAGAAGGAGATTCGGGCCGCACTTACCGCAGCACGAGGCCCAGGCTATTGGTCTTTCACCTGCAAACACAAGACATGAGGGACGAAATGTTCGCAGGGGGTCGGGGCCTGGCAGCCCCACTGCCAGGACTGTCTGTGGCCCCCTTCCTCTAGATGTCACGTGAGGATGTCGGTGGCAATCGGAGCCAGGCCAGTGCTGATTTGGAGATTATTTATACACTCGCTGCAGTGATTCGGCTACAGATTTGATTAGAGAGCCCTGGCTGCGTGTAATCAAGCTCAGTAGCACAGGTGGGCAAAGCTTATAAATTCAGTTGTTTCAAGTGCATTAATCAATCCCAATCGATTGGGCATCTGGGCCAATATCTCCTAAGTCAGCCGGAGACAAGGATGCACTGCCCAGTCACATCCCCATCTCCCCCTTCCTCCCACCTCCTCCCACCCTTCCCTGGCCATTGCAATTTGATCTTTTGATTCTCAAATCTTGATCTCAGGCCTAAATAATTGGGGGAGTGGCTATTTCGAGGCTGAGCCTGCAAAGTGAAACTCAGAATCAGAACGAATCAGGCTTATTTTGCGTTTAATCCTCAGGGCTCAAGTGGAATACTTACACCAAACTACTTCCCATCCATCACTGACTCTGTTAGCTGCACACTAGAGCTACAAAGACACAAGGACGGTGTGTTTAGCACCCCAAGTGTTTTTTGAGGTGCAGATGGCTAAAATCCCCCAGGTGCTGCCTTGGCTTGAGGCAGAAACGTCTCTGCGGCCACAGGAGCGAGGCACCGGGCAGACGGCCTCGCGAAGCCCGACGCGACGCCCGCGCGAAGACGCAGCAGCGACAGCAAGGGATAACAAACATCTTTCTGCAGCAGCACAGACACCGTGTTTTGGCACCGTGGCACCGGAGGCCGCCCCGGGGTGGTAACTACGTACCCTCTCTGCCTCGCCATGTAGCCGCACCAGCCACGGGCCTCTTTGACCACCACACGAGCAAGGAGCTGCAAGAGGAAGGGTGGAGGGTCGCTGCAAGGCTGGTGGCCCCGCAGCCTCCAGCCTCGGCATGAGTATTTCCATCACCAGGAGAGCAGTTGTACAGCTCTTCCTAGCAAAGAGCATATGAACTAAATCCGTGCGAGGAGGAGGTCGTTGGGAAAAGCCAAGTGAAGGCAGAGGTTTGGAGTCAATACAGGCCTTTGCAGTTTGCCCCGTGCCTGGATGTCTTCTGAGAACCATCTGTGCCCTCCACCAGTGAGCAGGCAGCTAAAAGGGAGCCCGCGAAACCCCAGGGCAGAGAAAGGAGCCCTGCCAAGGAGAGACCTACCAGACAAGCCAGGACGTCGGCTGCTATCAACATGTAAAAGACGTTATTCCAGCCCGTGGGAGAGATGAGCCCCGCAAGGAGCGGCCCCAGCGCAGCGCCTGCAAGGGCACACGAGCCACGTTGGCCCCTGTTCACCCCCTGTGACAGGGGACCAGGACACCCAGCAACCGGCATCCCCCGGCCATACTCACCAACGGATCCCGTGCCATCAATGATGGCCGTGACAGTCGAAAGGGCTTTGGCATTTCCTTTGAGAGACTCATGGGTTCCCTGTAAGGATGGAGGAATAAAACATAAGGAGCAGAAGCAGCTTGGAGGTGCACAGCCGGTGAATGCCAGAGTGAGGCCGATGTCCCAGGCAGCAATTTCCATGTGTCAGCCACGGATGGGAAGATCAAACTCAAATGCTGCTTGCAGCCAAACCATGGCAAAACCTGGATCACCAACAGCAGGCAGATATTCCTAGGTGGTTTGCCACCAAATATTTCCACTCTGCTTGTGCTCAGAGGGAGATGCAGCAAAGCTGAAACACAGTCATGTGGCCAAGGTGAAAAAGAACAGGAAAAACCCCTGGATTTAAGGGGGGGTGCAGAGCGCAGCACCAGGTGTGACAGCCCTGCCCTTCTCCACTGGGCTTCAGAGGCATTGGAAAACAAAGGTAAAATGCAAAAATCCCAGCAAAACATCCCTCTGGGAAAGAGGAAGCAGCCTCCGGGTGTGCAGGGGCAGCGTGGCGGGGTCTGAGGTGCACCTCTTACCAAATCTGCCGACACCGCTGTTGTGATGAGCGCGTAGGGCCCATTAACCAGAGCACCACAGATGATCAGCATCGCTGCAGAGGTACCCGGGAAGAGATTAAATCTTTAGGTGCAGGGAGCAGCAGGACATTGGATCCATCACCCCCAGCCCGTGTGCGGACATCGCTGTCCCACGCATCCATCTCCTGCGCACATCCATTTTCCCATGGAGATCCCACCCAGCGGGCAGCGAACACTCATCCAACACCTCCCTCCCCCAAATTCAGCCTGGGAGCCTGGCTCAAGGGGAGGAACAAAAGCGGGTGAATCCACAGTGTCTTCCACCGCCACTTCAGTGACGGGAGCAGGCTGCACCATGGAGCTCCTTACCTATTGATATGCCAATGCCATTCTGACCGACGTGGTTATACAGGAACAGCTGGAAAACAGACACAAGGTGAACCAGTTATGGCTATTCCAGCTGTTTTACCAAGCGTTTTTTCCTTGCAGCAGTACCTTGGGGATGAGATGGAGAATGTGGGGACCTGAATTACTGCTGGTGCCAAGCACCCCTGACCTCTGCATCCCACCACTGGCTGCCTGCCAGGCGAAATACCTGGCAGCTGGCAAACAGAGGCGCTGCCACAATTTATGGCCAGCGAGGCTCCTCTGCCTCCCATGGCTGCAGCCAGACGGTAATTTGCCCCAACGGTGCTATTGGGGCCGCGGATGTGACGTGGCCCCTCTGCTTCCCAGCGTGCGCCAGCTCCTTCGGCGGGAGAGGCTCCCATCCCGGAGCCAGCCAGGATTGGATTACAGCTAATTAGCTGTGTCGTGGAAGCAAAGCCAAATGAGCTCCGTTGCAGGTGCTTGGGAAGGATGTCCAGGCCAAGCTCCAGCGGAGCATGAGGCTGTTGGCATGGGGGCTTTTGGGATGAAAATCAAAGAGACAAAAGCAGGACTGGCTCGGTGGGACCCTCAAGGCTTTGAGCGGAGTTATGGCAGGATGGAAAAAAAAAAACCTACAGGGTTTTTTTAGTTGTCAAGGTCTCTGCAATCCCCTCCCAGCCCCTAGAGCTGGACCTTCTTCCCGGGAACATCTGGGCATGTGAATCAATCCCAGCTCCCATCTCAGCCAAGCGCGTGACCAGCTCGTCCCGGGCGCTCGGGAAGAGGAAGGCAGCTGTGACTCAAAGGAGCCAGAGGAGAGGAAACCCTCGTGACGGGCTTCTGAGCCCGCCTGACCGCTCACCATAGGAGCGGCGACGACCAGCATCACACAGCACGTGGTGGCTCTGCCGCCTGTGTAGTCAGAGATGAGGCCGGCGAAGATGCCCCCTGCAAGACAGAGTCGCAGGTGTCAGTCACACCACCCCACAGGCAGAGCTTTGCCCTGGCTTAGCCCAAAATCCAGTGTGATGCTCTTTCATCCCACATCTTCTGACCAGTATGCCCCCAAGGTTAAATATAATAATATCAGAGTGAGGAGCTGTGATTTATCCCTTCCACTTCCTCCCTGCAGATGGTTTCTCAGCACTTCCATGCAGCTCTGGCCTCTTCCATGCTTGCAAAGTATAGGAAAAGGAGTGCCTGAGCAAGTGTGTCCTGAGGAAAGAGGCTATGATGGTCATCAAAACAAACGGATGCCAAAATAAAATTGAGGGGTGTTTGCTGCCTGCTGAGTGCTGTGAACACTGAATAAACCTCTCTGAGGAAAGAGATGGTGTTGCCTGTGGGGGGGGGACCTAGCCAAGGCTGGTCAAGGCCAGGATTGTCCCTAAATCATCCCTGACCCACTCCCTCCACCCCGGTATGTTGACGAACCTAAAATACCCCCGACATCAAAGAGGGTCGACAGGTCCCCAGCTTCCTTGGCACCGAAATGAGCTGTGAGGGAGAGAAGAGGGGTGAGGAGATGCTTCCCTTGCAAGGCTCGCTCCCGCCTCGCTGTCCCCAAAACTCACCGACGTTAACAATGTAGAGGGGCAGCCAGTACAGGAAGGTGTAGCTCACCAGCTTGGCAAAGAGCAGGCACAGGGAGAACTCCACCACGCCCTGGGGGGAGAGCAGGGAACATCAGGGGAGCCTCCTTCTCCCAGCCTCCTCCAGACAGTGGGTTTTTCTGTCCTGTGGACACCCTGTTGATGGTCTGAGCTGCTCTGGCTTTGCTCTTTCCTCCATCCCAGCACTCACAGGTATCCGAAGCGCCCCAAGGAAGCTGATGGCTTCGGGCTCCTCAGCTGGCTCCTTGTTGGAGTGATCCGCACTGCTCTGGCCTGAGAGGCTGAGTGGGCCCTCATTGGAGGTGACTGCTTCAGGATCCTTCTCGCTGGTGGTCACTCCTCCAGGATCATCATCAGAGGCCATCTAAAAGCAAGCCGAAAGCAGGAGATGTGGCAGTCATGGTTGGGAGAGGCTGAAACATCAGCTCTGCTTCTGGGGCATGACCCAGAGGATGGAGGAGCAATAACCATCCCCTGTGACAACCGAACATTGCTCTAATTCCAGCCATTACAGCCTGCTGACCCAGTTGTTTCACTGTGCCCTGAGTGACACCCAGCCCAGGACAGGCCCGTTGGGAACTGGCACGACTCACATGATGCAGAGGTGGACTGCAGTCAACATCCTCAGGATCTGCAGGGAGAAAGAATAGCCTGTGAGAGCCTGAACCAACCCCAGTGCACCTGCTCTCCCTCCAGCATCTCACAGGGGCTGGGAACCCCCAGGTTCATCTCTGGGTGCTGCATCTCTGGGTACCCTCTTCCCAGTAAACACCCAAAGGACTCCCCAGGTATTTCCTAGAAAGACAGGCTCAGAGGAGTGACTGGTACAGGGGATGAGCCTGCCTGGATGACCCCAAAGGATGCTGAGCATCCCCGTGGTGGTCAGATCCACAACCCTGCTAGCCACAGGCTGAAAATAGGTATTTGGGATTGCCAAAAATGCTTAGAGATGGGCAAGGTGGAAAATTTTATATATATTACACTGGTTGTCTGCTGTGCCCCAGATCACAACACTCACACTCCACGAGGAAGAAGAAGCAGATGATGCCCGCAGTGGTGATGATGATGCCAGGCACAACAAAGGACAGGCCCCAGGCAGAGGAAACCCAGGCGCCGGCGATGAGCGACCCTAAGATGTTGCCAACGGAGGTGTGCGAGTTCCAGATGCCCATGATCAAACCTCTCCTGGTGGGGACACAGCCGGGTCAGTGTCACTGGGGTGGCTGCCAGGGTCCACAGGGACCAGAACTGGCATGGGACACATAGGAGAAAAACTCACTTTCCCTTCCCGAACCAGTTTCCAACGCATGCCACGACAGCAGGCCAGCCAGTCGTCTGCACCAGCCCATTGCACACCTGGCAAGAGATGGGGAGCATCACCCAGCAAGCACCGACTGCAGCCACGGAGCCCCTGCACTGTTCTGGGCAACTGGGCTCGAGAATAGCCACCCCTATTCCAAAGCTGTTAAGAAAACACTTGGTTTGTTTGGTTTTTTTCCCTGCTGGGGCAATCCTGGAGCCGTTTGCGTCGTTCCCATGGCTAAACGGGGAGTGGCTGGTGTTGCCAAACCAGCTGCCCGCACTGCTCAGAGACGGGCACACCCGGCGGTTTCGACGCCCACGCCACACACGGCCAGGGTTTTGCGGGGAGTGGAAGTGCTCAGTGTACCCCTGCTCAGAAACCGGGCCACCCCTGAAGGCCACTGAAAAACTGGGATGAGGCCACAGTGGTAAAGCCCGGGCATCCTCCAGCACCACACACCTGTACAACGATGAAATACCAGAGGACATGGATGTCCCAGAAGTAGCCGAGGCCAAAGAGTGCGGTGAAGAGCCCGCTCAGCACCATTCCCCCCGACAGGTAGTAGCGCAGAGGGAGGCGCTCCCCAAAAATGCCGCTGCAGAGAGACGGAAGAGCACAACAGAAGCTGTCACGGATGATACCACCAATGGGCATTATCACACTGAGCCAGCACCCGAATCCTGAGCGGATCCCTGGCTGCTTTCCTGTTAGCATGACCCCATCCCAATGGAAACCAGTTTCCGGCAGACTGGTGCAAACTGGTGAGTGCAGGGAAAGGCCCTGGGTACCTGATAAACATCCCGATGGCGTAGGCCACCAGGAAGGCATTATCCAGCGCCCCAAAAAGCTCCTTGTAGTTGTCCCCATCTGGAAAACAAATATTAGGGCCACCTCAGCCTGGGCCCCATCTTGTGTCCCCTCCCTGTGGCTGCTGGCTCAGTCCTGTCCCCCATTCCCAAAAGCGTCGTCTCCATGGGGATTTCTGGGAGCATGGCCGGGTGCCATCAGCACTGGGACCTGGTCCTGTCCTGTCCTGGATTTCACCACCCACTGCTGCCCTTCGGCCCAGGGGCATGGGCCAGATGTTCACCACTTAATTACCTCCGGGTGCCTAACGAGCAGCCGGCCCCCTGCCAAACCCCAGCCGTGACCTGGTTTTAGGGAATGGGGGGAGCCCAGCTCAGCTGCCACGAGCGTGGGTTTTGGGGTGCCTGTGGGGGCTCAGCCTTACCAAATGGGGCCCAGCTGCACCATGTGCTGCTGTTGGAGTCATTGTGGGGGTTCGGGCCCAAGGCCGAGCAGTTGGGGTGCAGCTGGCTCTGCAGGGAGAGAGAGGGGTGAAATCGAGGTGCTGTCAGCACTCCCCTCCCCATGTCCCTTTTCCAGGTTCCGTGTCCCCACAGCGGTGGTGAGGCCGGAGCTCACCTTGACGATGCTGATGGGTTTTCGGGAGAGGTGGTAGCTGGTGTAGGAGAGGAAGGTCAGTACCAGAGTCAGTCCCCGATAGCTGTGGGAGGAAGGAAGCGGAGATGTCAGGGTTTGTGGGTCAGGGATGGGTTCAGGGACGGGTGGCCCCAGCACCCAAAGGGACTCTTCTACTGGATTGGTGATCTGAACCAGCTCAGCTGAGCTGGTCAGGAAGTGAGCAGACCCCTCAAAAAGCCCAGGATGAGGCTTAAAAAGATCAGCTGAGTTTTGTGAGGAGCATCAAGCAGTGTTTCCACCTCTTCAAGCAGTTACATCCCACCGAAACACGGGGTGAGCAAGTGCCTTCCTGGTGTCATGAGTGGAAACTGCGCTGATTCATCATCACTCCCAGGGTTAATTAAAGATAAGGTGGAAAAAAGAGCAGGGGGCAGGATGCCCTAGGCAATACCAGCTCCCCTTCCTCCACCAAATAACCATTTCATCCTCTTCGCTTGGATGAAACGCAGGGGAATGGGGGAGTCTGGGCTCAGGAAATGGGGATGCTGCTCCCATCAAAGCTGACAGATAAAGCCTGAAGAATCCCAAGTAGGATCTAGCCCTCTCTGGAGCAAGATGAACATCTCTAAAGGAGCTATCCCGCCTTCAGGAACAGTTTTATGGCAGCACAGAGGATGCAAGTGGTCAGGGGCAGCTGCAAGCACACAGACATGTCACGGGGTTGCTCCAAGTTTAGAAAAAAAACAAAAACCTTTTTTTTGGTGGTTTTGGCCTATCCTGCTCCTCTTTGCAGTTTCACTTCTCCCTGGAGCTGCAGCAATGACAGGCGCCCTGCAAATCCAGAGCAACTCCCTGTGCTGGGGTGCCAGCTCCAAGGCTGCACTGTGGCTGAGAAACTGCTGCTTTGCACCCCAAAAAATGAATAAACCACCCAAAATCACTGCTAATGACTGCAGGGCTGATCCAAGAGGAGCAGAGAGGCCATGGTAGGGAAGGAGAAGATAAACTTCACATGCAGTGCCCACCTGGGCCAGACACTTGGGTGTTGGTTTTTATCTTTTTACCCTATGTGTTCTGGCAGGGAAAATTCCAGCTGATGGAAAACCAGGGGGAGTGTTTGGCAATGGGCCTCCAAAAAATCCAAATATTAATGGAAATCAAGTGGGCAGCAGGCCCATCACCTCGTCAAAAGAGAAGGCAGCTGGCGAGGTCTGTGCTGGCCACATCCCACTGAATTTTGAGCATGAGGGCCTGAGACATCTGGAGGCTGGTGGGTGCTGCTGCCCACCTGAGGGTTCCCCCCTCCCCGGGCTGAGTCCAGAGCTCTGGGCTGCAGTCGTTGCGGGCTGATCCTATCCCACAGTGGGTGCCGTGCCTGAGGGCAGTGCTGGGCCCTGGGTGAGTGACCCCCGGTCCAGCGCAGGTCCCCACCCCGGGTCTCGTCCCTGTCCCAGTGTCAGTGATCTCCAGCCCGGCGTTGGTTCCAGTGCTGGTCCCCATGCTGGTGCCAGGGTCAGTCTCCATCCCAGTGCCAGTCCCTATGCCCAGGGTCAGTCTCCATCCCAGTGCCAGTCCCTATGCCCAGGGCCAGTCTCTATCCCGGTTCCACCTCCAGTGGTTGCCAGTCCCAGTGGAATGACACCCCCTCCTCCCTAACCCAGGGCTGATTCCTGTGCCGGTTCTAGTCCCTATCGTGGTGTCGGCTCCGACATCCAGGGCCAGTGTCTGTTCCAGTGCTGGTCCACGAAAGAGTGAGCCCCGTTCCACAGACCGTCCTTATCCCGGTGCGGATACCCTCCCTGCCCGAGGTTAGCCCCTATCCCGGTGCCAGTCCCGATCCCGGTGACAGTCCCGATCTCGGTGACAGCCCCGATCCCGGCGCCGGTCCCTTTGTCCCGAGCCGGTCCCGGTCCCTATGTCCAGGACCGATCCCTCTGTGCAGAGCTGTCCCCGATCCCGGGGCTGGTCCCTATGTCCAGGCTCGGTCCCGGTGCCGGTGCCGTCCCCCCATCCCGCTCCCCGATCCCGCTCACCGGCTGTCCCGGGGGAGGGCGCGGAGCAGGCGAACCCCGGGGGCGAGCGCTGCCCTCATGGCGGGCGGCGGCGGCGGCACTCGGGCACCCCCGGCTCCTTTTCACCGCCCCCGGGGCCGCCGCTCCCGCCCCGCCGGCCCGGTCCCGCCCCGGCCCCGGCCGGGCACAGCCCCGGCTCCCCCGGCCGCGCGGGGTGAACCGGGCTGTCCTCGCTCGCTCTGAAGCAAAAATCGGCTTCAAATCCGGCTGGAACGAGGGAACAGCCGCGCTGGGCAGTGGGAGGCGGCAAAGCCCCGCAGGGACCGACCGGCCCTTTTCATACCCCCCGGGGCTCTGAGAGCTTCCCCAGACGCTGTTTCTTCCAGCAGAAAAACCTGGATTTAACTTTTCCACTCCCATTCCCAGCAACCCTCAAACAGGCTTCACTGCCCTGACGTTGACTGAGCTATCCTAGACATGCTTTGGGGTTATTGCCAGGGATTTGGGGAGTCCTCCTCTTTGCTCTCCCTCTTTCAAAGTATCCCATTTATCCTGCTAAGAGCAGATCGATGATGAGGAGCAGCAACAGCTTTATTTAACCTTCATTCCTTTAACTAAGCCCCAAATCAGCCCACAGCCCCTTTGGGGGTTTCTCCAGAGAGGTAAGAACAGGAGTTCCCAGGGCCTGAGAAGTTCCTTGGGGACTTGCCAAGGAACTGCTTGTCCTCAGCTGCCCGAGAGCTGAAATCAGTTACAAAAAACCCATTTGCAGCTTTAGCCCTTTGCTTCCCTGCCCCCTCACAGGGCAGATCCTGCCCTTTCCAAACCCACTCCAACACCCTGAATTAGGGCTGCAGCACCTTCCCCTGACGCAAGTGGCTGTTAATAAACAGCATCAGCCACCAAGGATCCCTCAGTGAATGATTCTCCAGGGGGAACCGAGGAGCAGTCCCTGCCTCTGTGCCTCTGTGCTACCTCTGGACCCGGGGTGGGTTTGGTTTGTGCCCAATGGGATGGGAACAGGGAAAAGAAATGATCCGGCACGCTCGGCCACCCATCCTTCCTGCCACGGTTAATATTGGAGAGCGCGGCCAGGAAGGAGTAAATATTAATGACAGGGTATGGAATAACCTCTGCCCTGGACCACGTTACCCCATCACAGGAAGTTTTGGGAAAACCCATCTCGCTCCAGTCACCCCTGCAAAAGCCTGCAGATTTTTTTACTAGAAAAACGCTCCTTTCTGGAGCAAAGTAGAGGCTAGGGGAGCATGGGTCAGGTATGAAGCTGAGTGGGTGGTACTGGAAGAGGTCCTCACACAGAAAAGCAGGAGGGAACAATAAATACCTGGTTCTGGAAAGTGATCCAAGTGGCAGCGGCTGGCAAAAGCCAGAGGAAAAGGGAGAGAAGGGAGCAGGGAAAGGTTAGAAATCCTCCCCTAACAGATATGGACACCTTGGACCTCATTTCTCCTCCTTCCACACTTTAAATAAGACAAACAATCCTTGAAAACAGTTTATTCCACAGTCAAATGCTGGAATGCAAGTGCCTGCCATAAACCAACCCCACAGAGCAATCGTCTCCTTCACCTCGACCATCGCCCCAGCCAACTGCACACCTGGAGCAGAGTGGGAGAGGCACAGCACCAACTGGAGCACACAAACCAGCAGAGCAAAGGTGACAGCGTCCCGGCAGCTGGCGTGGAGGGGCAGGCAGGACACGGCATGGCCCCGCTCCCCGCTCACGCCAGTCGCTGGGATACGGAGCTGCCTCGGTCACAGGCGCCTCCCGGAGCGAGCGCAGAGAGCAGCCGAGTCCCGGAGCGGCCGCGCACGGGCGCAGGAGGAGATCACGGAGTGCAGCGCCTGGCTGTAGGCTGAGCAGGACGGGGACACAGAAACGCTGTCAGAGCACGAGAGTGGCACTTATGGCCCGAAAATGGGCTTGGCTCTAGCCTTGCACCAGAGCAGAGAGACAGCAATTGGGGTTTAAGGTAAATCGACATGCCTGTAGTTTTCCACACACCCGTTTGCACAGTCCGCACGCTGAGTACAGCGTGTATAAAGCAGTACACAAGCCAAAGATTATTTTATGAACCCCAATTTCTCTATTTTCCCTCCCAGACGACTCCCAGTTGCCCAGCCAGGTAGTTTTCCCAAGCTGTGCTCAAGGTCAGAGCACTCCATCACCTAAGGAAGGCCCTTTCCACACACCTTTGTGCAGATAATTCAGCATCTCAGGCAGAGATGTCCCTAACGAGATGCTTTGCAGCATTTTCTCATGGTTGTGTCCCTAGCCACACGTGGCCGTGTCACAGCCGTGTTATTTAACACATTGTAGGGGCTGGTGCTTTGCTGAGGATGCCACTGCACTCCCTAAGGGACAGAGGTTGGGTCAAGCAGCAAAGCCCCTGACTTGCCCTCTCCAGAGCATATTTGGAGGAGCATCTCTGCACAGCAGCCCAGGAGCACGAAAATACATATCCTGGTTTGATTTCTCCCTGTACAATCAGGCCCAGTGCCTCCTCTCTGGAAGCAGGAGCTCCTACCTTTGTGGTTTTTGTAGAAGACGCAGTTATTGGCACAAGTATCCGGGTGGGCATCCCAGAAATCGGGCCCACAGGAACACAGAGGGGGCAGGTCGATGTTAGAGAGTTTGATTTTCTCCCTCATCTGGGCTCTCAGAGCTTCAAGATACCTGCAAGGGATCAAACATTCACCTCTGCCAGGGACACCTGGCTCTGCACGAGGAGCGCAGACTGGCTGTACCTCGTGTGCTCCTTATCCCGCTGCTGTCTGTCCTTCACTCTCCTCTCCTCCAGCTGAAGCTGGGCCAGGGCTTCCCAGGTTCCCTCTCCTGGGGAGAGTTCTCGCTGCTCAGCCATGTCTCGCATCCTCTGCTCCTCTGCCCGGCGCTGATTCTCCTTCTGCCTCTTAATCCTGCAGGAGCACACACGTTTAGAGAAGGAGCTTCCCCATCCCAGCCTCCATTCCTGGCTGGTCCCCGGCTGTGAGGTCAGGGCACAGGAGTTTGGGTAATGCTGCTCCTTTCAAAGGCAAAAGGAATTCTGCACTAATCACAGCATGAAATATAAATAAATACAAGTAAATATACTTGCTTTAAACATAAAATGGTCAAAAAAGCTCCCCAAGCCTCCATTCTTCTCCCCATATGGCAACACCAGCCTGTGAATGCTCTCCTGCCCTCAAACTCTTCCTGCCTGCCTGTTTTCTCACCATCACGGACTTCCTCTTCCAGCTCCTTCCTGCACCACATCCACACGTGCTCCTGCCACCTACAGTTCCCCAGAGCTGTGCTTCTGTCCTTGAACCAAGCACGTAGGCTGGGCTCTGTAACACCCGCCAGAAAGGACCAACACCTTGGCTTCCCCACTTCCCACTGCTTCTGATTATGAGGCACCTTGGATCCTCCGTAAGCAGCTTCCACGACAGGGAAGCGTGACAGGGCTGGGTACAGCAGAGACACTCCAAGGATCCCCCTTCACTCCAAAACAGGCTTTAAGATGTACTTTTCACCAAGTTTTCCTCTGTTTCCTCAATCTCCCTTGCACCTACACGACCCTCCAACCCTTTAGTGGGACCTGAGTTGTGTAATTCCTACCCAGCACAACACACATACCCCTGACAAGCAGCAATTGCAAAGCACAGAGACTTTACACCAAAGTATCTGACATTTTATTCTCAAGTGCAACAGTGTGTCCCAAGGCCACTCCTTGCCAGGGGGCATAAAACCAAAATGAAGGCTGGGAAGAAGCCAAGGCAAGGCAGTGTCATTACACAAGACATTTCGGACCTTACTTCATGTAGGGGGTCAAATCTTTATGTCCAGAAGGAAAGTGCTGAAGTAGAACTTCTCTGGTTGAGTTATAAACTTGGAAATGTTTTTTAAATGAAATGTAGAACCTTAAGTACAGCACCATAAATCTGCTCCAGAAACTGAGGCCAAGGCCAGCTCGGGGCTTTACACCCTGTAATTAAAAACCCAGCTCTTCTCTGCACACACTCCAAGGGAAAAAATAATAATAAAAAGTATCACACTAACTAGGAAGGCCCTGGGGCCTGCCAGCATTCACAGGGTAGGAGAAGCTCCCCGAAGCTCCCAAGTGCCATTGGAATGTCAGGATGTGGCTGGAGGAACACTGCTTTAGACTGGCAGTTTTTCCCAAAAAAAGGCCAATGAAAATCCGGCCCTGGGGTGTCTCTCCCACTCTCACAAATTCTGATCACAGAAGAGCCAGGATGGTCAGATTTAGGTCAGTTCATTCAAAGGAAAGCCAGGGAAAAACCAAAAATTAGAGGATCTTTCCTATTTTGCTGTGAATTTGGAGAGCTCCTCCTTAATGAACTCCTTCAAGGGAGAAGCTGAGAAATCCCCACCACAACTGATACTTTTACACACATAACGAGTGTTCAACTCTGGAACAAATGCCTGGAAATCACTTTATCACACTGTATAAGTTTTTATGGCTGTAAAAGTGAAGAGTCTGATACTAAAAACGCCAGGGACAGTCACAGCTTAACCACAACGACATGACCTCACTGCAAAGTTCCTAAACACAGGCTTAGGTTCCCAGAGTCATGGTTTGGGAAGTTGCACCTCTCCCAGCCCCATGTTTTGGCTCCCAACTCCTAAACAAGCTGCACAGGGACTTGAAAACTAGATAGAGAAGTGCTAAAGGACCCAGCATGGCCCAAGGCTCTCTGCTGGGGGCTTGGTTGTGTGAATCCCACTCCAGGGGGTTACAGCTCAGTGCCTGGTTTACACCAGACAAGCTCACAAGACTTTTTCAGCCTTCTGAAGAACCCTGTCCTGAAGGAGGAGGTGACCCCACCACCTGCACGGACTCACTGGGCAACTCTCTGCTGCCTCTCTCGCTGCCGCTGCTGCTCCCTCACTCGCTGCCGCTCCACGGCCATGAAGAGGCGCCGGCACCGCAGGAATTCGCTCTGCCGCTTCGGAGAAGAAGAGAAGGACATTTGGGAAGGATGTCTGGGGTAAATATCGAGCTAAATCGGTGCTCAGCTTGATTTCTGGAGGATGGAACCTCGCTCTCTCCGCAAAAGACCCTCAAACATCTCTGAGTGCACAGGACCCAGAATTGGGAAGCTGGAGATGGCACTGAGGTAGGAAAGACCAAGTCATCTGGAAGCATTGGCGAGCTTTGTACCAGCATCCCTCCACTGAAGCTTCCTATGGATGGAACCTCTGCCACCTGCCAAATTCCTAAACTCTCACTTTGCTGAGGGGAAAAGAGCCAATTCCAACTTCAACCCACTTGAATTTGGATCCACCTGGACACTGGTGCTCCCCTGCAGCTCACTGGAACCCTGTATATCCTCCAAAAACTGAACGTAGGACACCAAGCTGGATTCTCTACATGCAGGAGAACCACAGAGGTGGCAAAACCACTGCTGAGACAAACCCAGGGGCCCTGCAGGGAAGAACTCCCATACGGATACCGAGGGTTTAGTGCCTGGGCTTTGGCTGATCCCACTGATGCAGCAAGGGCAGGGAAACACCCTGGCGAAAGCTCACATCAAAAGCCCTCCTGCTGTGGGGTACAGAGATCGTTTGAGCTCCATGACTCCCAGAAGTTTAATGCATAGATTTTTCATCATGAATGCCAAAACCTTTGGGCTGAGTTTGTCCACTTCACTCAGCAGAGAGAGCCCAGCACAGCTGGAGATAAAGGAGGAGGAGAAGAGATCACCAGGCTGCCAGTGAAGAAAACCATACGGAAAAAACCCAGGCAGAGGAGAGTGCTGCAAAACCAGTTATCTTGGATGGATCAGAGCCAAGGAGATAAAAAGCAAGGGGAAAGGGAACAGCAGGGTTAGGAGAAGCAGTCTGAGAAGCCCCAGCTGTTGTCACACTGGCAAGAAACCACAACCATATTTGGGATCACTATTTGGTTGGAAAACACTTGTAAGGAACAAAAAACATGCAAACTGTTCAGAGTTTTATGCTGCCAGAAAGGTGACAGAAGGAGAGGGAAATGTTCTTCTTCATGGGAGGAAGAAGCAGGAAAATAAAAGTCATTGGCTTTAGGCATCCAAGACAAACATCATCACTCCGTATCACCAAACTGTCCGGGACACAGGCTGTAAACCCTCCCTGTGAAATCATCCACTCAGCATCAGGTCTGCAGGCTGGGCTTCAGGCTAGCCCCAAAATCAGGGAAACCTTTATATTCCAGCCTTGTATCTAAACAAGATAAAGTTGGCTTTGCTCTTTCTTTCTTCTTTTTCTTTTTTTTTTAAGCATTTTTGGCAGCTTCTTGGGCTCCCTGCAACTACAGCAAGCACCCCTTGGTTTTGCCAGGCAGAATGAAAGGAGCCTGTTTCTCCTTCAAACTTTTGGTGTTATCGAGATCCCAGATTTTGTAGAAGGAGTAGGTAACAGCTGCACTTAGTCATGACAGATTTTAAAAAATAACCTGGTGGCTTTGCCCAAGACCTGAGACACCACTGAAGCTGACAAACTAAACCCAGTAGGGGTTTCATACATCAAAGCTCCTCTGAGGCTTCTTATTTGAGCCAGCAGCATTCCCAACACCCAATCCCTTTCAAACAAAACCACGAGGGCTTGGCTCCCCTGGACAGACCTGCTTCCTGGTTTCCTCTTGGTCAACACCAGCCCAGAGTTTGAGGGAAGGTTGGTATTCAGTGTGTGGCCTCCCAAGAGGCTCAGGCAGGCTCGAGTCCGTCACCGACCCATCACAGACCTGAGGGACAACGGGAGGGAGCAGCATCAGCACCACCACAGTGAAGTTTCTCATCTTCCCCCAGCAAAATGCTCCTCACTGGAGGCAGGGCCTCTGCGTGATCCCTACAGACCTCAAGGGGATGGCCCACCTGTGAAATGGGCTTTACCTGGGGTACAGGTTGGCCATGAACAGGAGAGATGTGCCACATCTCGACACAGGAGTCTGAGCACCAAAGTTTTGTCAAAACACCTCTAAGGATATCCTTGGAGGAAGGTTCTGGTTTAGTTTAAATATGGACGCACATCTCCCCAATCCAAACTTCTATTATGAACTTTGTGAAGTGTGAAAGAAATAATTAAGTGTAAGGGGAATTCGACAGCCAACATCTCCCAAAACCTCAGTGCAAACCTCAGCATAAACTTCCGCTGCCTCTCCTGCTCACTATCTGCCCGGCCAGTATTTCTGCTCCAAGCTGGACTAATCCCCAGCCAAGGTTGGGCACACACTGCCACAGCCATAAAGCCTTTGCCAACCACTCCAGGTAATCAGGACGAACCATTTCCACCCCCCAGATACTCAAAAAAAGTTGCCTGAAAACAAAAGAGGAAGGATAAGTACATCAATCCCTCCTCAACCCCTCCTAGGGCAGGGTCTGGCACCCCCAGGCACCAGGATTGCCACAGCCACTTCAGTCATCTGATACAAAGCTTTTTCTTTTTCCCCCTTTTCAAGGACTTTTCTGACTGATTTGATCTCTTCCACCCTCGGGTCTTTCGGCGTGGTCTGAGCATGGCTCTGGGTATGATGTGACTGCACACCCTCGGTTTCAGCCTCCGTCTGGGTGGCTGCCAACCATCACAAGCAGGCAGGAATCCAAGGCCACAACTGTACATGAAAGCAGGGAATGGCAGCACCGACCTCACTGAGCTCCAGTACTGCTCCCCAGCCTGCTTTGAGGACTGTAGGCTTAAGAGTTAAGCAGGCCTGAGGCAGCAACTGCTCTACTCCAAGAGCAGCCTCTTCCAGACACCAAAACAAACCTCATGATCCGAACCTCTTAAGACCAACTTTCCACCAGCCTTACTTTTTTAAATGCGATTTTGATGTAGAAGTCGTCATCCTGCTCAGTGCCATTTGCGGCTGTGCCCTGCTCCAGCAGCTCAGCAGGCAGATCGTGGTGTCCCGCCAGCAGCAGCTCCTCACTCTCATCCATGGGCACTGCAGCTGCCGGGCAAGGGTCTGGTTTCTGGAGAAGGGAGGACATGGGAAGGAATTGAAATGGGGCTGCTTTGGTGCCAAGGGAAAACGGAACACCCTCGGAGCAGCTTTAACACGAGGGTGTGTGTGCTGTCACTTGGATGTGCTCTGGCAGTGCCATGTGTTCAGCAGCACCACGGGGCACCAGAGCTGGGAAACAGGAATGTAGCAGGGTGACTGTAACTACACTCTCCCCACCTGCAGAAGCAGCAGGACAGACGTGTGGGGTGAAGGGAAGGCCAGGCAAAAACCTCTCCAGGCACTATTTCACAGTGGCAAGGAGCTGGGATCTCTGAGCGACACCCGGGTACAGCGAGTACTCCTTCAGATGGGAAGTGGGCAGGCTCCCCAGTGGCAATCCACAATATTTTGAGAGGCAGCAGATTGTTTCCTACAAACTAAAGAATCAAAATGCCAGAAGCAAGCTTGAAGCCAGGATAAATTTTTTTCCCTTGCTTTCTTTTTTTTTTTCCTTCAGCGTGGTGGGAAGGGAAGAGCAGAACTGCTGACAGAGGGAAAGGATGGATCAGTAGCAGAACAGGTCATGCCAACAATTCCTTGATATGGCTCTGCTGCTGTTTGGGAAGGGCATAGAATAGCCTGGAGTCAGTCTGAACATGGAATGAACACGGAATTATTTGATAGGCACAGCAATTACTCCATCAACCTCATTATGACAGACACTTGACATAATAGCTGCTTTGGTGAGGATAAGGGAGTAGAGGGGAAGGGTTATTGCTTTGGAAGGTTGCTCTGGAGCACTGAAGGTAGAAAGACAGAAAACACCACCAACTTTGTGGAATGAGACACTGAGGAAAAGAATTTGGGTGCTACCACGCTGGGGAGCTACAGCAGTCCACCAAACCCTGAAGGCAAAGACTCAGTGAACAGGATGAGCTGGAACACTGGACAGGTCATTTCCAGGCAATTACCATTCTGGTATCTGCTTGGGAAAGCAGGCAATTAACTCTTTGATGCTTTTGACCTGAAAAGAAATCTTGGGGGGAGAGAAAGAGCAACAATTTTAAGAACATGGATTATTGATCACAGGGAATGCAATACTTTACAGGGAAAAAGGAAAAAGAAGAAAAATGGAGAAAATAGGACTGAAGGAAAAAAACATTTCAGCCAAAGGCTTGCTTTGAGCTAGCACCAGCAGGGAGAAAAATGCTGGGACTATTATTGGGAAGAAAAACTCAGGTTATTCCTAGAAGATGAGGTTTTTAAGGATGAACCTGCCATGGGCTGCTGCCAGGAGCAGCAGCTAAGGTGCAAACAGCTCCCTGAAATCTGTGGAGGTCCAGGTTATCAGAAAAGGGCACAAGGAGTGTCTTTCCTTATTTAAAGGAGAGGAAAAGGAAACACCAAATAGAAGATTTTAGTCTCAAGAGTTTAACTGTGACTTTTGAAAAAACAAGAGGAAATCACCTTGCAAACTGCCTGTAAGCCACGAGAAAACAAGATAAGCAGCAACCAGCATAAATTCGTCAAGAATGAGTCAGGTCAGGCAAAGCTGAATGTCTCCTACAAGAGAAGGAAGAGGCCTCAGGCAAAGAGCAGCAGAAGACTCTGGGGTTCAGCTGAGCTCTTGACGTGGCCTAATTCAACACTGGGGTAAAGCAAAGCCTGTTAGATGGAAGTCTGATGTGAGATGTGCAAAACTGATTAAAAACATGGCCCAGATTTGGTCTCAGGAGTTCACTGCACAGAAATAGGGTAAGAACTAGGTGGGCTCTGCTCTTTGATTTCATTATCAGCCTGGATGAAGGAAGAAAGAAGCATCTTGATTAAGCTACTGACCCCACTTGCATAGTAGAAGTATTGGGTGAAAAACCCTTGGGTTCAAACCAAAGAAATGGGTTGGAATACACAGCACAAGGAAATCCAGGGAGCAGCAAAAGCAGAGGCAGCACTACCAAGGGGGTTGAGTCCATGGTTATGTCTCTGGCAGCCATTTGCACCTGAAGAGAAGGGAACACGCTGCTGTCCTGCCAGGCTGGGAACATGCCAAACCTTCATACAGAGAGATCCAGATTAATATTGGAGCTTTTTTCTCCTCATATATCACGGAGTAATAACACAGAGCAATGCAATAAATCAATACATTCCTCCCAGAATAAATCAGGGAAGCTGTTAAACTTCCTTATGTAGATTAACTGTAGCTGCAGTGAGGCTGGGGTGGCAGGATGATCCCAAACCCCTCCCAGTGTTTCTCACTGCTGTGGATGATTTGCCCAGGACTCCCACGGATCTCCTGTAACCCTCTGGCTCACCTGGGCAGTAGCTGAATTATTTATGCGAGGTCATGAATCAACCCATCTCACTGAATGCATTAATGGCTCAAACAAGAAGGATGTTTGCTGTTGGAAACAGGTAACGAGGTTTTTGAGCCCATAATTATTGTGTTTCTTTGAGTCCGATTTGCAAAGTTGACTGACTCCATCAGAAATCCAAGAGTACACAGAAGAGGAAGAGCCAGACCAGCCCTTCTATAAAGGGTAGTTTCTAGATAATCAGCCAAGATCTACTTCACCTTTGGTGAACCTGAAAAAGAGAAGGGAATGAAGATTTACAGGATGGGCAGGAAACTGGCTCCAGAGGCAACAAGACAAAACACCAGGCTGGGTCCCTGCTGGTGTTCTCCAAAGTACGTCAGTTTAAGAAAGGTCTTGGCATAAAGACTGGGATAATAGCTAGAGCACGAAGGTGCTCTTGAGAACTGCAGGAGCAAAAGCAGGATGAAATTCAGCAGAACAAAAGGTGGGACTGACCTCCTTCCAGGAAAGCAGCTGCGTGCCAACCCTTCTCTAGCAGAAGCCAGCCCCCGGTGAGGAAAAACCCTACAGATCTTTGCCACCCACACGAAACAAGGGATTGATGCAATGGAAAGAGTTGTTGAGGTTTGAAGAAATAAAGGCACCTGAAGGGAGGGCTGGTCATCACATTCCTCCCAGATACCCAGATCACAATCTCAACCTTTAAAAGTCTTTTTTGCATTCTTGAGTTCATCTCAGAGATGTTTTCACACACTTTACCCTTGCTGCCTTCTCTGAAATGGGTTACCCACAAGGTGGGTCAGGAAAGCACAGTTTATTTAATTTCTGCTGGAGAAACTTCCTGAATTATGCTTTGGATTTGCTAATTAGAGCCAAACCTTCAGCAATTTGCAAGGTGATTTCTGTGCCCTCACCCCAGGCAGCCCTGCTCACCTCCTGCCTCCAGGCGCCAGGGGACACGGTCCTGCGGGACGCCAGCCTGCGCCGCACCTGCTTCACAGCTCTGCTGAGCTGGGCCAGAGGGAAGGCAGAGAAAAGACAGGACAAGTTCAGCTGCACGGAGAGATCTCGCAGTCAGGCTGCTCCAGCCAAGGAGCTCCAGCAAGGCAGCACGACCCAACGCACAACCAGCCAGGGTCTTTCAGACCTGCCCCAAGGTACCGAAATCCTGATCCGGGCAACTCAGCTGCTCCCAAAACATGTTGCTGAGATGCCAGATCCCAAATTTTCCTGCTTGGCATCCAGCCAGAAGTTATTTTCCACCCCAAGGTACTTCAACTGGAATACATCCCATGGTGCTTCAACTGGAATAACTCCAGCTCCTGGGCGAGCACGCAGGCTTTCTAAACCACCAAATGCACCATAAACATCACTATTAAAAAAAAAAAAAAAAAGCTTAAACAGTCCTGAAGGCATGTTTTCCCAGATTTTGGTCTGCAGGAGACAAGCTGCAATGAGCTGGCACCACCTAGTGCCACCTCTGCGCCAGGACACGGCTGGGAACACACCGCGCCTGTGAGCAGCCACACCAGCTCAGCCCCAGCGTCCGGGAGGAGCCACCCAGCTGGATGCTCTGAGGAGCGCAGGGGAGGAGCACAGCGACATTCAGGGTGACACTGCGAGCTAACATTTCATACTAGATCTAAACCCAAATATTGGGGGTGTGCTGTAAAAGAAAAAAAAGAAAACACTGCCCGTTCCACACTTGAAATACTGAGGGTCCAAAATGCCGAAGCGGGAGGGGCAGGGCTCACCTCGGCAGCTTGCTGCTGGAATGGCTCCCCGTGCTCCTCCTCCGGCTGGGCTGGCCCGGAGCTGACACTGGGCCCACAGATGACGGGAGCAGGAAAACTCTGGAACAGGCATGTGTTCTTCCAGGGGCTCGAGTACTGCACAGCAACACAGCTCTCCCTCTCCGCCTGCCAGGAAAAAGCCAGTGGGATCTCCAACCATGACCCGGCAAGATGTCAACCGTGGTGGCATTTCACCACCCTTGGGTGAAATTTCTTGGGAGGGAGTTTTTGGCTCTCCATGCTGAGACAATACAAAGAACCATCAGGCTCTTCGGGCCTGAGGGCATTTGCGGGCTTCCCACTTGGAGCTGGCAGTTACATGAGGACATCCCTAGTCAGCCATGGAAACAGCCCAAACACCCCAAGGGTGGCCAAAGCTGGTGACATCTCAGTGCATTCTCTTTTCTGCCACAGTCAGATCCTGGCAACTCTCCCCAGCACTTGTTCGAGAGTAGAAAGGATTAAATATATTCATGGGATAATCCAAAACAAGCCCGTGGGGGAAAAGGGAATGTGGAGACAGAGGGAAAGTGTTGTTTGAAAATTGTTTGGCTGCTCTGGAAAAGGGGTCGGAAAAGAGACAGCAAAAAAACTGCTTTGCTTCAAATGCAGCCAGGAGACATGCACATCATTCCCAACTCCTGCCTGGCTGTTTTGTAACTCCAGGCAACTCCGCAGAGAGCTTCAGAACTTTCTTCTGCTGTTGCCTGAGGGAGCCAGTAACCTTTCCCTGGGGAGGCTTCAAAGCACCTCCAGTACCAGCCAAAGTGTCACGCTGACCCAGCCTGCCTGGACACTGTTTGCCACCACAGGGTCTGGAACCTCAGATTTTCTCATCTGTTCTCATTAACACCTTGACTTAAGCTCCAGCGTTTGGATTTTTCCCAATTTATGCTGGGTTTGGAGGAGTTTCTCCTGACAGAGCCTCACTTACTGCTTCGTAGGCCTTCTGCAGCTCCTGCCTGCGGCGCATCCTGAGCTGCCGGTTGACCCGCTGCCTCACCTCGCCCTGGAATCTCCTCAGGCTGGCTGCCTTCTTCCGCTGCTGCTCCTTCAGCTCCTCCTCCACCCGGAATGCGGAAGCCTGGGAGAGGTGGAAGCAGATTTTGTCAGGGTTTTGCTACACTGTAGCATGAGAGCAGCTTGTATCCCTATATCCCCTTTCCCCAACCCGGAGTGACCAGGCAGACAAGCAGCACCCCGAGCACACTTCATGTTTTGTTTCAAAATACGTGGAGTAACAGCTTGGACAATATCTGCTGGGTTATTATGGGCTGGACTGAGTCTGACTAGAGACACACAGCATGCACACCTCTGCCTTTGCCTCTCTGCAACACACAGGGAAGGAAAGAAAAAGGAGACCCATGGAGCAGCTCCCAGCTCCTGCTCCCGTGAAAGGATGCTCAAATATCCAAAGCTTGGATCCAAAAGGAACAGCCTCTCATCCTGCTAACATTCTGCAAGGCTGGAAGCACATCAGGGAAGCAGTTCACAGAGCACAGCACTGCTCCGGAATATCTTCTGCCACCTGAAGTGAAAGATTAAGAGCAATGACCTGAAACCCAAAAATCCCATTCTGTTCTTCTTGCAATTGTGCCAAGCAACTCTGCAACACCACCATGGCTTAAATTAAAACAGCATTGCTCTCCTGGCTGCCCCCACAGCAAGAGAAACCCGAGATTGAAGGGATGGAGGAAAGGGGTGAGGCCAAAGATGAACTTGGAACAGCAGGGTCAGCACAGCCCAAAACTCCAAGATGAGGAGAAATTCGCACTGTTGCAGATGGAACCAAGACAGTGCTCCAGGGAACAGCCCAGCGCCAGCTCACCCACTGCCCACTTCAGCAGCAACTCTGAGGCACGAGGCATTACTATGGATTAATTAAAAGTGTATTAAATAAGCTCAGATAACCCTGGGCAGCTTCATTCACCTCTGGAAGCCTCACATGGGGGACCCCAGGAGTCTCCAAGCCCCCTGAAGCTGTCAGGAGAAGTTCAGCTCCCCTAGAAGTTTCATAATGCCAAGACGGACGTTCTGTGGAATATGGAGATGATTGATTTCCATAAATTATCACAACCTTTCAGGATTTAAATTACAATATAGAAATAAATCATCTCAGAAGGGCAGGAGCTTCTATAATGTTCAGACATTAATTACAGGGGACTGAACTAATCATCCAATATTTAATGCAATTTTAGTCCTCTTAGAATAACCCTCAAAACAGAAATCCTTGAGATAAGCATCCATGAAGATTTCCTTAAGTGTTTCTAATGGGATACAGTGGAGGTTGGCTCTGGACCCTGAAATACTCAACCTTTTTTTTTTTTTTTTTTTTAAATCACCGACACAGAACAAAATCTCGACTCTCTGACATCCTTCAGGGATGAGTGGGAAAGCGAGAAGCAGCACTGACTGGGTTCCCCGACTGATGTTTAAAATTGATGCATTTCTCCTCAAAAAACACAGTTTATTGGAGGGGGATCGACTCAGAGAGATGTTGTGGGCTTGTGCAAAGGGGAGGCCAGACTACGTGGACAACACAGTGGCTTCTGACCCCGCTAAATCACATTAAAACAAATTATTACTTTTAGGAGCCATGCTCCTGGCTGCCTTCAGGCTGTGAAAAGGATCACTCCGGGCTCTGACCCGCCCCGGGGGTTTTAGTGGCACAGTGAAGGGTTAGAGATGCCCCGGCAGATGGTGCCCTCGGTGCACTCACAAAGGCCTGGCTTTGCTCCGGGTGCCCTGGCGCACTCTCCACCCAGACGCCCACGGGTGCCACGCTCTGGCTCCTCTCGGCCAGCACCCGCCAGCGGCGCTGCAGGGGTCTCGCCTGGTGCCTCCCCGGGGGTTGCCCGGCCCCCCGGCGCTGCTCTTTCGAGGGGGGAACCATCCCGGCACCGCCGCGGGCCCGGCCCTGCGGGAGCGGAGCAGGGTGAGGCCGTGTCCCCGGGCACCCCAACCCGCACCCTGCCCCAGCTCCGGCCCCCGCGCCCACCTCCCCCAGCCCCCTCCGAGCTCTCCAGCCCCCGGCACCCCACCTGCAGCTCCCC
>VWPU01004688.1:0-13008 GCA_013398955.1 Callaeas wilsoni | reverse complement strand
CCCTCCCGGGGCCCCGCGCGCCCCCTGCGGGCCCCGCCGGGCACTGCAGGCGCCGCCGCCGCCGCCGCCAGGGGTCAGCGCGAGCCCGGCAGAGATCCGCGATCCCAGCCCGCTCTCGCTGGGATCCCGCTGGGATCCCGCTTGGATCCCGCTTTTCCCACCCGCGATGTGCCCCCGAGCCCCCGAGCCGGATCCGGCATCTCCCGCCCCGAGCGTGCTCCGAGCCCCGGTGCCCCCCGAGCCATGGGAAACCGCCCTTCCAGAGGGAACCTGTGGCACCTGGGGACACGGGTGGCCTTGGCAGCGCTGTGGGCTCCGTGACCTTTGAGAGCTTTTCCAGCCGGAGTGATTCCGTGATTCCACGAGGTGCCGCAGGGGCTGAGCGGGGTCAGGGAGTCCCTAAAACTTTCTGCACGTGGGTTTCCCCGAGCCCAAAGCACACCTGCCCCCAGCAGCCCCGGGCTTCCCTGGAGCATCCCTCAGGGACAGACCCTGCTCTGGGATGGCCGGGGCACCGATCTGCACCGAGTAATTAATGATGTGCCCGTGACAAGGAAGATTTCACAGCCAGAGTTTGGAAAGGGGCCGCTAAAGATCCTGGTAAAGGTCCGGCTGCAGCTGCGGGCTCGGATCTCAGCAGCTCCAGGTGAGGATCTCAGCAGCTGGATCCATCCCTCCTGCAAGACTCCAAGGCCAGGCTGGACAGGAACCTGTTCTATGGAAGGTGTCCCTGATCACGGCAGGGCTTGGAACAAGATAAGCTTGAAGATTCCCAATCGGAACCATTCCAGGAAGAAGCGCAGCACCAGGACAGGGCTCAGCCACCACGAGCACCAAAATCTGCACCGTGGACCCAGAAACCACAGGACACCCCTCAGAAAACGGGAAAAATGCAGGAAAGCCAAACCAAACTCCATTTTCAGCCCGGCCCCACGTCACAGGGGCCGGGGCAGAGGAGCCAGGGAGGGCTGGGTTGTTTTGCACCAGTGCAGGTGTAAAAATCTGCCCTAACTCAGCCCAAAGAGCTCAGCTCGAAACTGTGGAACTGCAGCGAGACCACGGGCACAAATCCAATCCCTCATCCTCTTCTTCCCTGCATTTCAGAGGCAGGGACAGCACAGGGAGCTGGAAAGGGAGGAAGTCAAGGGCTTGGTACATTCGTGGGATCATCAAGGAGAAGTCACAATCCCGAGGGGCTGGGGAGAGACTGGAAGAGCTCCACGCAGACACATTTTCCAGGGAGGAAAATGAACGCCCCAGCTGCGCTCAAACACAGCCTGCAGAGCCTGGAGGCTGCAATCCACAGCTGTTTCAGCCACTCAGAGCTCCAGGTTTGCATTTCCCACCTCTGGGAAGAGCAAAGGCCAGATCCCTCTGGATTTGTGGGCAACAGCAGCTCGTTCCCCACCCAAGAAATCCCCGCGTTCATCCTCCTTCTCCCACCCTCAATCCCCCACCTGTTCCCGGCAGCTCCTCGGGTGCTTGTCCCACATCACACCCGGCTGGCAACACCAGCACAAGTCCCCTCAAAATCCATCATTTTCTAGCAGGACGATGGATTTTCCATCCCAAGGAGGTTCACAGCTGCCTCCTTTCCAAAGGGAACCTTTCAGCTCCTCCCCTGGAGCCAGCAGGAGCCCCTCAGGACAAGCCATTGTCCCCAGTGACCGTGACACGGGTCCCCCCTGCAGCCACCAGTGCCTTAGGAGCATGGAAAACCATCAGGATTCCCCTCCGGAGGGAAAGAAAGGAAAACCTCCAGGGAAGGTGCAGCTTTCAACCTTTTATCCATTACTCAGCACTAAAACTCCAGGAAGAAAACTCCTATTAGGGGTTTCGAGCTGAAATGGCACCAAAAATTCCATGTTTCGATTAAAGCAGCCAGTCCGGCTGTCAGAACAAACCTGCCTGCTCCTCGTTCCCTCAGAGCAGCTCACTGGATTGGGCATTTTTTCCTCAAAAGGGGGAAAACATCATTTTTCCAAGAAGTCCAGTGGGGAGGTGCTTTTAAAACAGGAAAAACACTTATTCTTGACTCACCTCAGAGCGGCAGGATTTGTCCTACAGGAGTGCATGGAATCCTTCCTCCTCCAGAGCCAGGATGCTCCGAGTAGCCCAGAAAAAGAGGGAATTGTAGCCTTGGGCTGTAAGTGCTGCTCTTCCACGTCTGCCCCTCGGGAGATTCCCTGTGACGGAGCCAGTCCCACCAGGACGATGCCAAAAGCAGTAAATCCACCGGGTTTTGGGGGCAGCAGGTGCCCGCGGCCTCCTGGCCGTGCCATTCCCAGCTGCAGACAGAAGGGAGCATCCAAATCCCACCCGAGGCTCAGGATCCCAGTGCAGAGGAACCATCCAGGGACAAATCCCGGCTCCGGAGCCTTTCCCTGGTGGAGGGGACAAGTCCCAGTCCCTGGGCACGGTCGGGCTCTGGTGTCCTCGCTGCCGGCACGAGGAGATCCCACAGCTCCGGTGGCCCACGGCAGCTGTCATTCCCTTCAGGAATGCCAAACCCTGTGGAGAAACAAAGGCCAGGATGAGGGCCAGGAGCGACCTCGGGCGCCGCAGCACGACCTCGTGCCCAGTCCTGGTTCTCCTCGGGGCCCCTGAGCACGTCCCGCGGAGCGGGGCTGCGAGAGATCCCCAAACCCAGCATCCAAAAGGCAGGGTTGTGCCAAACTGAGGGATTTTCCCTGCTGGATTTTCCCCGCTGCTGCCGAGCACAGGCGCTGGCCATGCTGGTGGCCACGTCCCCGGGGAGCAGTGGCCACTTCCTCGCTCACGACCGGTCCTGCTGCTCCTGGCACACGGGATTCCCATTTGAGTCCGTCCAGATCCATCTAGGATTGATCTCCTCGCGGGCAACCACAGCAAGCACAGCCCCGGCGCTCGGAGCTGACAATTCCCGAGCGGAATTCCCTCCAGGAAAGCCGGGCCCGAGCCCTTCGAGGGTGCGGGCAGAGCTCGGAGGCGCTGCCGAGGACGCGTCCCCCACCTTTGGCGATGACCCCGGCGGAGAGCCCAGCACAGAACCAGCTCCTCCCCAGTCCCACCCGCGGAAGTCGGGGACGCGCTGGGAACGGGGACAGCCGGCGGATTTTTGGGGGGGAGCGAGCCAGGTCCCCCCAGAGCCCCTCGCGCGGCCACCCCGCTGGCCGGGCTCGCAGCGGCCCCGTCGGGCCTCGTTAGGGCGCCGCTGCCGCCGGCACAAAGTCCGTATTTGTTTCCCCGCAGGGGTGGAAAGAAAGGGGGTTTTGTGTTTTCTTCCTCTGCTCTTTGCAGGCTGCGGGGAGTTTATTTGACACTCCAGCACTCTTTGTGAGCTGAGTGCCCCGGGATAAATGCTACCCTTAAGAGTTACTTGGCGTTAGACAGAGGGACCCTCTTCAGAGGAGAATGGGGGCTTGTTGGGATGGGGTGGGAGGGGGCACGGGGAGGGGGGCTCGAGGAGAGCCCTCATAGAAGGGTCTCTGTCCTGGCCTCACAATGGAGCGAATTCTTCAAGATACCGGGAGCTGAAAGGAAGGAAGGAACTTTCCTCCTTTTAAAAAGGATTTTCAGGAACAATTGAAGAAGCCGTAAGAAGGGGAGCATTATTCCCCGTCCAGGCCGCTGCGCTGGGAAGCTTCTCCCTCCCCCTCCGAGCCCGGGGCTGGGCAGATCCCACAGACCCCAGCGGGACGAGCGGAGGGGTGGGATGAGGGTCGCAGGCAGATGATCGAGGGGACTGCCCGGACCCTGCGAGCGGGAGATGTCCCGGTCCTTGTCCTCCCTCCCACAGCCAGGCACCGCTCCCAGCCTTCCGTGCCTCCGGTCCCTTCTGCCTCCGTAGGAAAAAGGGGTTATCCCAGGAACAGGGATTAAATACCCAGAGATGGCCCAGGATGCCACCATCCCGCCAGGGGTAAGGGGTTATCCCAGGAACAGGGATTAAATACCCGGAGATGGCCCAGGATGCCCCCATCCTGCCAGGGGTAAGGGGTTATCCCAGGAACACGGATTAAATACCCGGAGATGGCCCAGGATGCCACCATCCCGCCAGGGGTAAGGGGTTATCCCAGGAACAGGGATTAAATACCCGGAGCTGGCCCAGGATGCCACCATCCCACCAAGGGTAAGGGGTTCTCCCAGGAACAAGGATTAAATCCCCGGAGAGGGCCCAGGATGCCACCATCCCACCAAGGGTAAGGGGTTCTCCCAGGAACAAGGATTAAATCCCCGGAGAGGGCCCAGGATGCCACCATCCCACCAAGGGTAAGGGGTTCTCCCAGGAACAAGGATTAAATCCCCGGAGAGGGCCCAGGATGCCACCATCCCACCAAGGGTAAGGGGTTCTCCCAGGAACAAGGATTAAATCCCCGGAGAGGGCCCAGGATGCCACCATCCCGCCAGGGGTGCAGGAACCGCTGTCCCCAGGGACACAACCCGTACCCACGCGGTCAGAGGGCGGCATTTCCATGGAAAACAGCGGGAGAGGGCCCTGCCGGGCGCTTCCAGGTGAGCAGCTCCTCCTCCCCAGCTCTCGGGGAGTTTTCTGCACACCCTGGGTCTCCCACAGCCCAGAGAGAGGAGCTCAGCTCTGCCCGGGGAGCTCCACCGCACATCCCAGCCTTTTCCAGGGGGATGGATTCAGCTCCCACTCCCTCCCAGCGTCCACCGGCGGCCGAGTCCCCCCAGGCCCAGGCAAGCAGGACCCTCCTGCCCCCATCCCAGGGCAGCACCTCCCCTGGAACCCCAAATGGAGCCCTGCTGGCCACACCGGCACCCCAGAGGATCCCCCATTCCCTCTTCCCCTCCAGTCGCTCTGGAAATGCCAGAACAAGCAGCAAACCAAGCCCAAGGAAGAGCTGGATGTGAGGAAACCTCCTGGAGCTCATCCCAACGCGCCAGCAGGGAAGGGACCTGCTCTCCAGAGCCCAGAACCGCAGGGAAGCTCCCGTCAGCTGGAATTCCTGGAGCTCCCGGCCTCGGGGACAGGCACCTGCCTCTGGGTGTCACCGGCAGCCCGGGTGCCAGCGCTGGCAGCAGCTCCTGTCCCTCAGGGACACCTTCCCTGGCACCGGGCCCGTGCCAGCCCCGGCTGTGCCTGCGGGGAACGGGGACGGGCAGGGGCAGCGCCGCAGGAGCTCCCTGAGCGGCCCCCCTACAGCCCCTGCAGCGCCCCGGCCGCGCCTCCCACCTGCCAGCGCGACCCCACGCCCCAAAAGCGTCTCTTCTCTTACAAACTTAGGGAAAACTCCCAAAAATCCTAAATACTTTGGCCGGAGAGTGAAGTTTAACGGAGCAGCAGGAGCTGGAACAAGCCCAGAGGCAGCAGCGGTGCCCCAGCCACCCCGGGCTGGGGACAGCGGGACACCGAGGCCCCGAAGCAGCTTCCTCCACCCGACCAGGGCAGGACCCGCTCCAGGAGTCCGGAGCAGCCCCTCAGGGCCACCCTGAAGCTCCCGTATGGCACAAAACCCCTCTGGCCCTGGTGATCCAAGGCTGAGCTTTACCCAGCAGAGCACCCCCTGCTCCTCCGAGAGACCTCGGAAGGTTTTCCTGCAGCTCTGATCCCTTCCCAGGGAGAAAAGGCAGGAATAAAACCCCGGAGGAATCAGCTTTAGAAACAGCCCGAGCAGAAAACATTTGCTCCTGCTACAAAACCCATGCCGAGATTTATTTTTTTTCCTCGGGAAAGCTGCGCAACCACCCAGGGATCAAACACATTTATTTAAAGGCTTAGGTTTTAGCCCTCAAAAAAAAACATCTGCGGCTTGGCAGAAGGAGCAGCCAAGCGAATTTTAAAAACGCTCCCTCCTGAGGGCACGGCAGCGGCACAACGCTGGGGCCGAGGGCTCGGCCCCGCGTCAGCTCCGGGGAGAATCACCCCGGCCAGGGACCCGAGGTGACAGCAACCCCGACCGCCCTCACCCCGCTTTTCCTCTCGGGTGCCGGGCCGGCAAAGCGCTTCCTGCAATTCCAGTGCTGCCGCGGAGAGGGGGAAAAACCCAAAAACGGGAAAGGGGGAAGCCTTGGAGCTCTGGGAGCGGGACACAGAGCCCCAGCGAGTCCCCGGGGACCCCAGCGGCAAACCCTAATCCTGCGGCGCGAGCTTCCATCAGAGAGGAGCAGCACCTCTTGGGGACTCACAGGAGGTCACAAAAGCCTCTCCGTGCCGTGGTCGCACCAACGCGGGGGACATTTTACCCCCCGGTTTCTGTTTTAAATCCACCTTTCCCGGTGGGATCGGCCCGGCGGAACAAGGCCGCCCTTTGTACAGCGGCTCCGGCGCTGCGCCGCGGTCGCTGCCGGAGCCCTGCGCTCTCCTCGCCCTCTCTTTTGTTGCTTCGCTTTTCCGTTCAAAGTTCAAACAACCCCCAAAGCCCCCAGGAAGCCGCATTGTGCTCCTGGCACGATCCCCGCGCCGTCCGGGAGCCGCAGGGAGGGGGCGGGCGTGGCCCCAAACTTTTGATCTCCCAAAATTTAAGGCGCTCTGATCGTTCCTTCTCCAGGAGAGCTCCCAGCTGGAGGAGCTCGAGCCCAAAGCTGTCCAGATCCGAGGCAGCTGCTGCTAAAAGCCGCCAGGGAGAAGGGATGCTGCTGGATTGGACGTATTTAAAACCAAGCGCAAGGGGAACGGGAAAAGTGCAGCTCTTGAAGAGCCCGGGGCAGAGGGATCCTGACGAGAGCCAGGTGCCAACATCCCCCAAGTCCTCTCTGCACCTGTAACCCTGACCCCAGCTCAGCCAGGTGCAGGTGAGGTGGCACCTGAGCTTAGAGACCCCCAAATCCGGTTTAACTCAGAGCCGCCCCTCCAACACTGCCGGTGACCCCGCGCCGCTCGTGTGGCCGCCCGCTGTCCCAGGCTGCTTGGGACATTCCTCATTTTCCAGCCCAGGAGGGCCGAATCCACCTTTCCCCGCTCCAGAGGGATCTGGGGGCTCCTCCGGCCAAGGGGAGCAGCCTCAGCTCAGCACCTCCAAACCGGGTCCTGCCAGCGTCCCAGAGTGTGGGATGAGCCCTGGGGGATCTTTTCCCTGCCTCCGCAGGCAGGAGGATCCCGCTGGACTCCACAGCTCCGCATTCCTGGCTCGGCAGAGTGAGCAGGGACGCTCCCGCTCCCAAATCCCCTGGGCACGAGAAGCACCTGCAGCTCCTGAGACTGAACCTGCCAGAGGAGAGCACCGGAGCCCCGCAGGGACCCACCGGAGCCCCGCAGGGACCCACCGGAGCCCCCCGCCGACCCACCGTGCCGCCGCCCGAACCCACCCTGCCCNCCGGAGCCCCGCAGGGACCCACCGGAGCCCCGCAGGGACCCACCGGAGCCCCGCAGGGACCCACCGGAGCCTGCTGCCCCTGCCCAGTGCAGCCTTCCCAAAAATCCCTCCTGCCTGGGGAGACACCTCAGCCTTTGCCAAAATCCCTCCTGCCTCGAGAGAAGCCTGAGCCTTCCCCAAAATCCCTTCTGCCTCGGGAGACACCTCAGCCCTTCCCAAAAATCCCTCCTGCCTGGGGAGACACCTCAGCCTGCTCCCCAAAATCCCTCCTGCCTCGGGAAAAGCCTGAGCCTGCTCCCCAAAATCCTTCCTGCCTCGGGAGAAGCCTGAGCCTGCTCCCCAAAATCCCTCCTGCCTGAGGAGACACCTCAGCCCTCCCCGAAATCCCCCCTTCCTCGAGAAACGCCTCAGCCTGCTCCCCAAAATCCCTCCTTCCGCGAGAGATGCCTCAGCCCTCCCCAAACTCCCTCCTGCCTGGGGAGAAGCCTGCGCCTTCCCCAAAATCCCTCCTTCCTCAAGAGATACCTCAGCCCTCCTCAGAATCCCTCCTGCCTGGGGAGAAGCCTGAGCCTGCTCCCCAAAATCCCTCCTGCCTCGGGAGAAGCCTGAGCCTGCTCCCCAAAATCCCTCCTGCCTCAAGAGATACCTCAGCCCTCCTCAGAATCCCTCCTGCCTCGGGAGAAGCCTGAGCCTGCTCCCCAAAATCCCTCCTGCCTCAAGAGATACCTCAGCCCTCCTCAGAATCCCTCCTGCCTCGGGAGAAGCCTGAGCCTGCTCCCCAAAATCCCTCCTGCCTCAAGAGATACCTCAGCCCTCCTCAGAATCCCTCCTGCCTCGGGAGAAGCCTGAGCCTGCTCCCCAAAATCCCTCCTGCCTCAAGAGATACCTCAGCCCTCCTCAGAATCCCTCCTGCCTCGGGAGAAGCCTGAGCCTGCTCCCCAAAATCCCTCCTTCCGCGAGAGATGCCTCAGCCCTCCCCAAACTCCCTCCTGCCTCGAGAGACGCCTCAGCCCTCCCTAAAAATCCTTCCTGCCTGGGGAAACGCCTCAGCTCTTCCCAAAATCCCCTGCCTCGGGAGACATCACAGAGGTGTCACCACTCCTGCCCATGGGGTGACTTTTCCTCCTCCTGACAGCACAGGAAATGGGATTTGGGTTTCTTTTCGCACTCGTTGTGCTCACAAAGCTCCTTCACACCTCCGCTGGGAGCCTCTTCCCAAAGGATTGATGTTCCCACAGCCGGAGGGACCCCACTGTCTCCCCACAGCCCCAAACGGGGCGATCGCTGCCACATCAAATGGAGTTTGAGGGGTGCCACGTCTCCCAAACTTTTGTTCTGGGGCACCTGAACATGGAAAGCACCTGGTAAACTTAAAAAAAAAAAAGCTTGACAGAGCAGATCCAGCTGGTTTTGCAGGAGAGCCTTGGAAAAGGAGAGCACGAAGCGATTGTCTCAGATCAGGGCCCCAGCTCCCCACACACGGCAGATCCCGCACCTGGGGGAAGGACTGAGGTGAACCAGGAAGATTTTTTCCCCCCCGGTTCTACAGGGAAATGAGAAATCTGACGTCCTGGAAGCATCACCTGCCTGCCAGCAGAGAGGGCCGGCGTCCTTGGGAGCCCTGCCCCGCTTTCCCAGCTGGAATCTCCCCTCCACAACCCCGCGCAAAGCAAAACGCAGCCTCTTCCCGAGGCCTGAGTCACCAGGCTCTGCCCCCACTTCCCTCCCCGCGGCTGCGCCCGTGATTATAAAAAGATGTCTCAATTAGCAAGAGCTGAGCAATTCCTGCAGCCTCCAAAGCCTTCGGAGGAAACGCATTCCGAGCCAGCAGCGAGCGACACCAACAATGTCCGGGCAATAAAAGCTCCTCTTGTTCCTACCAAAGAAACCTCAAACATCCTTTCCCCGAACCAGCATCCCCAGCCCTCCGGAGGGATCCCGGGCCGGAGTTCCCCTGGACGCGCCGGGTCCCCGGCAGCAGACAGCGCTAATTTCTGTGTGTGCCGTTGGTTGCAGGTCTAGACTGGTGTGGTCTTTTTGTTGTAGCCAGCAAAAGAAGGGAGTTATTCATATTTTTCCAGGATTCACACAAAAGTCCTCTTGTGCATCCCAGATCTCGGGAATCGCCGGCCCCGAGCCGGCTCCGGGCTCGCCCGGGGGCTGGGGACACCCGGCCAGGGGAGGGGACGGGGCTCGGAGGGGCTGCAGACGCTGCCCAAGGCCCCGCCCGGGCACCTGCCCCGGGGCCAGACTTTTGGGGAACGAATTCCTACGGTAGGGAAGGGAAAAGCCGTGTGTGTGTGTGTGTGTGTGTCCCTAAAAATAGACCCAAAACCCCGCCAAAAAAAACCCCACCGAAAACACCGCAAACGACGAAGGGAAACACCAAGCACACGGTTTTCCTTGGAGAGAAGGGGGAAATTCCCCCCCGCTCGCCGGGACCAGGAGCACCCCGAGCCGGAGCCCCGGGAAGGGGAAGGGCCGGGGGGATACAAAGGAGATGGCACGGGGGGAAAAGCGACAGCGGGGGCTGGCTCCGAGGGGACCCGCAGTGCCCGGCGCAGCCCCCCCGTGCCGGGACCCCCGGGGGGACCCGCAGGAGCCCCGTGCTGACCCCCGCACCCCCTAACCGAGCGGGTCACCCACCTCCGCCTCCAGCTCCGCCGGCAGCGCCCGAAGCCTCCCGGGGCTGCGGCTCCCCCGGTGCGCGGAGCGGCATCTTCCTCATCCTCCTCCTCATCCTCATCCAGAGCCTCAGCCCGCTCCGGAGCTCGCACCGCTCGCACCTCCCGGCAGGAACACCCCCGGGAGCGCCGGGGCAGGAGCCCGGGATGGGGAGCGGGGGCCGGGAGCGGCTCCGCCGCAGCCAGGGATGCTCCGACTGCGGCTGCCGGGCCATTCCCCCTTTTATAGCCCCGCGGCGGCGGGCGGGCGCCGCGGCTTCACGGGACTTGTAGTTCCTCCCCCCGGCCTGGAGCCGCCTCCTCCGCCCCTCCCTCTCCCCCTCCGTCCCTCGCTCTCCCCCTCTGTCCCTCGGTCCGTCCGTCCTCACCTCCGCGGGGAGGGGAGGGGAGGGCGCGGGCGGTTCGGGAGAACCGAGGGTCGGGGCGGTTTCGCTCCCCGGGGGGATCCCACCGCTCTCCACCGTCCCCAGGGCACGGACGAGCCGGTGGTTTTGCCCGGAAAAGTCCGGTTTTCCACGGGATCCCGGGAGCCGCATCCCCGGCACAGCCAGCCCGACGCCACGGCGGCCCTAAAGTGAATGAGTAACCCCAAAAGCCCGGCACGAACAGCGGGCGCCTCAATCGTGCCGGCTATGGGTTATTGTTTCGTTTAATTATTGTCCCAATTATTAATTTAACTTAATTATTAACCCACCCGAGGGATGAATGAGCGATTAACCGTGCTGTTGACTTAGGGGCTCGTTTCAGGCCCGCTCTCCCAAGCCCTCGGTGCCGGCTCGGATGGAGCCGTGTCCCGCGGGTTCCCTCTGCCCTCTGAACCCCACGTGCTTTGGGCAAGGTCCCGAAGGGCACGGCGGGCACGAGGAGGGGGTGGCACCGTGCCCGGTGTCCCCTCCGCGAGCTGTGGCCGGGGG
This sequence comes from Callaeas wilsoni, assembly GCA_013398955.1. Taxonomy (NCBI): domain Eukaryota; kingdom Metazoa; phylum Chordata; class Aves; order Passeriformes; family Callaeidae; genus Callaeas; species Callaeas wilsoni. The sequence continues at coordinate 2,154 of VWPU01004688.1, read as the reverse complement.
GAGGGCGCAGAAGGCGCTGCTCGGGGGGGATGATCCCCAAAATCCCGGCCCAGGGGCAGTGTCCCGGACAGGGACGCGGGGCCAGCCCCTTCCCACCTGCACCGGGCCGGGATTTACCGTCCCACGGCCCCGGAACCGCTGCTGAAGTGAAAGCGCTGAAGTTTTCCAGGACAAGGGGGGCTGAGGGAGCAACAGGGAGAGCGGAGGGGAAGGGAAAAAAATCCCTCCTGGCAGCTTTTCAGGGCCCGAAGCCGGAGTGGAAATGCTTCCCTGCCCTTAATTGCTTCGAGAGCAGATGAATTTCTTGAAGAAACCGCAGCTGAAACGCTGCACAAATCACATTGTTGTGCTTGTGTTGGCTGCCTGCTGAAGGAGGGAAAAGGTCATCGTTGAGGGGATATTAAAAAGGGAAAAAGCCATATTTTAGCGCTGTGCAGGAGGGGGCTGCGCCGCGTTTTCATGGCCGCGGTCTGGAAATTCAAACCTGTTTGGCAAGAGGCGGAACGGGGCTCGCAGCGAGGAAAGAGCTGGGAAAAGGCTCCAAGTGATGGAGCTCGTCCTGCCCCTGGATCCCTGGAATTGTCCAAGGCCGGGTTGGACGGGGCTCGGAGTGACCTGGGACAGCGGAAAGTGTCCCTGATCCAACGGCACCTGAGCTGGGTGTCCAAAGGGCTCCTGCGGGCTCACGGAGCCGTGGGGTTGGATGTCTGGGATTTCCAAAGGCAAATTACCCCTTTTATAATTTAATTCCGAGGTTTTACTCCCTTTCTCGGCGGCATTTCCTTCGGAGCCACGAGCCCACAGGACACGGAGGTGTCAGACATCATCTCCCAAAAAAAAACCCAAAACCCCTGGAGCTCTCCGAGGCTCTGCCGCAGCTTTTGTGTCACCCTCTGATGGGTGTGAAGGACCAGGACAGCCCCTGGGGGCCCGAGCAGCCCGGAGACCCCCAGAGGAGAAGGAATTCCCATGGAAAGCAGCACCGCTGTTCCCAGAGGAGCCCGACGCTGATTTCTGGGATGCTCCCAGCCCTGGCTGTGCCAGAGGCCGCCGTGGGGGTGGAAGGCGTCGGGAGATGCTGGAATGGGATCCAGCTCCAGGCGGGGCAGCAGCCCCGGCCCTGGAAACGCTCGGAAAATGCTGGGAAGTGCCAGGCGTGCCCCCTTCCCGGCTCCGTGCAGAGCGCAGCGTTCCTGCCCCGCATTCCTGAGCCACTGCCGAGCCGCGGGGAGAAGCCCTGGAATGCTGGGGTGGGCAGGGACGGAGCAGGATAAAGCGCACGTGGATCAGGGAATAAAGGGCCTGGGGATAGGAGGAGGTCAGCCAGGTGTTCCCAAGGCGTGAAAAATCCGTGCTTTGCCCCCCAGCTCCGCTCGGAGCAGCTGGAATCATCCTTCATCCCACAGGGATCCGCAGCTCCCGGGTGGCGTGGGGAGCACAGAATGCCGGGATCGTCCAGGCTGGAAAAGACCTCCGAGATCACCAAATCCAGCACGGGAATGTGGCCGCTGGAGCTGCTGGATCTGAGCTTTGTGGGAGCTTTTAAGGGAGGAAATCCCCAGTGCAACGGCCAAGGAAAGGGGAGAGGGTTTTCCTGGAAAGGGAAGAGGGTTTTCCTGGAAAAGGAAAAGGGTTTTGCCGGGAAGGGGAGAGGGTTTTCCTGGAAAAGGGTTTTGCTGGGAAGGGGAGAGGGTTTCCCTGGGAAGGGAAAACGGTTTTCCTGGAAAGAGAAGAGGGTTTTGCCAGGAAGGGGAGAGGGTTTTCCTGGAAAAGGGAAAACGGTTTTCCTGGAAAGGGAAGAGGGTTTTGCCAGGAAGGGGAGAGGGTTTTCCTGGAAAGGGAAAACGGTTTTCCTGGAAAGGGAAAAGGGTTTTCCTGGAAAAGGAAAAGGGTTTTACCAGGAAGGGGAGGGGTTTTCCTGGGAGAGGGTTTTCCTTGAAAAGGGTTTTCCTGGGAAGGGAAGTCCTGCTCCTCCAGGGATGGTTTTAGGGCTCCCAAGGGCACTGAGAGACTACTAGGAGGACGGCCTGGCTCTTCTCCAGAAGAATATTCCCAAGATTCAGCGCTCCCGACGGGCAGGAATTGCCAGGGAGAAAGGACTGGCTTGGTGACTGCTCCAGGCAAACAGGGAAAGCTCTGGGAAGGGATGGGAGC
>VWPU01004684.1:0-68947 GCA_013398955.1 Callaeas wilsoni | reverse complement strand
TATTCTGTGATTCAAGGTTAAGAATTGAGGTTTCTTGATTTCAAAGCTGATTTCCTCTGTAGCAATAATTACACACCAATAAATGATAAAAATTGTGGGGTTGGGGTGAGTGGATGGGTGGTGTTTATTTTTTTTAGCAGTAGGTCTTGTCACCGGCTTTATGGTGACCTTCACGCTTGTACCGTGACTCCTTAGTTTCTTTAAACATCTTCCTGGGGAGAAATCCATGAGAAAAAGGGTTTTTACTGTGTGTTAGTAAACTGAGTCCTTGAATCTTTAAAAAAAAAACCCCTCACTTTACATGTTTTGCAAGTTTCCATGGCTTATCTACAGTTTTTGTTTGGGTTTTTCCCCTATGTGTGTCAGGCTTTAAGAAATGAGGCGAAGAACTTGTAAAGGAGAAAATGCTGCAAACATTTCAGTTTATTCAGGAAATAATTTTAGTTCCTAAAATGTGTGTTCTTTTTGGGAAGCCACAGCGCTGAAGTGAGGCTCAGCTTCCAAATGCAGACAGTGAGTATAGCTAAATTTGAGTCCTATCGTTAAAAATAAAATACTCTCTGCTTCACAAAAATTTCTTTTCACTGAGCAGTGATATTTTCCTCTCTAAGCCAGCTGTAAAATTCCACCACCTCCAATCTCCCAGAGTTACATACAAACGGGAATAAACAGATTTACTCTTTCAGCCACTTTCTGATGTCGTGTTTGACAGAGTCTCTCCCTGATTATTCTTGCAGTTTATCCAGGTTCAGGAGCGTGAAATGTTTGCTGATTCATGGCAGGATTAGTTCGTGCTGAGGAAGCACTGCTGGAATTAAGCCTTGGTGGGAGCAGGGATGTGGCCTGGCTGGCTGATGGAATCAGCCTGTGTGTTCAGCAGGGATAGAGCCTATGGGAATTCTGATATATTCCGTGAATTTGGGGTACTTGATGATTTCTTTTTCCTCATAGTATCTAAAGCTTTAAGTGTTCAGCACATTTTAAAAGTGTTTTCCAGCAAAAACAAGAGAACATCTGAGTGAGTGTGTGTCCAAGCCCATCCCATAATTCTATCTGGTTTTCCTTTGGCTGGAGTCAGGATTGAAAGCACAGCGGCAGCTCTTTTAGAAGTGTCACCTTTACTCTGCTCAGACTTTTGAGGCTGAAATTCACTTTGCTTTACCAATTTCAGGGAAAAATCCTCAGGAGCTCGTTTTGCTGCTGCACTGAGTCACTTGTAGGTGGTTTTGTGGGATATAAATCCCGCTTCACTCAGGTTGTCAGGGAGGCCGCTGATCATTTTTGATATGTCAGGTGTTTAAACCCATGACCAGAGGCTCCTGATAGGATCAGAGATATTTTCCCACCATTTAAAAAAGAGCCAACCCAGCCTTGAAATAAAAAGAACCTGGTAAATTCTTCAGCCAGCCTTTATTATCCAAGAAATATTTGTACTTTCCATTGGTGTCTGTATAGGATATGTTTAATCAGCCCTCTTTTGAGGGTAGGAGAAGTCCTTTTAATGAAAGACCTTCCATTTCTTTCTTTTTGAAATGGGGCTTCAACACAGGAATTTATAGATTATTGAGGTATTAATACTAAATTAATACTAAATAATTATTCAGGTACTCAGGGAGAACTTTCTCTCTGCTGAAGAAAGCACTTTGGTTTGCCAGCTGATAAACTAAAATAAATAGCATTTGTACAGCATCAGTGTACTCCATTGATGTGGGTTTTTTCTATCTCAACTTTTTCAGTGTTTTTCTTCTCTGACTGCACTGCCAGCTGCCTCCCCACTCAAAATTATACTGTCACCAGTTCTGTAAACACCAGAGAAAACACTTTTATATTAAATTCCTTTCCCCGCGTAAGTGGTCGGTGGAGCTGGTAACCAAGTTACTGAAGAATCAAAAGCAGAGGAGCTTTTAATTAAATATAATTTGGCAAGGTGCCCAGAAATTTCCCTGTTGTGGGAGTAGGGAATGACAAACAAAATGAAGAGCTGCCACTGCTGCCTTTCAGAGTGTCTGGAAGATGTATTTGCTTGGACTTGCAGATCCACTACCAAATAGTAATAAAAACAAAAATCCACAGAGCAGCTCCAGTGCCAAGGTGACCTTGTGCAAGCGGTTTTTGTAAGCTCAGGATGAGTTGTGATCAGATTTCACAGGAAGCAAAAGAACAGGATACAAACCAAAATCCAGCATGGTTTTAGGATATTGTTTAAAGATGAGAAGCAATTTAGTGCCATGAGTTGCCCCACATTTACATTAATACCACACGACGCCACATTATTTTATAATTATCCCTGCTTGCACGTGGGCTCATTAAATCATTCATATTCTGCTGCTAAGGTGGGTTTCTGTCTGTGTGTTTTTAGGTGGTGTCTTTGTTTTTATGAATCTTGATTTTTTCAGAAAGCTTTGCCATAGGTGATTCAGGTTTTGGTCAGCCCTGTTTTTTCTTGCCCACGTATTGAATGTCTCATGTTGATGATTTCAGTGAATCCTCCTTTGCTGTATTCAAGGTTGTGATTTCAGTCCCCTTGTGGGTAGATCTTCCCTGCCTTTAACCAGCACTGTATTTGTTTTTAACTTCTAAATCTGCCTGTCTTCCGTTCCCAAACAAATTAGATTCTAACTTGGAAAAGAGGGAGATGTCATCTTCGTGATGATTTTTTCATATTCCACGTATGTTTTGATTCATTTTTGCCTCTATATTAGTGCCAGAACGTCTTTCTCAGTTGTCAAAGTACTAAAATCCCTTATGTAGCAATGAAGTGACTTGAACTAACGCGTCCTTCCAGTATTTATGGAAACACTTGATACAGAGCATTTTTCAGTTCCATTTTCTACATTTAAACTCCTTGTTTGTGAAGCTTTAAAGCACCAAGCCCTTGTATATTAACTTTTCACAAGATTTTAGTTCATTTCTCTCGATCTCTTGACTATTTTGCCCTCAATGTCCCTGTTCTGTGCCCCTGATTCCTGCAGCTGTCAGGTCACACCAAACTCTGATTTTCCCTGGTTATCGGTGGGTTTATTTGTGTTGCAGGTGCTTCCAGTATCTGTCTCCTTCTGTGTTTGTACAGCACTATTTAAATTTGCAACAATATATAAATGTTTTCTAATGACCCAGCCCTGTGGAAGTTAATAAGTCACATCAGAGCCGAGCTTGATGTGTTGTGTTCAGAAACATGTGATTTATTTAAAGAAAACCGGGATTAAAAAAGGTTGGAGTGGAGAGATGAGCCCGGACTGCAAATTTGAAGCTTGCCCTGGGCTTAAATAAAAGTTGTTTCTTAAAATCTATTATCTACCAATGCTGATTTAAATATGAATGCAGTTCACTTTGGTTCTGATTCTGTTTCAGATCTTTTTAAACCAGATTTCATTGGTTTTCCTTAGCAGAAATTTGCTCTTGATGTGTTTGCTTAAAACAAGACTTGAGAAAGCCCATCTGTGTTCTCCAGGCTCTGTGTCAGCACTGGCTTCTTTTTGGCTTCAGGCATTCCTGTGAAGAGCATTTTCCTTTGCAAAACCATGGAATTTTAAACACACATTGGCCAGTGTGTAAAATACAGTACCAAATGAAGTTAGTTTTATTTTTTTCTGAGTGATCTATTTCATTTCTCTGCTTGATCTCAGTTTTAAAGCTTTATTCACATCTTTGTGCCTGGGATTAATTTGACTTGGCACACTGCAGTGTCTCTGTCTCCCAGGAGCAGCTGATAATTTACAATGAATTTCTTTTTCCTCTTCTCTCTATGACTTGTAGCAAAGGTTTTTCTCTGCACAACTCTGAATAATATGCAAGGAGCAGAAATATTTTAAGAATGAATAACTGAGTTACCTGTGATGACTGGAAACTCAAACACAGCTCAGCTTGTAATGAGTCCAAAACTGTTATTTGCCAGAACGTCTTCGGTTTGCAGCAGTGAAACCTCTGAATAATGAATGGTGGCTCTATCTGTGTAGCTGTACAGAAAATATTGGGCTGGAGGCCTAGAGTGAAACAAGGAGTTGACAAACGTGTGTTAATTATATGCTAAATTAACCATATAATTCTATGCCAGAGAAGGAGAAAATGTGTTTTCTTTTAGGTATAATAATAATGTAAATAAGAAAAAGCAGCAATTTGGAACTGACATTTGAAAGATAATTTGTTATAATTTTTATTACTGCTTCCTTTTCTTGGTTTTTTTTAAGTGCCTATTAATTTTTGGAAAAGGCTGAGGCTGATGTGAGTGCCTGTAAGGGCCTGTGTGTCAGTGGGCTGGGTGAACGTGAGCTGGGGCCAGGGCATGTCCCTGGCTGTGTAAATTATCAAATGTCCTTTAATCACACGGATTTGGCAAGGAATTGCAAAGGAGGCATGGGAGGAACGTCCGTGTTATCATAAGATCATGGAATGGTTTGCGTTGGAAGGGACCTTAAAGGTCATGGGCAGGGACACCTTCCACTACCCCAGGGTGCTCCAAGCCCTGTCCAGCCTGGCCTGGAACAATTCCAGGGACGGGGTAGCCACAGTTTAGGGATGTACCTGTGGGATGTTGAAGAACCACAGTCCTGAGAGGGAAAGTGAAAGCAGCATTGTGGCATCTCGGCGATGGGATTTCTGGTCATGGTTATGGGAGTTTTGGGCAGGAAAAATGTCATGAGGAGAGGACTGTGGGTTGGACTCTACTGAAGCAGGCTGGATTTGTTCCCCCTTTGGTGAACACCATCGTCTCTGTCTTCCTGTTTGTATCCTAAATGCCTTTTGTCCTTCCATCAATGTTTTGAATACCTGGAACAAAAGACCAGCAATAATTAGTCTCTAAAATCTGCTAAATGAAAGAGCTGAACTTGTAGTAAAATCCAATTATGTACCATCACATATTAAGCTAGTAGTGGTATTCTCATATGCCAAAATCAATGGCATGGCCTGCAGGCATGCTTTAATTAAAATAGGAAATGTGTATATTATTTTAACCATGCTTGCGCTTCACATTTTCACTCTCTCTGAAGTTCCTGATTATTTTCCCGAGCGAGTATAAAGTTCAGTCTCCGAATAAACCCAGTCCTTTAAAGGCTCAGTGAATTGCACCTGACAGTGAACAAGGATTGGCAATCCAGAGGGAGTTTGCAGTAAATCAGGGAATGTTCCTGGGGCTGTCGAAGGCTTCCTCTCTCCCAGAGTTACCTCCAGAGCTCGAGTGAGTGTTGGCAGCAGCAGAGCTGAGAGCAACCAAAAAAGTGTCAGGGATGAAGATCTACGATAAGCACAGATGGAAAGAGCCAGATACAGGAAAGAAAACAAAGCAGCTGGGGGGTGGAATTTTGTCCCTGGTGAAAGAAGTAGTGAATGGTGAAGAGCTGTGGAACAGCATAAAAAGTGAGATTATGGCAATGGCTGATCAAGTTTTGCGTTACCAGGCGAAGACAAAGAAATAGAGGTGGGAAGTGTTAGAAATTGAAGGGGGGAAATTAAAAAAGAGCTTGAAGAGATGGACCAGACAGGTGGTGTTGAAAATGGAAATACAGAAATGCCTGGCTGGGGTAAGAATGGTCAGAAGAGCATGTGAATGAAAACTGAGTTCAAGGTAAGAGAAGTCTGAAGTGGAGCAGTGGAATCAAAGATGTCAGTGGTGAAAGACAGGTGATGGTTGAGAACACAAACACAGAGGGGGAAAGATATTTGGAAGATTTCCAGAGTGCCCAGAAGCCAATAGGTAGGCTGATCCCAGAGGAGATTCCTACGGGAAAGAGGGAGAGAGAACAGTGGAGTTACTGAAAACGCAGAGCACTCGGTATCTTGGCAGAAAAAGGGTGAGTATGATTTCTGGGTGTCAGAATAATCCTGGAGGAATTCCAGCCAGGCAGGAGACATGATAAAAGCTGTGTACATGTGATGAACACATGAGCAAGAATCTCCACTGCGCAATTTATTTGTAAATTCTGTTGAATGAGGAACAGTAACAATAATATCACTGATGGAAGGAGGATTTGATTAAATCAGTTAAAAATAATGTCAGAAACTGCCCAAGAAATTCTTTTGAATTGAAGTTCAGTGTAAAGTTGTTGGGATCTGAATGGAAAAGAGGTGGTGATGGAAATGGAGCCAAATTTCCATCAACTGGGAAAACAAAGCATGTGGGCTGTGTGTGGAAACTTGCTTCAAGGGTTAGGGGATGTTGAGTTGAAGCAAAAAGAAGCATAAAAAAAAAAGTTCTGCAAAGCTGTACTTGTAAAATTAAAAAAGCCAGCTGCCTCCTATATAAACTTTTATCTTCACTAATTCAAATTACAGAGCTGGAATAGGGTGAAAAAACCTGTGAAGCAAAGGAGGTGTTGGTCTTTAAAGATGGATTATCCCTAACAGCACTCCTGTAAGTTCGACTCAACAAATGTTGAGGCCCACTCTAACTCTGATGGGCATGTCTTTTTTGAGGAATGAAGGAAGATTTTAATTTGATTTAATTTTTATTTGAGCAAGGCTCAGATGATTATTTCTTATTTTAGTCTCCTGATGCCAGCTGTAGAAACCTGGTTCCTTTAGAGTAAGAGTCACAGACTGGAATGGGTTGAAAGGGATCTTGAAGATCATCCCTGCCTTGGGCAGGGACACCTTCCACTATCTCAGGGTGCTCCAAGCCCATCCAACCTGGCCTTGGAAACTTCCAAGGATCCAGGGGCACCCACAATTTCTTCAACAATAGTAAGAATAAAGAATTCAGCTGTGGAGCTGAGTCCTCAACCTGTGTAAAAGTCAGTGCTGATGGCATAGATCATTTATCTGTGACAACTTCTGACCCATTAATGCTGCTCTGCATCCGTTTGATACCTGGTGCTCTGTGGGAAGGGAAAGTCCTGCCCTTAGAATTAGAATTAGTCACGCCTAACTTGTAATTAACAGAGTTGAAGGCTGCTGGTTACTTGGATCACATTCATTTGCCTGTGGTCTTTTTTGTGTCCTGCTGAACCCTGGGATTCAGTGGGACAGCAGAAGAAGAGCTGGGTTATCTACATGACTACCTTAGGTGGAAAATGGATATTTGGTAGAGGTGAAAAGCATTTGAGGTAAAAATGGGTGATTCAAGCCATGGGCTTTGAAGAGCTGTGCTTGAAATAGGAGAAACATTGTAGCAGCTTTTAAGGATAAATTTTACATTCCTTTCATCAGCGTATTTTAGTAAAATACATTAAAATGAATAGGCACTGCAGGACTGAAGTGGAGCAAATTCATTCTCTTGCACAATTGTTTTTTAATTACTGTGTGACCAAGATGTGGAGTTGGAAAAACCTCAGCCAGAATCCAGGCTCGCAGATAACAAGATGACATCCTGCCCATCTTCCCCAAAGTTCCCGCTTGTGCCGGCGCTCCCACTGGAGCGGCGCCTTGCAGCTGAAGGAGAGCTGCCACCTCTCAGCTGCTTTGTGCCGTGGCAGAATAGAAGGAGAATGTAGACTGCTATGAAGAATGCATTTCCTGGGCTCTGAACTGGGGCTCTGACCCCTGCTATCCGCGCTCCGGTAGGACCATTCCGGACATCTCCCAGCTCGGCGCGCCCGGCGAGGAGATGTGTTGCTATCTTCCGTTCACATTCCCTCCCTCCTTTCTCTTGGTTTGTTTTCCACATGACTGGGAAACAATTGCTTCTTCCACATGGAGCCCTTCTCCCATTCCTGGGAAAATAGCGGGGAATGGGGAGCATTTGCATAATCGTCTTTAGTGCTATTGTGGGCGGGCTTTGGATGCCGGCACGGAGTTGCAGACTGGCCACCTGTCCAGAACAAATGAACTTAGCTTTTGTATAACGTTATCTGGTTTTCCACAGTGTTATTTTTGTGTAATGAATAACTCGATTAAAATATTATAAAACCCCATCATTCGGTAAATGTTTGCGTTGGGTTTAAATCCCCCCTTGCAGGGGTGGGGAGGGGGACAGAGTTTCCTCTTTCTCTGTTAGCACAACTATATTTTCAAGCTGCCTCCGACATAGTTTTATAACTGCCTTTGTGAAATTATCCTCATGAATATTAATTAGGGGTGTGGGAAGAAGAAAAAACCAACCCCAAACCTCAAAATGATTTGCATTCATCCTTGTATAAATGATAAATTAAGTGTTGTCTAATGTTTTCTAATGGTCCATTTCACCTATGTAAAACAATTAATTAAACAATTGGCCTCTTAGGGAAGGAAGAAGAGGAGGGTACTGAGGACACCACCCCTGCCAGGGCTGCAGCACGAGAATTAAGCTTGTTCACTATTCACATATTTGACTTTTGCATGTCTCAGTGTTCGTCCTTGATCTCTTGTACTCCTGTGACTGCAATCATAAAAAACTAATTCTAATTTCTTCTTTTAAAGGGGAGAAAAGAGACAATGTGTTCCTGTGTGCAGGTTTTGCCAGCCAAGGTGTGGGATGGACAAACGCTGGGTGCCACGTTTTATTGCACCTCAGCCTTTGCCCCAAGACTGAGTTTCGATTGCTGCATTATGAGAAAGCAAAACAATTCCTTCCATACTTTCTTTTGGCCATAAATAATGTGGAGGTTAACCTGGACAGTATGATTTCCATATTGGCCGTTTTACTTCCATATTCATATCTTTTATTGCCCACATTAAAAAACAATTGGCCAAAGTTCAGCCAAGTAATCATTGCTGAATTATGAACCAGAAGGACGTGGTTTTATTCTTCCCCTGCATTTCTCTTTCTCAGAGCAGTTAAAGGTAAGAGCTGCATTGACCCAAAGCACATTATTATTATTATTTTAACTGTGCTTTTGAGCTCTTTCTCAGTTCAGCAGTGGCATTTCTGCTTTGCTGCTCGGTGGCAGCAGATAAGAGAACGGGAGTTTCTGTCAGTCAGCAACTGCTCTTGGAATTACATTCCCGAGACAAGAACACATCCACCACGGACATTGTCCTGCCTTGTTTGGCTTCTGTCTCGTTCCTGGTGCATGTGTCCCGTGGACTGGGTCCAGAGATCCTCCTGATCTTTCATTTCCCTTAGTTAGCAATCATTTGGGAATGCTGCCAGTGAACATTGTACGTTACGTGTCGGTGGTATCAGCTTTGGAATATTGTTGGAATTATTTTGGAGTTTGGTCTGGGAACTGCTCAGGAAGATGCCAGATGTGTCCCTCATGTAGCTGTCAGTGAGCAGTGTTGGTTTAAAACAAGCTGGGAATATCTGCCAGAGAATCTGCCATGGATCTTTTGCCGTGGGAGAACATCAAAATCAGGCAGTTGTGTTTTGCTGGAATAAAAATAATACCGTTACAGGCAGCAAGGAATAAATATTGAATGTCTGTAAATTAAGAAGTTTAAAGCCAAGTCTTCTTGCTTGATCAGTTAAAATTTGCACATCCCTTTTCATTTTGTGTGAATGGATGATTTGTATCTGTATTTGATAAAATTATGAGTGCTGTTACTATAACCCAGTTAAAAAAAGAGCTGTTTTGTTTGATTTGCTACCCCTGCTAAGGTTTGTAAACCCTGAGCCATTAAAGGTGTGTTTTCACTGCCTGAAATGTGGTGTTTAAAACCCAACAAACCAGTGAATTGGAAAATGGGGGCATGTTGATGAACCGGACATATCTTTTTAATATTTTGCTTTTTTTCCCCTGCTTTGCCTATCTCTCCTGTAATAACTGGAAATTGATTTCACATTTTATCCTCTCGCTCACTGAGTGAAGACCTAAAAGTTCTCTAATTCATAGCCTAAGTTTGTGATTTACAGCCGTGGATCAGAGCAATGTTTATAGGAGCAGTTCTCCAGATATGACTGAATTTGGAGGATTTAAAGTCGGGCTGTCGAGTGCAATCCGATCCCTTTCGCCATTACTTATTGATGAGGTTTCCTAGGTTTTCCAGTTGTCAGCTTGCTGATGGAGCTCCAAGATTTAGGATGTTATGTGGGTATGGGAATCTCGCTCTTTGTTTCCTGATTAGGAGCCTGACCTCTGGTACCTCATTTTAACATTAGAGCGGACTCTGGTGAATAATGGTCTGTGTTGAAAGTGCATCCAGCTGGAATTGCGTCTTGGGATGGGGGTAGGGAGGACTGGAATCTTTGGATGCCATCATGAAGCAATTAGACAAGCTACTTAATAATTTATAGCTTGCTGTCTTAAGGGTTGTAAGCGTTTTGACTGAAGAGGGTTTTGTTTAACCTTTCAGGGCTCTCTGTGAGGCCGAGATTGAGCTTAGAAATGATTTTCCTTTGAAGAGCGGCAGAGAATCCAGAACCAGATGACTTTGTCGTCTATTAATTAATGCTTTGTCTTGCTACCTAAATATAAGAGAGTTTGCTCAGATCTCCTAGAGCTTCAGTGTGTTGTGTATACAGAAAAACCTTTGGGAAGCAGAAAGTGAACAACGGGATTTTTTTGCAAATCTTGCGGTTCTTAAATTCTTTTTTGTTGAATTTGCTTGTGACTTGGTGACTTTCTAGTGTCCTTTCACCTTAAATATTAAACATAATATTTAAAATAAATAGACTGTTTCCTGGGGAAAATGCAATGCTGGGAAAGGGAGGAAAGCAATTGCATATCTACTAGATTTCAGTAATCCTGGTGTAATTTCAGTATTCTTGGTATTTATATGAGTGACTTAGGAATTACATAGACACCTTCCAGTGAAACAACTTCTAGTAATTTAATGTTTAACAGAATAGTCATATGTCCAATCTTTGGTACATCAAAGGAAGAAAAGCCCACCTGGGTTTTCAGGTTCAGGACAATGAGAGGCTCCACTTGCCTGGAGATGTGCCAAAGCCAAAAACCAGAAATAAAGTGCAGAGCTCCTCCTACAAAACACTGTCTGTAGGAACTGACTCCACTGGCACTTCTAGAAATGTTACAAAATTAAAAAGTTAGGCGGCATTTCTAATGATAGTCTGTCAAGCATTTGTCTGGAGAAGAAAATACTTTTAAATATATTGCTGATATTCTTGGATGTGACTGTTTCATCTCCTGTCAATGTGCAGCTGCTTTAGATATATAAATATGTATATAAATATATACTTCAATGTAATAAATATATACATACAGACACTGGGAGATATTTTGATGACCAGATTCAATAGCTGGTTTTTTTGGCTTGTTCCTGTTGTTGTAAGGATGTTATTCAGTGTTTAGACCTGTATTTTCTTTCATATTGCTTTGAATTCAATTCTGAAGAGTGGCACAGTTTCTTGAATTACAGTGTGGATTCATTTTTCTCTGCATTATTCTATGTGTTTCCTTTTTGCCATCAAACTCATCTGTTTTTCTCTTCACTTTGGGGGAGCTTCATTACACAGCATCTCTTCCAATATGAGTGTTAAATGTCATTGTTTTCTCCTAAAAACTTTCAGCCTTCCCACTTTATTTTTCCCTGCTCACCCCATGAGCATGCTTAATAGAACCCTTTGCATAATACTGTTTCTACTTTTAAGGACTGGAATATGCAGTTTTCCCCTGCAGCTACTCTGCTTCATTTTTAATAGGAATAATTTGTGGTTTTCTTGTGCAGGGCTATTCCTGTTGAAATAACCTTGTAGTTGCTAATACTTATCCATGGAAGTTGCAGATTTTTTTCCCCCCTTCTATTTTTTTAGATACAAGGATTACAAATAGTATCTACTGGTCGCTGCAAAGTGAAAGTTGCTGCTTGATAAAAAATAGGAATTCCCAGTACTCATCAGGGCTTGACTTTGGGTACCTAATACTTGATGTACTGCAGTGTGAAATAAGAGCAACTTCACATAACTGCAGTGTAATCCTGGATTAAATTAAGGTGCTGATGTGCTGAGATCAGTGTGGTGGGGACTGACGTGGTCTCATTCCCTCCTGGGCTCACTTCATTTGCATTATGTTAATCTTTGCATATAATTTTTGCTTCAGACTTGAGTTGTTGATTGCCGTGTTTGATTTTGGGAGGTTTTGGTCTCTGTCCTGCTGCCTGGCCTGATGTTACAGAGTGCTGACCATACCCAGGGCACTGGGGCTCCCAGAAACCACAGAAGAAAAATCTGCTGCAGTCTGCGTTTATCTCATTTAATTTGCTGATGCGAAACTGTAATTGAGAACTTCCATTTATCATCGTAGCAAAGCCTTGTGCTAAACAAGCTGGACAAAACCACCTGAGGTGTTGTCTCTTAACGCTCGTGTGTGAAATACAAACCTGTTTCCAAGGAACTCATTTCAGTCCTGTACTTGGCTAATTGTATCTTAAAATATATTTGTTACCAGCACAGACTTTGAATTTCAGGCTTCTCTGGTTTATTAGTACATGAATAAACCTGTGGCTCGAGAGCTTCTCTTGTAACTATCAGGAAATACACAGATGAAAGATTGTCTTTGCTGTTTTAAGAATAAGAACCCAAAGAAATTTGGTCCAAATAATCTCAGTTTGCTAAGATCTGAGCCTTTGCTTTTTTAAGGATAAGAACCCAAGCAAATTGGTCCAAATAATCTCAGTTTCCTAGGATTTCAGTCTTCCCTTTTTTTCCCCTCCTTTTTTCTTTTTTTGGACCTGCCCTGGAAGCGGCTTGGGAATTTTCCAATTTTGATGAAAATAGAATAGGAGGACATTGCATGTCTCTGGTGAAAAATTAGCCCACAATCCATTCAGAAAGCAGAAAAATTATCCACACACCAATCTGAAGAGATGGCAGAGATTTTTGTGCTTCTCCTCCCCACTCACCCTCCTTCGGAATAACCCCACACGAAGGACCCTGCGCTTCTCTGCGCCTTCATTTTCAGCACGACAAAGCTTCGCACAAACCCCACAAGGGCTGGGAGGGTTCTGACACAAAGTGAGGGAAGCCAGAAAGTGCCCAGTTCAGAGGAAATGTACCATATGCTTCCCAATCCCGAGCTGCCAAACTCAACCCCTTCCCTATTGTGTCGGCGCGGTAGAGACCAGATGGTTCCTTTCCCCCGGCGCCGGGCACTGCCTTTTCTCACTCGTTCTGTTTGTCTGGTAATACCAAATCCAGGAGTTTCACGTGTGAAATACGTGTGTAAATCTCTGCATAAAAACTTCCTCTGGTGGATCTGCACTTAGCAAACGTTGGCTGTAAATTAATCCGTGTTTTAAGCTCTCTAAGACAAGCTTTCCTTCTCTCTCTGTGTTTTCTGAGCAGAGATTGACTTGGTGATTTTTTGTTTTCCTGAACTGTTCCTGTTAAATTCTTTCTTAAATGAGCAGGAAGAAATTTCTTTTTCTTTTTTTTTTTTCTCATGTGAACAAAGTCAAACTGAGTTGGACTCCAATGTTCTTGGCAGCTCTTGTAGAGTTGGCTTGCCTTCTAACTTCAGAGAAAAATTGCTTTCTAATAGACTGTTTTTCCCCTTAGTGAGTGCTTTGGCACCTGTATCCTGAGTTATGGAAGAGTTTCTTTTCTTCTACAGATGTTTGAACATGAACACAGCCTTTAACATCTTTGCATTATTGCTGCCAGCTTTTCTGTCCTGTTGAAAATAGAGATTTTCTTATAAAAAAGAATATCCTTGATTTAAGGTCCTACCGTACCTTGAAACAGTAAATTTACCCTATAAAATGCTAGTAAAGACACTTTAAGATTGCTAAAGTCTTATTTAAAATGTTGTATTGTTTGCATAACTGTGTTCTACAGCTTTAAATTTTGCTTTAAATCTCTGCTACTGTTTGATTTATAAAGGACAAAACAAAACCATGGCAAATCCCTGGAAATATAAGGCAATACTTAAAAAGTTCAGCTAAAGGAATGAGGATGTCACATCCTGTGTCCTATAGGATATATGAGGTGTTAAGGAATGTGCTGTGCACGAGGTATTATTGTTGTTAAATTACTGCTTCAGGGTTAATGTGGAGTCTTGGAAAGGTGGGAAATTTTCTGTGGTAAATTAAGGGAATGACAAAGGCTGTGATCCCTGGAAATCACTGCTGTTTGTGAAGAGCTGGATGTGAGCTTTGGAGCCCCCTTGCTTGGGAATGTTGGTATCAGTGATCTACCTCAGACCCAGTTTAATTATTAGCAGTGGTTCTGGTGTGCTACATTCACCTGGGATCTTCTCACGGCAAACTTTGTGTGGCTTCCCTGGTACTGTGGGCACTGTTTACTTTTTCCAGTGGAAAAAAAGCCCTCAAAGAGTTTTAGGATTTTCAGGGATCTAAAATGGATTTGTTTTAATGGCTTCTTTCCAAAAACAAAGCAAAACAAACCCAACAAAATCCAGACCAAATTCTGTTCCCTGGGCTGGCACTGCTGAGGCACCTCCAGTCCTGGGAGCAGTTTTGGGCTCCTGAAGACAAGAAGGACATTGAGGGGCTGGAGCATCTCCAGGGAAGGGAACGGAGCTGGGAAGGGGCTGGAGCCCCAGGAGAGGCTGAGGGAGCTGGGGAAGGGGCTCAGCCTGGAGACAAGGAGGCTCAGGGGGGACCTTGTGGCGCTGCACAACTCCCTGACAGGAGGGGACAGCAGGGGGGGTCGGGCTCTGCTCCCAGGGAAGAGGGACAGGAGGAGAGGAAGCGGCCTCAAATTGCTGGAAAAAACCTCTCCTTGGCCACTTTTCTCCTGAAATTTTTTGAGGTTACCAGTTTCTTCTGTATTTCCCTGCAGGACACAATCCCACCATTTTTATGAATGCGTATTCTTCCTAAAAACCACTTAGCTGGAATTCCCCTCACCCAGAAACAAATAAAGTATTTGTTCTTCATTTTCTCCACTGAAATGAGTTCTCCAGGCCCTTTTCCTGCATCAAGTCTCGAACTTTACCAACCAGAAGAGTAAAGTGGCTTTGGTGTCTGCTGACCTCGGATGCTGAAAATGTTGTTAGGTACAACTGTGTTCTTACTTTGCTCCTCCTCAAGCTGCCTGATCAATCCAGCTGTTTTATTTAGGAAGTCCAAACCTTTGTTTTCCATGACTGGATCATGGTGCCAAAATTCCTTGGCGGATGGAAGCACGCACACTTGTCTCTCTGATTTCCAGGGAGCTCTTGGGTTGTTTGTTCAGCTGGAGGAATTGTCCAGCCGAGGTGAATCATCTTCATTTGTTTTTTAGAAATTTAGGTCTCTTTGTCTTCTACCCTTGACATTTGTAACTGTACTTTTTAGTGCAGATTTAGTGGTTCAGAACAAACCCAGACTGTCAGGTGAGGGATTAAATTCCCTGGCTGTGTAGTGTTTGTGCTGCAATTAATTATTTTACTGATCTGAGCGAAACCTTTCCTCATAAAATCATGAAATGGGTTGTGTTGGAAGGCACCTTAAAGCTCACTGGCATCAAGGACAAGTTTCTTGGAGAAAATGGAATCGTTGAAATCACTGGTGGTGGTTGTGGGGCAGGTTGAGGCATTGTGGTGCTGTGGTGGCAGTGACGCTTGGAATGTGTGACTGCAGCATCCCAGAATTTCTTTTCCATGCCGGTGTTTCCTGAGATACTTGAGGGAAAGGTGCTTTGCTAATTAGTCTCAAACTACATACATTTATAAAGCTGTAGAAACAGCCTGACTGTGCACAATTTTTATTATCATCTTCTATTAGAGGGGTTGATTTCAGCAGGGCTAAAAGTAGACCTTTAGGGCTTAGTGTTGAACAGAACGGACAAGAAATATGAGTTAAATAATTATTTAGTTAATAAGTAGTGAATTCTGAATTCTAGTAGTGCTTCCATAGCAAGATTTGTTAATGTAAACTTTGCCAGACAGACAGAGTGTACCAAACTCCTTAAAAATACAGCATTGTGCTTTCAGGCTGATTTTTACCCCATATTATGATGTACACAAATCTATGCCAAAAACTGACTTAATTGCGAGTTCCATATTCTAAAGATAGACCAAGCTCAGAAGCTAATTAGCAAATACAGTATTAATTTTAAAACTGCAACATGATAAACTTCAGAGCAGTAACACTTCCACTGTTTCAAACTGATCAATAAATATTATGTGAAGCACAACCAATTTCAGAGTTATCTGCCAGCTGTTTTAGGGTGGGAAGAAATCAGCTTTGTACTCCATAGAGCAGGAGCTCTTTCAGTGCTTTGTAATCATGTGAACCTTTAATTAAGAAGTTCCCACAGAATAGGAAATGCTGACCTGCCGGAGGCACTTCCAGGGAATAACGTGGAGCCGCTTCAGTGGCAGCACTGTGGAGAATGAAACAAAATCAGAA
This sequence comes from Callaeas wilsoni, assembly GCA_013398955.1. Lineage (NCBI taxonomy): Eukaryota > Metazoa > Chordata > Aves > Passeriformes > Callaeidae > Callaeas > Callaeas wilsoni. The sequence continues at coordinate 52,840 of VWPU01004684.1, read as the reverse complement.
AGATTTCTCTCAAAATAGTAAATATTTAAAAATGGAATCTTCCTGGATGGCATTATTTTAAAAAAACCTTACACATGCTGTGGTTTATTAATTATGATCACTGTTAATTATGATTTATTATAATGGTCAGTGCACAGTCCCACAGTGAGGATGAGAGAACCACAGTGTTGCAGCCCCAGCTTGCTGGTCTTAAATACAACTTTTTGTAGCTGTTTGACTCTGAAACAAGACAGAGAGATCTCTCACCAGTCCCTGGTTTAGTCTGACTTTCCCTTTGTAGCTCATCCAGTGCTTCCCTGCTTTTTGAACTGGTTCAGAAGTTTGGAACTGGTTCCATGAGGCAAGTGAACTGGTTAATACGGATTTTTAATCCTTAGTTCAGACTGACGAGATCCTATCCTGATCCTTCTATTTAGTAGAGCAGTGGTTGCCCAGTGTTCTCCAGCCAAAAAATACTGTGGAAGATGAGGTTTTTGCCATCCTTCATCAGCCACCCAAGATCTGAATTACAGGAAATTTGGAATTTAATGCTACCCTCCTCACACATTACAAAACTGGGAAGTGTCTGGTTTTGGTCTCACTCAGCAAAACAGAACTCATGGAGGTAATTATGGGGAAGGTGAGAATTTGAGAAGCTACAGGGTTTTTTTTATCCTAACAGGGACTTCGCTTTTTCCCAAGGCTCCAGCTCATGATCCTGTGGTCTGTGTTTCTGTCCAGCAACACAGAGCTCCCATTTGGGTGGGGGGAAAGAGCTTCTCAGCATTCCAGGAGTCCTTAGAGTCAGTTTGGTGCTTGTTGAAAGTGATATTTTGTGGACTTCAAGCAGGGGTTCAGAGATGCAGTGAGGCAGGAGTCCAGAGCGAGGAATGATTTATTTATTAAATTTACAATACCATTTATATATTCTAGTTCCATAAAGCAATTGAACAGTGCTCACACTTCTCCTAGGGTGATTGGTCAAAGTCTCAGACACCCACTTAGAAATGTTTTTTCCTAATATAATGTACACAAGGTCAGAAGATACCAGATATGAATGCTATTTACAAAAACCCTATCTATTGTTTACATAGCTTGCACAGCAAAGGAAAAGTTCTCACAGAATGAATGCAAGAAGAGAAAATTTCCCTGCTAACAGCATTTCAGCATCCGCAGTATTTCTCAGCAGTTCAGAGAAGAGAAATCCCTGTACCTGACAGCAGCGCAGCTAACACCCACAGAAGTTCCTTCAGACTCGTATTAAAGGGCTGCTCGTGGCTGGGATCCCTTAAAGCAGCAGGGAATGGCCGTGGGGAGGTGGCAGACGTGTCCCCATCTCGTGCTTCAGCACAGGTGTGTGCAGGCAGCTGCTGTGAGGCAGAGGAAGGATGTGGCATCGGTGTCCCCGAGCCGGAGGGTCCAGCTCGCGTGCAGGTGGTTCCTCTTCGGAGGGAACGGCGGAAGTGCTGGGCTGTCATCACTTCTGCGTGTGGGATTCGGGTGGTGTTTCGCATTTGTGTCCTGAGAAACTTCACTTTGAGTTAACGCTGGCAGTCAGAGCTGTTCATGGAGGAGAACAGGTGGTCTGCCATGACTTCACTCTCTTCAGTCTTCTAATATCAGGAAGGAACCTCAAAAACCACCTTGTTCCAGCTCCCCTGCCACGGGCAGGAACACCTACTATCCCAGTTTGTCCAACCTGGCCTTGGACACTTTCAGGGATGCAGGAACAGTCACAGCTGCTCTGGACACCCTGTGCCAGGGCCTCCCCACCCTCCCAGGAAGGAATTCCTTCCCAATATCTCATCTATCTCTGCCCTCTAGCAGTGGGAAGCCATTCCCTGGGTCCTGTCATTGCGCTGACCCATGTGCAGGACCTTGCACGTGGCCTTATGGAACCTCTTGAATTTCCCTATTTTTAAGCTCTAGAAGATCTGTCTAAAGATCAAGGTCCAAAGTTGTTAAAAGTTTACCTAAAAGTTAAAAATTAACTCAGCCAAAAATGATATTGTCTAGTGCAGTAGAGAGGAAAAGAAATCTGGTTTATAAGGAGCTGTGTAAAGCAGTGGTTCCCCATCCAAAATGTGGTCCAGAACTTTGGTTTATCTATTAGGAATGGGATTTGCTCAGGAAACACAGACTTCTGAACCAAAAGACAAACAAACTTCTTCTCCAGAGCTGCTAATGTGCCTTTGGCTCCAGGGAGAAGTGATGTGGTGGAAACCTCCCGATATCTTGTAATGCAACCTGAGGCCCTGCCCCTTCTTGAGGTTTTCTAACGGTTTCATAGGGACTTAAAGAAAGCCAGCTCTGAAAAAGAGCTCTGAGTTTATGTAGAACAGCTTCACAATCTAGGAAAAATTATTTCAAGTGTAAGAAAGAAAAATTTTAGATGGCTTAAACAGGAGCTACTTGTAATTTGAAGACTAAAAGCAATCTTCAGCAGTTTTGCACCTTTCACACTCAAAGATGGGAAGAATTTTGCTCAGACTTCTTCACTCGGTGTCTGGAAAGCTGGGAGATTTTTAGTTGCATGGAGTATTGTACTTCCTCAGGGATTGTGGAGTTAAAAATTGCAAGATGAGAGTCCCTAAACTTCAGGCTGCCTGAAATACACTCACTGGATAAATATTCACTGGATGGTGCAGTAAGAACGTCAACGCAGACATTTTTTAAGGAGTCGTTTAGCAAAAGGCCTCAAAAATAACCTGGAATGTTTCCAAATGGCAACATAGCCCTAGCGTAGCAATTTCAAATATGTGATTTAGAAAGTGAAAATAATTTCTCCACATGAATACTGAGCTTAGTTGGTGTAACTGGGTTTATTCTGGTTTGTAAGCTGCTCAGAGGTGGAAGTATCTGTGATTAAGTTACGGCCATGGTGCCACGTCATGGAAATTAAAATTAATTTTTTTTGATGCCTGAAATCCTAAAATTTAGAAGCCAAAGATAGAAGAATTTGGAGGAAAAGCAGTTGGACGCATAGTAAAGTATGGTTTTATTACTTAAAATCTGTCAGGGTACTCACAATAAGGCAGAGAAAGAAATTTCCAACATTGGTTTTGAGCCAAGTAATACAGAATATGAATCCCTAAGTTAGCTGTAGATCCTGGCCTTATGAAAGGTCAGGAATATAATAGGTTAGAGGATATTTTGGTGAATAAATCTGAATTGGCTCTAGGTCTAGTCAGTTTGGCTGCAGTGGATTTATCCTCTGATCATTTCCTGTCTTAGCACTGTGCATGTGTTGTCTTTGAAAACTGCGAAACCTTTGGAAAAAAGGGACAGACGTAGTGCCAGGGGTTTTTTTTAAAGGAGTGCTGAGAGAGGAAAAGTTAAATTATATCTCATTCAGGTTGTTTTGGAGAGAATTAAGATGCTGCAAATGAAACAACAGTTTTAACAAATGAACAAAGTGAATGAGAAGAGCTTTGACGTTTCCTTTGCTAAACCTGATTGCGGGAGTGCCTGAGGTGGTATTTAACTGCTGTACATGAATTTTTAAGCTTCCCACTTTGTTTTCTTTGCTTTCTTGTCATAATACAAAAAAAAGAAAAAAAAAAAAAAAAAAAAATAAAAGAGCTGGGACAAAAATTGGGAAGAGAAAAAAAAAAAAAAAAAAAAAGAAATTAAGCAGCTTGGAACAAAATTGTGAATGAATGAAAGAAATGAAATGAAAGGCCATTTTTTCTGGAATTGGAGTCATCTAATGGTAGGATGGAATATCCCATCTTGAGGAAGGAGAAGCAGCATGGTTAGGGATGCAGCTTTACCTTAGATAACCAGCCTTTCCTGGTATTTCCAGGGAATTTTACAATTGATGCTGCAGGCACAGCGAGACCTCTTTTACCTCTCATTTGACTGCGTTAAAGGCAGTGCAGATGAACAGCCAGGGCACCTTTTGGAAGGTACTGGAATGCTCTGCAGAAGTCCACGTGCTGCCTGTTGCAGGGATTGTTTTCACTGCCAGTTGTGCTGCGGCAGTGCTTCGGTCACGGCGCTGCTGCCTAAGGCCCCGTGTGAGCTCCCAGCACAAGAACTGTGTCTGACAGAGCTCGTGATGCAGATGGAGCTACCTCACATCCTGCCTGGAATCTCTGCCTGGAATCCCTGCCCGAGTCCCTGCATTCTCACTAAACCACTGCTGAATCTAGCTCTGGTAAATAAAATATCACTTGAAATAATCACTGTAATAGCTGTCTCAGACTTTAGTACTGATACTGAATTGTTCTGCTGTGTTCAGGAACCAGGGTTCTCACCTCACGGGCTGCATTGCATTTTCTGCTCCCTTCTCCCTGTCCAAATGTTTCCAAGAGATTGGCAAGTAAAATCTCTTCCAAATCACTCTTCAGGCTTGTGAGGAAAACATCTGTGTGATTGATAACGCTGCCTCCTGAATTTTTGGCCCCAAGTCACTCTGAGTGAGTCAGGCTCCCTGAGCTTGCCGAAGTCCTGTCAAATCTCACTGGTTTAAGAAAGAAAGCTGAAGGCTTCAGGGAAACGCCAGAAATTTCTTGTTTTGGATACATCTCGTTGTGGGCTTCTAAGCAGGGGTTCAGAGATGCAGCGAGGTAGGAGTCAGAGCAAGGAATGAATTATTTATTAAATTTACAATACTATTTATATATTTTAGTTTTATAAAGTAATTGAACAGTGCTCACACTTTTTTTAGGGTGATTGGTTAAAGTCTTAGACACTCACTTAGAAATGTTTTTTTTTAATATAATGTACACGAGGTCAGAAGATACTAGATATGAATGTTATTTACAAAAACTTTATCTATTGTTTATATAGCTTACACAGCAAAGGAAAAGTTCTTACAGAATGAATGCAATAAGAGAAAATTTCCTTGCTAACAGTATTTTAGCATCCACATCTCGTTTCTTCATTTTTGTAGTAGAAGCATTGTTCACAATGTGGACGTTTTGCATTTTAGTTGTGTGGGGGTTTTTCTCCTTTTTTTGAGCAGTCTCTGTGTATGACAATTGCCCTTCATCCTCAGCCAGTCCTCACAGATTGCTTCATTCATTTCACAGAATATTCTGAGCTGGAAGGGACCAGCAAGGATCATCAGTGAGTGGCCCATACAGTCGTAATCTCCTACAGCTAAAAATACGGGTTCGAAAATACCTGCTATCAGTCAAAAAGCTGTTTTTCCAGCAGCGGGAGAGTCTTGGTGTAGCTGTCAAATTCATTTTGGAAGAACCAGCAGTACTGAAATAAAACAGAATTTTCCACAGTGACTGCACCTCACAATAATGACAATGGTACAACATTGCCAACACTTTTTTTTCCCATTTAAAAGTAGAACAAAGCAAAGCTGTCTTGCACATAAGCAATGGATGGGTCTGATAATAAGAATTTATGCACAGTAAAACTGTTACCTTTTCTTGCTGCTAATGGAGAGTGTTAATTTGCAGCTGTTGATTAGTAAAAGTGGCTTTCACACTTCCATGAAATCAGTTTAATTGGGAGTAACCTTGCTTTTCCCAGAGAAGAAGCCAAGGAAAGAGAGATACTAAAGCCTCTCTGTTGTGGAGTGTTTGCCTGCCAGAAGAAGACTTAGCAAACAAAATAATGCTATTTATCAAAAAAAAATCATGTCAGAAAGCTGCTGTGACAACGAGAAGGGATCAAAATGATGCAAGATACCGAAACCACCTAAATGAAAAGCAGCAGTGAATTTGCCTGGCTGATAGTCCCAAACCTCAGTGTTACATCAGCTGTGTCTGTCAGGTTTTCTGCAATCAATAATAGGTTTTTTGGGTACCTGCTGTCATCAGCACCTCTCAATTATTATTACAGATAAAAACCTTATGACTGCTTTGAAAAGTGTCATTAATACGACTTTTTAAAAGTCTTCTAACAATGATCTTTTAATTTGGGCCATCTTCCTCATCCGTTTTCTAGTGGTAAGTCTTCCTGTAAGTATTATAGCCAACATTTTAAAATTTTTTTCTTCCCCAATACCTGTCACGACTGGTTTTATTAGAAAATATCCATAAATTGACTTGAGGTGAGGTCTGCTGACAGGGAACATCAAGTGAGATCTGCAGCACTGGGAAATACAAATCTGAGTGTGTGTGAAATTGTGCTGATTTTTCAGGGATGCCAGAGCTCCAGGAGCATTTGGACAACGCTCTCAGGGATGCACAGGGTGGGATTGTTGGACTGTGCAGGGCCAGGAGTTGGACTTTGTGATCCTGTGGGTCCCTTCTGACTCAGGATATTCCATGCTTCTTTTATCCTCCCTATCATCTTGGCTTTTTTGAGTGGTTTTGGTGCTGAACTTGTTGAGTTTGGAAAGAAAAGGTTAATCCCGCTGGGTTTATGGTTTATTTGCTGACATCAGTGATAGGATTTCTGTGGGCAAAAATAGCTTTATTTATCCCTCTTGTGACTTTTTTTGCATCTTAATTTTGGCAGAGCTTGTCCTCAGCTGCCAGCAAGCTTCTTTCCTGTTTGTGAATGTTTGTTCAGCATCTTGAGGCACATCTTGTGGTGGAGTCTGAGGGAGAAGGGGTGGAAACGTGGAAGTAGCAGCAGGTGGAGGCATCTCATAAAGCTCCAAATCGCATCACAAGTTGCTCTGCTAGGGTTAAAGGAAATGTTATTTTTCCTTTTATCCGGGATTTTTTAATAGCTACCTAATGGAATTTGCATTTTTAAAAAAATATGAAGGAGCATGACTTTGCTACTAATGATCTATTAGCAACATTTTCTTTTTCTGTGTGAACACATCGATCATAGCTTGGTAATAAATTTTTACTACTGTGTAGGCTGTGAGACATGAGTAAAATCTTGTGCTGCTTGAGCTACTTCTGATATTTTTTCTCGGGGTAATTAAGAGGTTGTTGCATCTTAAACATGGTATGGAAAGTGTAAATAAATAACACTGGGCCGTGCCTCTCGTCGAGTGGGTCAGAGGCAAAGGGTGTCTCACCCCAGGCTCTTCCTCAGGACTATTCTTCCAAAATACTCCTGGGGGATTGATTCTTAGCTGGAAAGGGAATTTTCACCCAGGTCTCTCTTTGCTGTGTAGACTCACTCACATGCAGAAGCTGGAGGGTGTTTCTGTGGTGATGGTTCTTTTGAAGAGTTGCAGGATGGTTTAGGTTGGAAAGGATCCTCAAGGTCTTCGAGTCCAGCTGTTCCCCCACCACTAACCCAAGTGCCACATCCACAGGGCTCTCAAATCCCTCTGGGATGGGGACTCACCACTGCCCTGGGCAGCTGTGCTGTCCTTTTCCTTGTGGGGAAGGAATTTTCTCTAATCCAACCTAAACCTCCCCTGTGGCCCCCCCAGATCCTTTCCCAGCCTGGAGCGTTCCGTGGGGTTGTGGTTCCCCAACAGGAGCCCAAACCCAGGAATGCTGCTCAGTGTTCATGAACTGATCTCCAGCTCGGTGATTTCCACAGTGTACATTGTGTTTTCCAGTTGGGGGGACCCAATTCCAGAGGGATCTGTTGAGGAAAACGGGATCAGCAGCCAGAGGAGGGGTTGGTGTGGCAGCAGCTCCCCTTCCCTGTGTGGTTTTAAATGAATATAATGCTGCTGCTTTCTGACCTTGAATATGAAAGTGTTGTTATTGATTTTCTGAGGCTGTGCAAAATGAAACGCAGAGACTGAAGGGTGCAATTAACATTAATAATTAAAGATGAGCTGCATTTGTCAATTCCCCGTCTGTTGTACTCCTGTGAGGAATGGGCTCCTCGTGGGAGCTGCAGCGCTCCTGCAGCCTTGGGTGATCCCAGCTGGACAGGGCAGCGTGGGCTCCTAAGGGAGCAGATGTTTGTGGGTGCTGGGGGCCCCCCGTCCTGATCCAGTGAAATACAAATCGGGGTTCTCACAGCTGGGACACGTTCAGCCCTTTTCCTCCCAGCGTTCCCACCTCCGAGCCTGCCATTGTGCGTTTGCTGGAGCTGTAGGTTGTTTGCTGCTTTGGGTTTTCATTTGTCTGACATACGAGCAGAAATGTTACTTTAATTACCTTTTTATTTTTAAAACTTTTTTTTCCCCTTCTTTTAACAGAGCATTCAGAAGCTGGCTAGCCAATACTTAAAGAAGGACTGGCTTGGAATAAGAGCTGAGGAACGAAGTGATTATAGGTAATTTACCAGTTGGATATCTCAAAATTGCTGTATTTATCATTTCAATTTGTGTCATTATTGTACTTAACAATGAACAACTGCTTTTCTGTAGTTGATTTTTCTTTTTCCTTTGTAGTAGAGCATTGCCAGTTAAAAAAGAAGCTTTGTTTTCCTGAGATTAGTCTTAAATAGATGTTTATGACTTGAATATTTAGGAAGATGGGAGAAACAAAACAGTTTGACAGGACAACAACTGTAATTTGCATCTGTTTGGGTATTAATGCTTGTATCTGAATATAGATTTTAGTGAATAAGTTTAGAGGGATAAGCGTGTGGATCGTTTCATAGGACAAGACAGGAAGAGATTTCATTTTAAGAGGCTGTTCTTTGTGAAGATCAAATCTGACAGCAGGGAGGAGGCAAAGCAAGAGACAGTTGTTTACAAAACTTTATTTCATTAACATGAAAGGTGGATAAAACATGAAACAGAAATAACTCAGTTGCTGAAAGCCTTTGAACAGCACCTCCTAAATATTTGGAATAAGTTTTCAGATGCTTTGCTTTAATGTCTTCTTTGTGTTCTGACAAGTTTTATTTAAAACAGGAAGAAATTCACAGATTTGTGTTTGGGACTTTCAGCACGCTCACATTGTTTGTGTGTTTAGGAGGAAATAAACCGAAGGATCAGTCTCAAGTGTACACAAAACATTGCCATGACACCCAGCCCCTCCTGCCTGCAGCTTGTTCCCTTCCATGCCATGAGATCCCACAGTGCCCAGGGATCTTCTCCAAACCCCTCCCTACCCATCAGCAAGTGCTCAGCCCAAAATGTGTGGGAAAAAGTTGAATCACAAGACAGGAACAGGCGGGAGAATCTTTATTTTTGGTACAACTTCCATTAAATGTTTTGTTCAAAATTGGAGATATTTGCTAGTTCAGCCTAAAGGACTGTGCTTTAGATTTAGTTTTAAAAGCAGTCCTTGGAGAAATGTGTGCTGCTGATACATAAACCAGCCCAGGAGCTGGATTCTGATCTTTGTGGAGGATCTTTCCAGTTCAGGAGATTCTGTAAATCCAGATTTTCAGTGGAACACCTGACCTCCCTTTCTTCCTTCCCACACTCTGTCTGTGTTTCATTATTTTAGGAGCATGTACTCGGTTTGGAAATCTCTCTTAGAAGGCACCATGCAGGTGGCCCAGTCCCGACTCAATATCTGTGAGAACTATAAAAACTTGATTTCTGAACCAGCCAGGAGTGTCCGGTGCTTTAAGGAGCAGCAGCTGAAGAAGGTACTTGTGCTTTAATAAATCCTTTAAACTTTTCTCATTTCTATTGAGGAAAAAAACGGTTTTTAGAAATCTTTCCATGTGGCACTTCTAAAATATGTAAGTACTCCTCATCCTACAGATGTACATATCCAGCTTGTTAAAGAAGGAATCAAAATTCTGAGCTGTTATCCCAAATTATAACTGCTTGGAAATGAGTCTTTTAAAGATGTGATGCTTGGTGGGTCAAGCGTATCTCAGCAAATCTCATGTTGTACTGTAGAAATTCCATTGCATTGGGTTTGCAGTGACAATTGCAAGTGGTTTTTGGTAGAAAAAGTGCCGATTTTAAGAAAAGATCCATCTGAAACCTGAAGGAATGGCTTGGGCAATCTCCAGGATGGAGAGTGGAGATTGTCCAGCCACCTCCTGTAACAGTATCACAAGTAAGTGCTCCAAAAGCTGCTTTAACTATCTGTTTAATTATTTGTAATTATCCCTGCGGAGAAAACAGCGTAGTTCCAGTGAGCTGGATATTCATTTAATTGCTTGTTGCATTTGAAAGTTGTTTATGAGGGTGGAGAGGCCCCTGGATCCCTGGAAGTGTCCAAGGCCAGGCTGGACGGGGCTTGGAGCAGCCTGGGATAGTGGAAGGTGTCCCTTGAATGACAAAAAACCCCCCCCCAAATAACAGACATTTTAGCTTTGCTTGTTAAAAAATGACAACGGCGACCCAGAACTTACCTAGTTCTGTGTTCTAGAGTAGTATTTTGTAAAATATTGGTTACAAATGTAACTAGATATTGGTGTAATGTTGAGCTCTCAGTTTCTGAACAAACTTTTCTACTCTTAGAAACATGTACAATATCTGTTTTGTGAGGGGAAAATTATTAATGCTGTTTTATTGTCTTGTGGAATTTCATTTTTATGTGAAGCTTTCCAAACAATGTTGTGGCAATTTTATAGCATTCTTACTGGCAAATAATCTTACTTTATTCTTCTGCAAGTGGTGATAGTTCAGTGTTTATGAGTCAGCAGCAGAAATGGGACCTTTAAATTTATAGAAGTCATAGGAGTTCCTTTTTTCCTGCACTTTCACATCAGCAAAACAAGTTATTACAATTATCAGGGCAGTATTCTGGTTCAGAGTATTTTAACAGTGATACGCTTTTCCTACAATGTGGAATTATCATCCACTTGGTGGGATTAATCTTCCTCCACAACCAATTTATTGTTTTACACAGCGCAGTCTCTCAGCCTTCCCTTTGAATTCCCAAACAGATAAATAATGGACAGAGAAATAATTGTTCTGACCTCCATCCAGACAAAAGCTTATCAAAATTAAAATTCAGTCAGCGGAATACTTGTAAGGTTGCATTGGAATACCCATCTAAAGTGGCATCCAGTCTCCTGACAGTTTTTTATCCTACAGGGATGCAAACCAAGATTATTTAACTCTCTCAAATGATCTTTTAAACAACTGGGGTTATTTGATATTTTAATTTTTTGATGCTGGCAGGAGATTTTAGGGATCAAAATCCCCATTGATGTTGCAAAACCCCAGTCCTTTTCACAGGCTTTTAGGTCTTTGTCATCCATCCATTATATACAGATTTCTTTTTACCTTTCATTTTTTAATCATGCACACAGAGGTCTCCAAAAATCCCAGTCCTACTTTCCACCACTCCCCAAACCAGGCTCTAGGGAATGCACTCTCTGGAGCCTGTTGCTTTATTGGTCTGCACACATCAAACAGTGGCTTTAGTGGGAATTTTTCTGTGCTCTACAGCAATTTGACAGCTTCAGGGAGAGCAGGGTGGTGTGGTGAGAAGACCAGCTATTCCTGGTTTTTTACAGGGGGCTGGGTGTTCTTTTTGAGCAGTGGAATGCGGGGAGGTTAATGTTACATTGTTGGGTTACAGCACCTCCTTAGTCCTGCAGTGCTCCCCAAGGAGGTCCCATGCATTAATAATTAGCGTAATGAAGAAGCCGAGGTGTTTCGGAGGGGTGTTCACCACCAGGACACCTGGAATGAGGGGAGTCAGGGCGGTGATGATGATATGAAAAGAGCTGGGACCTTTGGGGTGGTGTTTGAAGGACTCAAAAGCAAACTGGTTTCCTTGAACTCCCCCCTGGGTACCACTGGAGCCTTCACTGACCACATCCAGCCTGTGATATCTATAATTAAATAGAAATCCTCTGGACTATCCATCTCCTGTGGGCTTAATCCAGTTTGAGTAAAAGAAAATCTTTAGTAATCTCTTCTAAAAAGAGTTTTAATTCTAGACAGTGATGATTCACTTTGGTTTTCTTACTTAGCACAGATCCTTTCCCATTTTGTTGGGGTTTTTCTTAAGATGGCAAGGTGTCTGAAGAATTGCTGAATAGAATCATTTTTCTTCCTGTTGTGTTGTGTTTTTTGTGGCAGCTTTTGCCTCATATTTTAAAGAAGGAAAGATTAATCATTTTTTTGGTGTCACTTCCAGTAGATTGCCTTTGGATTTTTCCCAGTTGTATTCCGATGACTTCAACTAATTACCTCATCCAAAGCTTTCAGAACTTTTCTGTTTAATTTGTGGGTTATCATTGATTTTGAACAGTTTAAACAGCAGCAGAAGGAAAGGAAGAGAGAAGGTTTTATGTTCTGATCAGTTTTAAAAGACCAGCATGAATAATTGACCAGGAGTGACTTGAAGACTGCATCCTTCCCTATAAAAAGCAGCAAAACAATGATGATGATATTATTTGGATGCAAAAAAAAGTAATATTTTCTTTCCTGAATGCTTTTTTTTCAGTGCGTGGACCAGCTGACAAGGATCCAAGCTGAATTACAGGAGACAGTCAAAGATTTAGCTAAAGGCAAAAAGAAATATTTTGAGACTGAACAGATGGCTCAGGCGGTGCGGGAGAAAGCTGATATTGAGGCCAAGTATGTTTTTGTAATGGCATATGTAGAAATAATTGCAGCCCCAAAAAGCACATTTGTATTAGTTTTTACACTTGATATTTGGCTTTCAACGAGATTCTGCCAGGTTCTCTTTGCTTTTTGCTTCTATACATTTCTGTAGCCATTTCAAGTGCACCCTGAGAGGAAATTAGAACTTGTTTGTGTTGGGTTCTTTAGGAAGGAAGTTCAAGTAACAGCTTTAATTTGGCATTTTCTAAGGACACTTTGTCAGCTGGCACTTTTTTGATATTAAAGCCTCCTGACTGCCTTTTCTGTCCACACATCTCAAATTTGATATCAGTCCATTTAGAGGGGGAGAGGCAACAGGACAATGTTTTTCATTTTTCGAGATAAATTTTTGAGGCTTTAGGTTTTTTCTGTTCCTTGACATCCTAAAGAGGGTGATTTCCTTCCTTCCAGGAAAACAAGTAGCACATGTTTTGGGTTCGGAGTCTGGCCTGTCTTATGGGAGTTTACCACACGCTTTTTTCTTTTTTTTTCTTTAATTTTTGTTTTTAGAAGTTACTCAGAATTGCTCTCAGAGTATGAAGTGATGGTTTCATTAGAGATCTTTTCTGTCTTTCTGAGGGATGATGAAAAGAACTTTAATAAAATTACCTATAATACCTCAGGAAAGTAAACAGACAAACACAAACAAAAACAACCAAAAATTTGAGTTTGGGAGTTTGGGAGCAGATTTATATTGCACTGTTATTCACATTAAAATAGCTATTGACTTGATTTTGTTTTCTTACTTACTTTTTAAACCACCATCCTTCAGACAGCTAAAAAACACTTTTGTAGAAATGGCATAAGGCAGTAATTTGATTTTTTGTGCTCATTTCTGTTCCAGGTCCAAACTTAGTCTTTTTCAGTCAAGAATAAGCTTGCAGAAGGCAAGTGTGAAGGTGAGTATAAAACTCGGATTTTGCTGCTCATTTCGTGAGGCAAATGCCTCAAATTGTCTGGAATGTAGAGGTGAGGGACAGCTTGGAGGGGAAATTGGTAGGACAGGGGATGAGCTAAGGGCACTCTTTGGGCAGAGGATAGAATTATACATGGAACACATACAAAGAGGTTTTTTTTTAATTAGAATTACAACTGTTCCTTGAAGACCACACGTGAAATTCCAATTGCAGGAGAGAAAAATCCACGGGGAATCCCTTTATCATTAGGAAAACTTTAAAGCTATAAATGCTTCAAAGTTTTGACTGTATTAACACATACATACACACGATTAATTTGCTATTAATGTACATTTGGTCGTTCAGGTTCTCATTACGAGCTGTGTTTTCACTTGTTGCAGTTAAAAGCCCGACGATCCGAGTGCAATTCCAAGGCTATCCATGCCAGGAACGATTATCTTCTCACTTTAGCAGCTGCCAATGCACACCAGGATCGCTACTATCAAACAGACCTGGTGAACATCATGAAGGTGAGGAGGCTGGTTTGTGCCTGCCGCTGGGACCCGGGGAAATCTGGGAAGCAGAGGGAGGCTGCAAAGTCGTGGATTGACTTTTCCAATGAGCTGCCGTGGATGAGAGGGAGGGTAGAGCCTGCAGTGGTGCCTAAAAAGCTTGGAAGCAGCTTTCAGGCCCCAAAACTGAGCAGTCACTTTCATTTTTTAATTCACTTCTCTTCTGCAAAGCTCTCTTGGATAAAACTCCCTTGGCTAAAGGAGTCAGGTTTGTCAGACGAAGCCCTGCATTTTCCTTTCGTAAGGAAGCTGGAGATGTTTTAGTTCTTTAGTACCGTATTCCGTAATCCTTTTTATTTTGTATCTGATCAGAACACTTCTTTATGGTGTGATTAATGAACTCGAATTATTCAGTATCTTGGTTTCCAAACTGTGGATTTTAGGGAACAGCAATCAGCATTCCTGTTCTCACCTGTGGCAGTTTGCCAGGTCAAGGCAGGAGTAGCTACTTGAACTCAGAGGAAATGACACACTTAAAAAGTTCAAATCTGATTGCTCACAGTTGTTTTTTCTTAAATATCACTCTAGAATTAATTAAGTGTACACTGTGCCTGTGTTTTAGAGTTCGAGAGTTACAGGTGAATTGTCAAATCAGCTAATTCACACTTTACCTGCTTGCATTTCACATGTTGACATTTTCAAACTTTAATTTGCTCTTTACAAACTATTTCCAGGCAGGGTGACTTAGAAGTCTGTCATTTGCATTTTAAATTGCTTTATTGGGGAAATAGCATAGAATTTTAACAAATCTCTGTATTATCAGCATGCCTTTGTATTTTGGGGGGGAAATATTGCTATATTGATATGAAAAGCAGGTATGTTAGGTAAAAAATGGGAGCACCAAAGGAATCCTCCTTCTTTTCCCTGTGTGTGTGTGCATGGTTGTGCTTTCCTGTTAGTAAAATGTGAATATTTGTGCTGAGGAAATGTTTAGTACATGGAGATGCTTATAAAGAATTTCCTTGTGGTGGTGGAGCTAAAATTATTAATTGATGCTTACATAAGATAATTCCATACTTACATGCATGGTTGGCTGTCATCACTTAATGCTCTTACTTGGGAGCAATTCCAGGAGGGAATTGAATATGTTCACAACAAAACAAATAAAAAGGGTGTTTGAAATCATTTTTTAAAATGAGCAAATAGCCCTGGTAAATTTTTTTTTCAAGCTTTTCTGAAGCAGAACCTTTTTTTTTCATACAGAAAAAAACCTTACAGCTTATTCTTTGATACAAATAATTGTGGTTTGCTGAAAGCCTAAGTGCTTTCATCCAGCCAAATTACTCTGGAAGGAAAGGACAACACTCAGGGTTTATTTTTCTGCATCTCTCAGATATTTATAGCAGTTGAATCTCTTTGTCTGGTAAACAAAAGTGTGTTTTTAATGAGGAGCTGTAAATTCGGCTCTCTTGCGCTGTTGGTCATGAGCAAAACTCTGTGGGAACACACCCAGGTGTCCTGGGAATGGGGTCATTCTCTGGAGCAAGGCAGAGAATGTCACAGGCAAGGTCCCAGATTGAAATGGCTGCTGGAGATTTTAGGGGAGAGAGGGAAAAAATCCTCAGGAAAACCAAGGACAGTGCATCACTGGACTCCAGTTCCTTCATCCAGGAGCTCCAATGTAAATTCAAGTGTGAAACTGCTTAAATATCTAAATAAATATAATAGAAACAGGAGCTTCTAATCTGGAAGGGGATTTGCTGGCAGGGTCCTGGTTTCTCCTTTTCCTCCTCCTGAAATTCCTGATGGAACCACACTGTATAAAGTACAGAAATGGTTATTTTATTTAGCAGAATGATTTAACACAAATGGAGAAGGAGCTGGAGAGAGGGACCATTTGAAGGTGAAGAATCATTCAGTATAAGCAAATGTAAAATGACTGAGAGATGCAGCAATATCTTGCCAATTTTGGTTGACCAGGCAGAAAATAGCACATGAAATTAATGTTAAAAAGAGAAGTGCAGTAACTCGGAGAAAAATTGCTGCCTACAGAATAAAAATAGCCATTACCATTTTTGAAAGAGATGCTAGAACTGTAAAATGGAGTGAAGGGTAAAGAAGTGGAGACACCTGTGCAATGTTCCTAATTTCCAGGTGACATCACTGGGAAGGGAGGATTTTGGAAGGGGGTTTCACCCTTCCAGCACAGTTTCTGTTTCAGTAGCTTGAGTGGTGGTGTGACTCGGTGTATTTTACATGCTATAATGCAGTTGTAGTGTCTAAACTAAACATCTTTGCTACTGTGTTGTGATTAATATTCTAAAAATGTGCCTTTTATCTCAGTATTAGTAAGTCCTTAGGTATTCCTGTAGTGCCACGTGCTGTCTGTGTTTCCCCATTTAGCTGCCCTTGAGGTGATCTTTGAACTGCTCAGGGCTCTCCACATTTCTAAATCACATCAAGTATCTCCTCAAACTGTTCAGATTCTGGACCCACTCTCTGTTTTTCTAGTTGTTACCCGAAGGTTATAAAATCTTCAGCGATGGAAAAAACACATGCAGACTTTTCAGCTGATAACTTGGCTGTATTCCTGTATATAACATTTACAGATGTTTCAGAGGCTTCTCCTGTTTGCATCCCTCATGGACAGTTTCTCCATAGGTTTTGGTTTTCATGGAGTTCTTGTTTCCAGAATTAGAACGGTGCTGTGTGGGTTCTGTTGCCTCTGGCTCGCTGGAAGCCAGGGTTGGCTTGGCTGGAACGCAGCCAGTCCCTGGCCACGACGTGCATCCAGCTGCTGCCTTTGGGTTGGAGCTGTGGCACTGCGCTCTCAGACCATCCCTCTGGACCATCTGCATGTGAAGGCAGGGCTCACATTCCTAGAAAACACGAGATTTTACTCTCAGCTTTGGCATCGACTTGTTTGCATTGATAAAGGGTGAGTTAAAAACTCAGCTGATTTGGCTGCCTCTTCCCGTCTCTTTTCTCCTGATATTAAACTACCTTTTATTTCAGTAGGCTAAAAGGTGCCTTACTTAAATAGAATCATGGAGTGTTTATTATTGGATGTGGACATCAAAGGTTGCTGCTGGCATCCTGTGTGAGCTGTGCTGAACACAGACAAGGTGGAGTTCTTGCACACCTTGTCTTGCTGACAGCCTGGAGAACGGATCTTCAGTGCTTTGTAACAACGAAATCCAATAAAAGGCTGTGCTGGTGTTGGAGAAAGGAGTGGTGGAGATATTTTGCAGCCACTGCCCAAGGTATTTGCAAGCTGTTGGGAAAGTGTGACGTGTGCTGGCCTGAGACACCCTGGGCTGCTCCCAAGAGGAAGCTGCTGCTGGGTTTGTTCCTTGTGTCTGCCTCTGGAATGCTGCTGCTGTGCTGCCCTGTGACAGATGAATCACAAATCCACCGTGTGGCCTTGTTCCATTTTCTGTGACAGGCAACAAAAGGACCTTTTCATAGGCAGGGTTCCTGGTACACACAGCTCCCCCTAATTTTCAGTGGTTCAGAATATGTTACTTTATTTTGCAACGTTTTTATGCAGAGGAGAAAAAGTGATTGGCTCTGCTGTGTTTGTAACTGTGAAAGCCATCACAAACTAAACAGGGATGCTTGGAATGAAAATAAAAAATGCTTCCAGCTTTTTTAATAGGATGAAGAATTGTTCCTACTGTGCCTTCCTAGTTTTCCAATTACACCAGTTTATAAGGAGCAAAGCCATTCTAGGTCTCCATTTAGAAAATATTTTAATCCTTTTGCCTTTTTATCTGTCCTTTATGTCCATTTCAGTCTCTGCAGTGAAATTAAAACCCCCCAGAGCACAGACTAAATAAAGCCTCGTAATGTTTTGTTCTTTGCCAGTTTCCTGACAAGCTGCTTAGGAAGAGTTGCCATCACCTGAGTGTGAAAGTACAGTCTACAAACATTTTTAAAAATAAGTTGTCTGCCTGGTGCTTAGGTTTTTCCTTTCAGCTGAGGTCAGAAGGAAGTCTAAGATGATGGTTGAAGTCAAATCCTTCGTCCTTTTAGAAACTTCATAATTTTTTATTGCTGTGCTCCTAATTCTATGTGTTCCCCTCATGAACCATCTCAAAGAGTGGCTTTACACAGCAACTTACGATGAGGAAATGTTGATATGAAAAGAAGAAAAGCGGGTGTGCTGGACACTTTCAATAGTCCTGAGATTGTTTAAAGAGGGAAAGAAAGAGGGAACAAAAGCTTAGATTTCAAAATCACGGAATGGTTTAGGTTGGAAGGGACTTCAGTTCCAATTCCCTGCCATGGACAGGGACACCTTCCACTATCCCATGCTGTTCCAGCCTGGCCTGGAACAATTCCAGGGATGGGCAGCCAGAGCTGAGGAACAAGTTACAGGTGGTGCTGCATTTTTTATGAACACAGAAAGATTCTGGAGAAGGTAGCAGGCAGTAGCAGCAGGTATTTCTAAACTAAGCTCTTTCAAAAAAAAAAAAAATTCATGTCATGGCTCATGTGGGCTTTGGTGTTTGAGGGAGAACAGTGTCAAAAGCTGGTGCTTTCTCTTTATGTTTTCAGTGGTTTCTTTTATCTTCTTGTAATTATCAGGCTGCTTTTCTGTTTTTTTCTGTACTTTCCAGTTTGCTTGACACGAGGAAGTGGAGTTGTGTAATTTGGCTCTTGTTCTTGATCAGAGTTCTTGTGATGATTTGGCAGGTTTGAATAAAAACTTTGTTGCATCATTTCCCTGCAACTGCCCTTTGCTCAGGTGTCGGTGACAGTAACAACACAAGTTACAGCAGTGCTTTGTTAATTTGAGAGGTTGATTTATAAAATTACAGGTGAAGTGTGGCTTTCCCACAGTGTTGCTGGTTTTTAAGGATTCTGATAGAGGAAGGGATCTGGCTGACTTCCAAGGAATGAGCAACCTGGTGTGCTTGACCCTGCTCTGAGTGCAGAGGCTGAACCAATATCTCCCTTTTAAACCTGAATTACTCTATCATTCCTTAAAACAGCATTTTTTGGTAAGGAGGTTCTTCTTGGGGTTCCCTACCTTCTGCTTTCTGGTTTTGGTTTTTTAATGCAGTTAGTAGTAAGTGCATGAGTTCCAGCAGTGCTGGAACCTTCATGTTCTGGTCAGCCCTGTTTTTTATTTGTCAGTATGGTTGGGAGGTTTTGTGAAGCTGTGTTGACTTCTCTGTTTTCAGCCCAGTCATCTATCACTTTTCCCGAGCACTTTCAATGATCATTTAAAACAAATGTAAATGCAGGCTCCAAGCATGACTTGCACAAATGAGATTCAGCTGGAGCTGGCAGTGTTTATAAAAATGACCCCAAATTGAGGACTTGGTGGCTTTCAGTTAATAATTTGCTTTATGCTCTGAAATTAATAGGATGTGTGTGGCAAAGGGTTCTTTCCCCTGGTGGCTCTGTCTGAATTGAAAAATAAGTTGACACGGTAGCTGAAAGTCTTCAGTTGGCTCAAGAATGTTATCCCAGCACTGCTGTGTCCTGTAGAAATAAAATGGGTACCATTTGCATCAGCACATACTTCTGTAGCCTCTGGAACAAGCAGAACCAATATTATCACTGTAAGAAATCAATTTACGTCCATGTTATTGTTTCAGACTTTCAGTAATGATTGAGCAGCACCCAGGGGATTCCTTTTTTAACATGGAAAGTCTGCCCCTCAACGAAAAAATAGCATTAAGATAAAGTAATTCTGAAGTCACCAGAGATTTCCATTTTCTTCTATAAATCTCTTTTATTATTTCAATGCTACCAATTCTTCTAAGATCCTGTATAACTCCCTTAAAAATGCAGAGGGGACTTGTGCGAGTGAAAGAACTATTGTTTCACTTCCGGTTCTTGTCAGCTGCAAGCCACAAATATTTTGTAACCCCAGTTAAGGCAGCCGTAGATGGCATTATCTCCAGCATCAGCTGGGCACAGGAGCTTTCCTTCCCAGGCAGTTCGGGAGTGCGCTTGGCTCCCTCATGGTCACTCCCACAAAGGGAGGTGACTGAAGGGATCCTGGCCAGCACATGATCCCAGTGTTCCAGAAGATGCTCCACCACAGCTGATCCTGATCCCACGGCTGTTTTCCCATCCAGGGACATCTGTCTCTGTGCTGATGTGCACATAAAAACCTGGGGGAAAATAATTCCAAGTTGTAGTGTAATTATGCATCCGCATAAATTATCGGATCATTAATACACAATTGCGGTCTCTTGGTCAGTGTTTTTCTTAAATGCTCATCTCTGACATTCCCACTTGATACCTGAGAAGTGCCTTGGAGAATTTTAGGTGTTCACAGTCCGTGGAATACGAGCTAACTCCAGCTGGGAGCACTTGGATTCCAGCTGACTGTGAGTTAATGTTTGCAGAGAAGCGAAAAGGGGATTTGCACTGGAAATGCAACTTCTGGTGTTAATTTTGGTAAAACCACAAGCAAGGGAGGTTTATTTGCCTTAACAATAAATGGTACTTCCATCAGTAACTGTGGTAATTGTATGTCATGGAATCATGGAATGGTTTGGCTTGGAAGGGACCTTAAAATTCCTCCAGTGCCACCCCCTGCCATGGGCAGGACACCTTCCACTATCCCAGGTTGCTCCAAGCCCTGTACAGCCTGGTCTCGGACGCTACCAGGGATCCAGGGGCAGCCACAGCTTCTCTGGGCACCCTGTGCCAGGGCCTCCCCACCCTCACAGCCAGGAATTCCTTCCCAGTATTCCATTTAATCCTACCCTCTGGATGGCCCCATCCTTCCGCTGTGTCAACTGCACTGCTCAGCTCTGGGCACCCTGTGCCAGGGCCTCGCCACCCTCCCAGGGAAGAATTCCTTCCCAGTATCCCATCTAACCCTGCCCTCTGCCCCCCAGTTCTTATATTCCCAATTATATTTTTAATTTTTCATAGATAAAATACATATTTTCAGTTTCAAATCCATCACTCACCCCCTGAAAAATCACATTGCTCATCGCACAGCCTTTTCATGCGACCTTGAGGCACAGGAGTGGGTCTGAGTCACGACTATTTCTGTTGTGAAGATGAGAAAGTGTGATGGTCACATTGGCCTGGTGACAGTCAGTTTGTCCCACCTCGTGTTTCAGTCACAAATGAATCCCTTGGTAAAGCATTTGACCCAGAGAAGCCCATTTATTTCAGGGATCCAGATGTTTATTCCGTCATGGCTGGGGAGTGTAGTGTAAAAGCGGCATGGCAAAATCTAATATGGAACTCAGGGCAACTTAATTATCTTAAAACAATGACCATTTTTTCATGGTGAAGTAAATTATTTCTTGATAATGTGACTGACTTTTCAGTGAGATTTCCTTTAGTGTTTTCACAGAAATAACTTTAGAAAAGGGTTGATTGTAAAAGCGCAGTGTGATTTTACAGATGCTTATGAGGGAAAGGTATTCTCCCTTGTCCTTTCCCTCCATCCCTTGTCCCAGGTCCCTCTCCAGCTCTCCTGGAGCCCCTTTAGGCCCTGGAAGGGGCTCTGAGCTCTCCCTGGAGCCTTCTCCTCTCCAGGTGAGCACCCCCAGCTCTCCCCGCCTGGCTCCAGCGCAGACGGGCTCCAGCCCTGGAGCAGCTCCGGGGCCTCCTCTGGACTCTCCCCAGCAGCGCCACGTCCTTGTGCTGTTGGTCCCAGGGCTGGGGCAGCTCGGCAGGTGGGGTCTCACCTGAGCAAGGCAGAGAGGGAGAATGATTAGGGATTGAATCAGTGATTTAAGCTGGATGCAGTGCAGTAGAACAAGGAAGATGAGTGGAAAGCAAAAACAATTTCAAAGCCCTGCTAGAAAGAGGACACCAGGAAGGCAGTGTGAGGATTAGGATGGGGAAGGAGTTACTTAACAGGAAGCTGGGATAAATCTAGTTGAGGAAGGTAGCAGAAATCTTTAAACTTTTTTTTTTTTAAAAATATTTAAAGATTTTACATAGAAACCGTTTGGATTTGAATGGGGCTTCGAGATATTTTGGTCAGCTGTCACAAACCCGCTCATTCTGAGCAGGAAATGAAACTGCCATCTTGTTTCGAAGCCACACTGTAACACAATGAGAACAGTTCCCAAAATACTTCCCTGTGCCAGACAGCAGCCTTGGAGCTGCTCCGGAGGAACGGCCCAGCTCAGGAAGCACCTGGTCTGCTCCATTTGGGAGGCAGGTGGGGCAACCGCGCTTTAACTAGAAACATTCCTGGTTTAGGATTCATGGAGAAAAGCATCCCACCCAGATCCTTCTCAGGGCTTTGTTTGCTTGAGGGATTTGTTTTTAGCAACTCCTGATTCACTGTAAGAATTGAAGAAGCAGGGAAAAGTTACTTTTTTCCTCAGTGTTTTTTTTTCTGCTGGTACTCATAGCCACCCAGTGTTTCAGTGAGTTATCTGGAATGGACGCGTTTCCATTGAAAATGGGGGAAAATCTTATGGATTATTCTTGAAATTGCATGTCTGTGCACAGGTTTTGTCATGTTAAATGAGATATTAAACTGATAATTGTCGTGTTAAATGAGATCTTAAACTGTAAAAGTTGCTGAAAATCTGGAAACCTCAGAGCCCCTTCCAGTGCCTAAAGGGGCTCCAGGAGAGCGGGACTGGGGACAAGGGATGGAGGGACAGGACACAGGGAATGGCTTCCCACTGCCAGAGGGCAGGGATGGATGGGATATTGGGAAGGAATTCTTCCCTGGGAGAATGGAGAGGCCCTGGCACAGGTTCCCAGAGAAGCCGTGGCTACCACTGGATCATTGGAAGTGTCCAAGGCCAGGCTGGCCAGGACTTGGAGCAGCCTGGGATAGTGGAAGGTGTCCCTGTCCATAGGATGGGATGAGGTTATTTTAAGGTCTCTTCCCACCCAAACCATCCTGTGATTCTGTGACTCATCTTCTGTCGTCAGTGGCAGGACAAAACATTTCTGAGTGACTTCACTAATGAAAGCAGTGGAAGAATTATAACAAGGAGATAAGGCCCAAAATAGTACAAGGCCAATAAGTGTGAGATAGAAAATGTCACACCGAATTTGAAGTTTAATTAAATCCTGGAAAACATTATGGGGAAAATGGTTTCTAATCTACAGTTGTCTTGCCGAGAAGGAGGCAAACCTGGAAAGAGTTTTCACAGCTCTTTGAGGGTTTCATGGGGCCCAGCTGTCAAATTTTGGGGGGTTCTTTATTCTTTCAGCTGCCAAAGCTCTGCTGTGTTTGGAGACAGTGCAGGTGTTTTGGGATGGCTGGAGGTGGAGCTGCTCATGCCCTGTGCGGACAAGGGCTGCTTGAGCTCTGGGTTTAGCACAGTCTTTAGAAAACTTCCTTGCCTTGGAATTCCTTCCTGCAGCTGAAAATTCCTATTTAGCTTTTACAGATTGCTAAGGAGATAATGGATTGTAAAGCTGGCCCAGAAGCTCAGTCATGGGAAGAGGAGGAGGAGGAGTGGGAACGCTCCAGTGTGATTTGTCCCCCTACCTGCAGGTTTGATCCCCAGAAACAAAATTCCCATCAGTTCAAGTCGTCATCTCTGCTGAAAAAGCTGTGTGGCCAGGCTAGACCCCTTGGTGTGGAGGGGAGCAGATATTCCCTACCCGTAGATCGTGATTCCTGATGACTGACTTGCTGGAATGGTGTCACCCAGCTGAACAAGGATATTGTTCTGTAATGTTTTACAAATTATCAAAGCCCTGAGGTAACTGCTCGTAGGATTGGAATGCTAATTAAAGGAATGAATCCATCTCTGGTATTCCCAGTGTTGCTCATGGATAATGGGAAGAACGTTTTCCATGCACTGGTTCATCCCAGCTTGCTTCCTCCTTGGCACCAGCATTGTCCAGGGCATCCAGCAGCACCCTTCCATGAGGACCCTCATGGATTTTTAAAATTTCAGGAAGATTTCAGTGCTCGGATTCAAGGCTTTTAATCTCACATAAAAGTCATGGGGAGCTAATAATGATTCAAAATGAAAATTTAAAGAAAAAATCATTAGGAGGAATTATGACAATATTCTGGGTTTTGGGTGTCTGAATTTTCTTGGAGAAGCTTCTTTTGACTGGAGTGTTAAACCAGGTATGTGGAGGTAGTTAAAAATCAGGTTTCTAGTTCAAGCTCAAGAGTATTAGAAATCAAATGTTTAAACTGCTTGTCTTAATCAAATTGTACAGTATTTATTGTGTTAGACCTTAGATATAATGGTTTAATAGATGAGAATTCAGTTTAATAAAAGATAAATGAAAAAAAACCAGAATCCCTAGAAAAAGGTGCATAAAAAGAAGATGGCAACTCTGAGAAATACCTCATTTTCTACATGAAATGTTCACAGATGTTTGTGGCTCTGTGTATACCCAAATAATTCAACAGTTTTTAATAGCTGATCCATTTCTGTCGGGCTTTGCTCTTCTCACTGGACAGTTCATCCAGTTGGATTCAGCCTCAGTTTATTCAGCTGCATTATTGTAGTGTATTTTTATGACATTCATGTGTGACTTTAGGTACAGGTCCCTGGATTCTGTGTCTCAGCATTCCCACTGAGCACAGACCCTTCTCTCTGGCTGGGTCTGGGAGCCCCATTTCTAATTTAAAAGGGGATGTTGGAGCATTCAGTGAATTCACTTTGCTGAAAAGCTCAATTTATTTAATAGCAAAGGCTAAGCACTAAAGACAGCCTTGTATCAAAGAAGTCCCACCCCTGCCAGATCCTTGGGATGTCTCTTCCTGTGTGATTTCAGTCTCTTCCTCTGCTCTGCTCAGACAGTATCAGGAGGGCCTCTGAGCAGTGGCACTGTGAAATTAAGTAGTTTTTAAAAAGGTTTTAGCATTAATCCTAGAGGGTTGAAATAAGTTTGAAAAGGAGCTTAACTTTAATGCAGTTACGTTCAATAAATGCTGTCAGGAGACCAAAGTATATTTAGGTATTCCCAATCAGGCCACACTTCAGAAGTGATTTAATTAAAAGATTTAACAGCACTAGATCTCGTTTTTGTTCATTTTTCTGTTGATTTTTGTTACCTATCACCGTCCTATCAAACAGTAGAAGATTATAAAATTCTCTCAGCTTCTGGAGAATATGGCATGACTGCTGATTCCGTCAGTCCTTGTTCAGGAATACTGCTTGGAATACTGCTTGGAATGGGGATTCTGTGCCAGGCTTTGGGATGGGGGTGGGGGGAATCTGTTTAAAAGGGAAAAAAGCTTTCACAATATTTTTAATTATGGACTTGAGGCTCAAATTATCTTTGTCCTCACCCACTGATGCTTACAGGGAGTGCAGGCATAAATTGTTAGTGTGATTCCCCTGGAGATAATTGAGAATGGACTCCTAAAAGTAATAAAGCATAATTGGCACGCAGAATTCCCAAGTGGGGTTTGGGAAACCCGGATTAATCTTCTCTGCTGCACTGCAGCTGCCATACCTTTGGCATTACCCCCACCATGTTTTTTCCTTTATTGTGGGAGATAATTTCTGTCATTGTTCTGTGATTCCATAATTATTGCAAGTAATCACAGTGCTGTGACTCTGGGCCATTTTCCTTTTAACAACACATTTGTGTAGATGACAAAAATTCCTAAAAATAATTCTGTTGGATTTGGTTCCTGTATTTTAGCGTGACTGGCAGAGTAATCCTTTTGTAGGGTGCCTGTTCAGGAACGTGGGGTTCCCTGTGTGAGATACACTCTGCCCTTTTCATATTGCTTGATTATTTCATACGTTAGCATAAAATTGAATAGAATTTGTAATTTGAGCTGGCAAATGCCTGAATATTCTGAATATCCCAACAAGACCATTCGTGTTTTGGGTGAGAGAGAGCGATGTTACATTTGCAGGACCATATCAAGCTGCAGGTTGTGTCTCTTTGGCATGATAAGAATCTGAAGCGCTTGGGAATATATTAAATTGTTGAAATTTTTAATATTGGGATATTTCCATCCCTGAAGCTACTCTGTGAGCAGCTTTTGAATAGCCTGTTCACTGAATACAGGTGACTTCAAACCCACATAGAGAAAACAAACAGATGGAAGTGATAAATCCAAGGAGCAGTTGGGAACAACAGCCTGTGTTGGGGCAGAAAAGGTTTTGTTGAAGAGATTTATCTGAGGAAGTAAATGAAAATCACAGTGGACAAAAATTACTTGCTGTTTAAATGGTAATGCAGAGATTGAATCAACCGAATTAAAACCTAAACCCAGCAAAATAGGTGGTTAAAAAACTGGAAGGGTGCAAAAGAGTAAACAAAAGCTCCTGAGGAATATTTATGCTCAGTGTCTGATTATTCTCTTATTTTTTACTCTTTTTTTTTAAATGCATTTTATCTGCCAGGGGAGTATTTTTAAGAGAATATTTGTTTCTTAATCTTTTTAAGAACATATTATTAAGAACATAGTTTAAAGAAAATATTTTAAGGAAAATATTTATTAAGAAGCATCGGGATTTGGTGTGAAATGTATTTTCATGTGCACATCTATGTCAGTTTAAGGTTTCTCTCCTTTAGTTTGTGTTGTTGTAATACAGAAAGGATTTGGATTTATCCAAGCTTGTGTCTGAGTCAGGGATGGTTCACCTGTAGCCTGAGAGTTCATACGGAGACTTGGTGGTACATCCACACCTTTGACACGATGGAATTCCGTAAGGAAGAATTCCCAGAGCTCTCTTGGAGGTGGTTCTCTGTGAGATTAGGTTTCGTAGGAGCTAAAAATAATCAGCTCTGGCCTGTTCTCGAGCAAAGTGCATTTCTTTAACTTACCTTCCAAACCATGTCAAAATACCAAAATATTTGTTGAGCTGAGCAGCAAAATAATTTTTTTTTGGGTAAGAAGAAGAAAAAAAATCCAGACAGAGCACACATCCCACTGCTGTTGCTCAGACATTTTGTGATGGTGACGATGATCTTGTGGTCAGCAGAGGAATCCTTGAAGAGCAGAAATGGTGTCAAAGTGCTGAAGGATTTAAATGCACATTCTTCCACGTGAAGGAAGCCAATTATTACTGTCCTGAGCAGCGTAGAGCACTCTGTGCTCTCCAGATGCAAGGGTATCATGGTGACAGCTCTGCCACAAAGTCATCTTCCAAGTGTTGGATTTGAGCCAGAACATTTTTTTTTTCCCCCAAGAATGAGGAGCTACAAAAGCAAAGATATACAGTTTATTAAAAATTCATCCTGTCAAAAGTGGAATTCCCTTGGGATTTATTCCAGAGCTGTGCAAGAAAAATCAAAATAGGTCCAATAAGTCTTGGGAGATACTTCTGGGGAATGTATTTCTAGATATTCCTAGAATCTGTTTGCATCTTCCAGGTTTTTTAGGCCTTTCATGGTAGAATTTGAAGATCTGGTTTTCCATGCTCATGGCAATCTCACATCAAGGTGTTCTCACTGATTTCAGTGGAATCATCCTTTAACCCTGGAGTGTTAATTTAATGCTGTCTCCACCAGGTAACTCTCACTGCTCTCAGCCCTGTGGGAATTACAAGGAATGATAAAGGGGATTTCCTTCCATGCCTGTGTTCACCTACCAGACCCTCACCCTAAAATGTGACAACTGCAGGGCACAGCCATGAGATGGTGGAGGCAAATCTTGTTATTATCGTTAATTTTGCTTATTCTTGTTTTAAAGGGACGTTTTCCCTGGGCTGGGGGAGGGTGACAGGCATCTGTTAGTGGCTGTTCCATATTTTTCTGTGCTCAGAGGAGACTGCAGCGCCCCAACAACAAAGGTTTTGTCAGTAAAAACAATGACCCTGGCGAAATTGTAAAGGAACAAAATGATGTGCAGAACAATCATCAAGTGACTAATGAGAGCAAACAAAGAACTTGCAAACAAGCCCCAAACTCCTGACAGCAGAAAACACAAAGCTCTGGGGTAAGGGAAAGTGCAGAGTGTGTTCGTGGGCACCCAGCTGAAAGGAACTTGGGGCTCTCGTGGTCTTCCAGTGTTCATTGTTCCCCTGTTTGCCATGGTGAGAGCTCCTCCAGGGTGTGGGAGAAGAGGAAACTCAGAGCTTCATCAAGCCTTGTCGATTTAAAGAGGTGCTTTATGTCTTACAGCCTATTTCATTACCTTCTCTTCCCACCTCTGCTGTTTTTCTTCCCATTTTTTCATGTAGCTCTGCTCTCCAGCAGGGTGGGCACCTCCCTGGAATGTCTTCTGCTTCCTTGTTGAGAGCTGGCTGGAACGAATGCATTCCTGAATAACACATGGTCATGCACGATGTGGAGTTAGGGAGAACAGAAAGAAACAGGAGAAATTCATTAGCCCGACAGCAACAGGACAGTGAGACAGTTGTAAAAATTCCTTAAATTACTTTCTGTGGAAGTTCAAGAAGGAGCAGAAGCCGGAGAGGATCTTTTTGTAGGGACTCTTAAGCCCTTCTTCGCTCAGACCTGTTGGCATCTTCATGGCCTCCTCTGGGCCTGCTCCAACAGCTCCGTGTCCTTCCTGTGCTGAAGACTCTGGATCTGGATGGACTTTACCACATGGAGGAGGATCTCACTGGATTTGAGATATTCCCAGACAGAACTAGGTAGTGGTACTTCAAGAGTGAGTTGGAGCTGGACTAAAGCAGACATCAATGCAGCCTTGGGAGACGTAAAATTAGCCTGGGATACAGAGAATTTTACAGCCTTAGATTAGCCCTGCTTTGCTTTGGATGCAAACTATGGCTGTTCTCCTGTTAACCTGAAATCCTGATTTTACAGAGCTGAAACTTAGGTGCTCCTCTCTCCCTGCAGGCTGAGGAAATCCAGCACTCACTTCTTGGTCCAGGGAAGAGGGTTGGGTTTTGCCCTCAGCTTTTCTTAGCAGCTCTCTCTACTTGCATAACTTAGCAGAAAAAGAGGATTTTTCCCAAAGAGGGATCCTGCAAAGGGCAGGCTGGGCAGCAGCAGCTTCCTGTCATTTGGAAGTCAGGCTTCAGCCCTCAAATCCGTGATGGGCGCGGACATGGTGCAGTTATTCCTGCAGGATCTCTGGGAATGCCGGAGGAGCCTGATGGCAGCAGCTCCGCCTTGCTCCAGGCAGGTTGTTAGGGACACTGCTGGGGCTTTGGTCTGGGCTTTGTTGGGAATTCAGATACAGATGTCGTGTTTTGTTGACAAACACAGCACTGATTTACGTTGGGGGGTCTTGATGGAAAGGAAAGGATTTCAGCAGTGCCAAATGCTGCCGGGATGGAAGAGTTTAAAAGGAAAAATAAGCAGCTTTTCTTCTCTGTTAGGAGAAATCGATGCCAGGAATCAGCGTTTTTAAAGGCAAATGACTGTGGAGTGGAGCAGTTACCCAGAAAGGATGGGTTTTCCTGACCTTCCTTCCCTCCTCTCCTCACGTCCTTGGGAAGTGCTGTTCCATTTCACTGCTCTGAATAGTGCTGAGTTTGGCAAATCCAGCCGATGCGGGCTCTTGACTTTGTTCTGAGTTCTAGATGAGGTTTTAAAATACTTTATCCTTCATTGTCAGTTAAAAGGAGATTTGTTGCTCTGTTTGGGCTAAAATACAGAGACTTCTCTTCGCACCCTAGAAGGATTGAAGTTGATGCCTTAATTCTAAGAACACCTGTTAACAAATTATTGTTGTCTGTACCCCAACCTTTCCTTTTTATATTCATTTTATCTTTTCTGACATACAAAAATGAAAACCCTCCATAGAGTCTCACGTACCAAAATCATTCAATTGAAAATTCCCAGACTGTACCATCCGTGAGATCACTCTGTTTATTTAATAGATTGGAGGCAGGAGCTTTAAGCACAAACACTCAAAGAGCTTCACTCAGCATGTTTGTTCTGCAATTCAGATTGTTGGTTTTTTAATTTTGACTAAGGAAAAGTTGTGAGTAATATTACACAAGATAAAGAAGGAAAACTCAAGTCCCTCTTCTTAATGGATTCCAAGTGGTTTTCAAAGCAAAGCAGATCAGGGATAGATAAAACAGGGGGTTTAATGCAAATGAGAATAGGGTGGTAAAAGAATTTAATTTTCATTTTTAATAGAAATATACTAATATGTAAGATTATTTTAATATAAATATAAAGCAGAGGGTGGAATCTGTGATACAGATCTCCCCTTTGATTTGAGGGTCTGACTCCTGAACAGGAAAATAAGTCACATTACCGGGATTCAATCCCGTTGACTCCATAGAAAAGTTATCACTCCACAAACACAATGATTTTTGTTCGTTTCATTTCTTTCCCTTATCTTTCTGTTTTCAGGCTGCAGCCCAGGCAGGGGAGGGTCAGCTCTCATTTTCTGCTGTTCCCTCCACCCATGTAAGGAAATTCCTTGCCTTCCACATCAGTTCTATTGTTTCCGGCCAAGCGGTGGCAGCTTAGGGAGCGTTTGCCAAGGATTTCAGTGGCAAAATTAGCCCTCAAAAACTGTTGGATTGCGTCAGCTCAGGCAAGGATGGATGTTTTGAAATGAAAAGTTAATTTCACAGAGCCATAGGATGGTTTGGGTTGGAAGGGACCTTAAAGATCACCCCGTTCCAACCCCAGTTCAGCGACGAAGGTTCTTATCACAGGCGTGGGGTTAGGGAGTTTAAAATGCAGAAAACCAGAAATGTGTGTTCGGAAATACCAAATTATTTCAAGGCAGTGATGATTGAGATGAGACTGGTGTGAATTAGTCAGTGAAAGCCACATGGCTTTTACAAGTGTGTCTTTAGGTTTGGTTTTCTAACCTTGCCCTGGTTTTGGTGCCTGGTGGTTAAAGGAGAGGTTTAGTTTGAACACCTGAGTTTAAACTGTAAAATTATTACCTAGAGCTTCAGCACAGCTTTTTGGAGTTTCTGTGCAAGACAAACACAAACAGAATACCAGGAATATTTCAGAAATAAATGGGATAACAGGGAAAACTCACTTTGGTGGATTCACGCAGCTCTAGTCTGTGTTGTGTGTGGGGCAGATAGTTTCCATTTTTAATTTCTGGTTGCTTTTAAAATAAAAAATACAGAGTAGCATAGCTTGTTCTCTGTCTTCTGCAAGAAATTTAAGTGGTAATTTTTAAATGGACTGTGTCTGAGACTTGTAAATATTTTAGTGAAGAGACCTCGAAGTCAGTCACATAAATGATGATGAAAATTCCACACAGGATCTGTTCTACATTGTGTGTTATTTCAAATGAGTAACAACCTCCCAAAGGCAACCAAATGTCCTAATAATAGCTAAAATACTTCATTTACATATTTGCTTTTGAGGGAATTTTCATAGACTGTAGAATGATTAAAGCCAGTGCATCCAACTTCCCAAAATTTTAGCTTTTTGAAAAAAAAAAAAAAAAAAAAAATCTCCTGAAAATGATGATCTGAGCTGGGACTGAAGTTTTGTTTCTGGGAAAAACTCTCTAAAGTTATACATGAAACTTGGATGTTGAAATCAGAACAACGTTCTTGTCCCATTCCTTCTGTATATTACATTATTGGTTCGAGTTAATAGACAGGATTTCTTCTAAAAATAGGCTTTCATTTGGTTGTGTGTCCATTGCCTTTATTAACAACTTCAGCTCTTCTCAGCCCTAATTCCAGCCTTTAGCTTCTCAAGCTTGGACACAGGGGGAAGTAGTTTTGCACCTTTACTATGGTAATTCTGCTGTAAAGAAATGATTTCTGAAAAAACAGTGACTTTTTTCTATCCTTGGAAATTGTAATTTTGTGCTACTTAACGTCGTATTATCTTGGGTTTGATGCCAGATTTGTTTTTTTTTTAAAAACATCCTTGATTTCCTTTTGAAGTTGACAAAAAGACAGGTTTTTCAGCGAGATTGTAATACAGTAAGTGATTTAGTGCTCTCTGGAGAGTCAGAAAGAGAACAAAAGCCATTGTAGAGGAATAATGGGTGTGGGGTTTTTTGATTTTCTTTTTTTTTTTCAGTTTCCCCTTCAAGTTGTGTGATGAGAAATTTTGAAAAGACTTTTCCTTTCGAAACCTGTGATGTTCAGTGGTTTGGGTCAGAGCGTTTGTAAGTGAATGCGATTCAGCTGATAAAACCCCACGTGAATGTTAATTTATCTCATATAGTTCAGCAAGTCAAGTCTTTTGTTTTAATATGAACACATCCAGCTCGATGTAATAATTACCATTTTATAGAACGGGTAAATCCATTATTATTGAAAGTCTGGAACCAACCAGCTCTCTGATCCTGTGGCTGATGGGATGTCGCCTTTTCTGTGCCACGAGGAGCTTTTTAGCCTGTGTTGGAGCTGCTTTCTCAGCCCTGCCTGTGTGATATTGCAGTGACTTTCAGAACTTCAGTTCTGGCAGCTCTCATCGGTATTTAAGAACTTCATCGTATTGAAACTGCTTTTAATTAATGAAAGGAGCCAGGCTGTAATGCAGTTCTCACATGCTGACAGACCCGAGTGCTCCCTAATGTTTTGCCACACTTTGCTTTGATGTTCTCTCTTAAATATCGTTATTTTTTATCTCCACATCACACTGGGGGTGGGTTTCTGGCATCTCAGCAGAGCTGTGGTCATTGCAGGAGGAGGGGGAAAATAATGAAGTTAATATTTCTCCCGCTTTTTTTTTTTTTTTTTTTTTAAATATTCCTTCAGCTGCAGACTGCAGCTGGACATGAATTAATTCCCAGTGCTCCGTGGATGATAACTGGAGGGAATAAACACGTGTGGGGCTGGGCTGTGTGTGCCTGACGTGTCTGTCTGAGCTAATTGTGGGGGCACTATTTACGGTCAGTGAAGAGGAATAGGCCCTTGGCATCCTGCCTTTCAGCTGACCTATTTTAGCCATCTATCTTGGAGAGGGATCAATCACACCACACAAGTACCAGCTTCTCTGCACTGGCTCTGCAAAGCACCCAGAGTGTCAAAACCCAACGCAGATCTCAGCATTTAAAACTTAAATGTAACCACACGAACCCCTTGTGTGGGATTTGACGTGAAAACAACACTTGGGTTTGATATGAAGCTTTGAAATACTCATTTATGGCATCGTGGGACGAAAAAAGTCACAGCTGCTTTGCAAGCTGAGCACTTAGAATTGCTTTGGCAAACTAAAATTATTTATTTACATTTCTTAGCAGAGTTGCACTCCAGCCCTGGTGTTTGAGTTGAAAAGCTCCAGGAACAGATAAAAGTCTGCAGCTCCGTTTTGGGGGAGTTTCAGGCTTCCCGTGGTCCCCCAGGGAGAGCACAGGCAGTCTTGGCAGTTCCACCCATCATTTGTATTCCCTGTGAGCACAGGGCTGAGCTGCTGTTGGGGCTGCCTGTGTTTGGTGTGAAAATGGGTGCCTTTGGAACGGGATGGTGACTCCGTGTGACACCGGGGGCTCCTCCCTTCAGGGGTAAAAGCACGGGGAACGTTCACATCCTGGTGCTGGCCTGGGACTGAGCCTCCTGAGCCAGCCCAGGGTGAATCCCAGCAAAGCTGTGCCCACACCAGGACAGGCAGGAACTGAACCTGTGTCTGTTTTCCGTGGATTTGCTGCTGGGAATTTCCTGATGTTTTCCTCAATTGAACATCCCGACTGTAAGGTCATGTTACCTAACCCTTTTAATAAGAATTTTTAAAAAATCTTGGTTTCCGTGGATTTGCTGCTGGGAATTTCCTGATGTTTTCCTCAATTGAACATCCCGACTGTAAGGTCATGTTACCTAACCCTTTTAATAGGAATTCTAAAAAATCCTGTTTAACAGAGTGTTTGGGGAAGCTGACATCACTTGCAGGAGCCCGGAGCAGTTATCCTATAGCTCTTTCCCAGCCATACTGGGAAGTCCTTCCCGTGGCAGGAGCTGCCCTGGCTGCTGACCCCTCGAGCCCAGCCTTTGATCAGCTGAGTGAACCAGCTACAGCGTGGGGGGCTTGGAAGGAATTCCCAGTTTGCTACTGGTTTGGCATAATGGCTTCCTGATGGCCACAGAACTGTTAAGTTCAAGGCAGGTTTAATGTATGAGGCTGAAGGATAAAAAAATCTTTAGACTTGGTAGGTGGAGGCTGAAGAAAATGGTGTAGTGAGATGTGGATTTGGGATGTCAGAGTTTGGACATGAGAATTCCAGTCCCACAGTTTGATTATCTCCTCAAAGCGTCCCTCACTGAGGGTGGCCGTGTGCTGAGGTGGTTGTACCTGGGAAAACTTTGCAGAAGGAAAATCTCTTCTATTCTTCCTAAGTTCTGAGGGGTTTCGTAAAACCATGGTATGGTTTGGGTTGGAAAGGACCTAAAAGCTCATCCAGTTCCACTCCTGCCATGGCCAAGGACACCTTCCACTATCCCAGGTTGCTCCAAGCCCTGTTCAGCCTGGCCTTGGACACTTCCCAGGATTTGTGTCTGATTTATTGTATCTGTTCACCTCACCTTAAACACTGGGCTTGGTTTTTCAGGGGCAGAAACTATTCCTTAAGTCTTGCACAATTTCACTTTTTCCTCCCTCCTCAAATTTTCAAAATGGTTTAAATAATCAAATTTAATTTTCTAGAGAAACACATTCTTGAGTTTGTTGAAATGGCGTGCGCACAGTTTCCATGAATACACCATTTAAATGGGTATCTGTGAAATACGACCTATTTAAAAACCTATATCATATATATTTAAATACATCCTGAGTTAAATATTTAAATGACATTGTCAGTCACTTGCAAAGTCATACTTAACACGGAACTTGTGTAACCTACGCTGTGTGATGTGATTTTACAGCTCTGCTTACAGCAGAGCTTTGGGGGTTGAACTTCGCTGTCACTGCTACGTTCAGGATAAATTTTTGGTACTTATTTGGTATTTCTGTGCGCAAAAGAAAGTGAAGTGGCAGCTGTTTTTGATAAGCAAACAGCTGGGGACGGGTCACATCCGGATGCTGAGCGTCCTGGCACCATTCCCTGAGGAATGCTGGTTGGCAGCACCCCATGGCCCTGCGGTTCCTGGGTGTCAGCCTTGACCTCAGTGACATCTCCCCGAGCGCGCTCCCGTCTCCAGAGCTGCCCTGGCTGTTGTGCTGTGCCCATGGAAACAGCTGGATGGAAATCGCGGGGATGCTGCGGTGCTGTGTGCTGCCATCTAATGGGAGCCACGCACCGGCATTCCTGCTGCCAGGAGCGAGGCTCTGTCCGCTCTGCACGGGTGTTGGTCTGCTACAGAAAATGCTGTCAGCATCCCGCACATCCCGGGATGAATGGGGATAAATGGCATACAGAGCTGTTTCCTGCTTTTCCTGATGTTGTTCTTTTCTCTCCCTCATGCAGGCTCTTGATGGAAATATATACGATCACCTTAAGGATTATTTAATGGCATTCAGCAGGACTGAACTAGAGACATGCCAAGCTGTACAAAACACATTCCAGTTTTTACTGGAGACTTCCAGCAGGGTAAGTTTGAGCTGAATGATCCTTTGTAACTGAATCCTTACAGCGTGGACAAATCTCCAGGCCTAAGACTTGCTTCCAAAATCATGGCAAAACTGAAGGGTTGTTATTTTTGGTTGCTTCTGAGTGGTATTAAGTTAAAA
Source organism: Callaeas wilsoni (assembly GCA_013398955.1). Classification (NCBI taxonomy): domain Eukaryota; kingdom Metazoa; phylum Chordata; class Aves; order Passeriformes; family Callaeidae; genus Callaeas; species Callaeas wilsoni. The sequence goes on along the minus strand of VWPU01004684.1, from coordinate 17,723 downwards.
GACGCCAGACAGTTTTCTTTGGGAGAATTTTTCCTCTAGCACCCAGACTTCTTCCCCTGAGTGCATCTGCATCCAGAGATGCTCGGTTCTCCTCACTCTGCACATTTGGGAGGAGAAAGTGCAGCTGAGGGTTCTGCATGGTGTAATCTGGAGCAAAGCCCTGGGAAACTGCTCGGATCATTTCTTAATAATTGTCTGTCAACTTAAAATCCAAACTATTACACTGTTTTCTCCCTGGAATTAAGAGTGGCAAACACAGCAAACAAATTAGAGCCTTGTCATAGACGTGGTTTGTTTGCTTTGTCGAGCAGCCAGACTGAGAGAGGCGTGATCGCTTCCAGGGTAATTTTGATACTTAAATAATTCATCTGCTGGGCTAAAAAAAAAAAAAAAATATTATATTTGCCACTGAGCTCAGAAAAGCTGCTTTGGTGCAGTCATAATACTCCTTTATGCATTTGCCTTACCCACCCACCCAGAAACAGAGCTCATTCACACAGAGATGTGGTGCAAAAGCTTATTTAACACATTCCTTATTTACCTCCAAGCAAGTGATCTCACACCTTTAGAGATTTAAAGTGAGGGCATGAAAAATGGGCTTCACCCTCAGCTTTGAATGTACTTGGCAGCAACTGTAAAAATAATCAAAATACCATTTTCTCTTCAGTTGTAAAAGGACTTTCACTAATTTACCTCGGGGTGTATCATTCAGGTCTGCTTCAAATACCTCCCTCAAAAATGCTGGCTTGGAATCTTTTAGCTAAACAGGCTTCTGTATAACGTCCGCATAATTAATTTCTCGCTGTTGTATCAGATCCTTTGTGTTCAGAATAGTTGGAGAGCTGCCTGGTTGGGACTTTGATCCAGTTCTAAACTGCCATATCCAAACAGTTCCTCGGAGCAGGAATCCTCTCCTCGGATATTTGTGTGTGCTGAGCTCGTGGTAGTTTGCGTTACCCAGGCCAGAGCGCTCCAGGTCTGGCCGAATTTACACAATAACCGAGTCAGGCTCTGTGTGTGTGAATGAACAGTTGTGTTCCTGCTTTACTCCGTGGGCACAATGCCTGCAGAGGGGACAGAAATGTAAATCCAGCTGGCAGGTCTGAACAGGGCTTCTACAACTGGTTTTTACAACTCGAGTTGCTTCTCTCCTTGTGCTTCAGGAATGCGGGGAAGAAAAATTTGTGTTGCTTTGCTACTGAAAATACGTGCTTTGCTCTGAACATATTGACTGGTGGATTTTTCCACAGGCTTTGCTTATCCTTTCTTTCCGTAACAGGTCCAGGTTGCAGTAATCAGCTCAAAAAAAGGAGAGGTGAATCCAGAAAAAAAAACCCAAACATTTTCTCTCCATCAAAACCCATCCGTGGCTTTCAAAAGCAGCTTGAGTTGTTAAACATGTAATAAATTTGTTAGCAATTCAGAATAAACCTGTCATCAAAGCAAAGGTTTTAAATATTTATTGGGGGTTTTGAATGCTTCACCTGTTCTTTGTTAGTTTGCAGTGCAGGCTTGGCAAGCTCTGCTCAGAAGACACACTTCAGGTTATTGGGAGAAATACTTTTGCCCTTCCATCTGAACTAGATTCCTGTTTGCAGGATGGAATTCAATTGTGTTTGCTTTAGAAGGACACAAGTTGCTTCCCACAGATGCCAGGGATGGCTCCTTGGGTGGGCAGGGCTGGCTGTCACCTCACGTGATGCAGATTGAGGGAAACCGCTGAAAAACAGATTTTCTGTATAAAATGCAGGTTTTTCATAGTTTTAGCATTGTTTGTTGGAGCTTTTATTGCTCCTGGGTCAGAGTGGCCCTTGTCATTCCTCTGACAGTGGAATGGGAACACTGACCCCAAAGAGGGTAAGTTTGGATGGGATATTGGGAAGGAATTCCTTCCTGTGAGGTGGGGAGGCCCTGGCACAGGGTGCCCAGGGAAGCTGTGGCTGCCCCTGGATCCCTGGAAGTGTCCAAGGCCAGGTTGGATGGGGCTTGGAGCAGCCTGGGATAGTGGAAGGTGTCCCTGCCCATGGCAGGGGTGGAATGAGATGATTTTTTAGGTCCTTTCCTGCCCAAACCAGTCTGGGACTGTGATTCTGTGAAAATACAATTTAAGTGCCTTTTCACTTGAGCAGTCTCACTTAGGACTTGTACTTCTTACACTTCTCTTTTGGAAAAAAGCTGATTTTCTTTGGAACATATTCTGAAATTCCATTTGCTGTTTCGAGTAACATTTCTGTGAGGTTTCTGGTAAGAGGGCAAATAATTTCCTTCATGCACATCTCTGACTGTGCCTTGTTTCTGCATATGGGATATATTTAATGCTTGATTTCAGGTCTTGTTTTAACCTGTGAGTTGACATTGACTTCAGAAAGAAACTGTGTAAGAGCATTGATTTAATTCCTGAATAACAGGAAATCTATTTGGAAAAGTTGCAGTTTAATCCCAAGGAAACAGTGTTGCTTTGGAGTCGTTTTATTTTCTTTTTATCAACTGTCCAGTATTTTGTGCAAATGCAGGATTTCATTTGCTGGGCTTGCACATTCTCTCGAGTCTCCTGTTCTGATAACAGTTGTTTTCATTTTTAACCACTTGTTGTGGCTTTGAGGGGAAGTCTCTTGGAGTGCTGTTGGAAAAATGAGTTTTCTGCTTTGAAGAACTGAGTTGCTTGGGAGTCACTTTTCTCTGGGGAAAGTGCATTAAAATGTCTGTGTAGGTTTTCATGTCCTCAGTAAATTATTTTTGAGGTTTTTTTTCGAATTGAAGTTAGAATCGTTCCACATATTTGGCGTGGCCCAGGGTTGTGTGCTACGGTCAGTGTCCACATGGATCTAAAGGGCAATTCAATGGAATAGCTGCTTAAATTAAATGATTTTGTTGCCAGCTCAGTGCTGAGCATCCTCTGAAGCTGCAGATGTTTCCTTCTTCAGTATTCTCTGAATTTCTATTTCTGGGAATTCGTGATGCAAATCCCTGTCTGTTTTCTCCCCATTTGAGTGTGTTTATGTTCAACTGCTCAAATTGGAGCAGTAATTATGTACTTTTCTGGTTTAGATGAGTGTATTATTGGCCCTGGAGGACTATTTACTTTCTTTAACTGGAGATTAATTTTTTACAGTTCAAGTATTTCAGCAACACGAGCATCAACATTTTGCTGCATTAGAGAACAAGTTTTATTTCCCATTGTCCACCCAGCACAGAGTTCTTGGTCATGCACAATGCTGCTATTTCTGGATAAATACCATCTTTATTATCTCCTTTGTACATGTAAACCCTCAGTTTGGTAATAGATTGATATAATTTTGATGCATTTTCATCAATTGAGGCAGTGAATGCTCTGTAAGAGTTCTTCACCCAGTGATCCTATTTTTTCATCTTGCAATCACTGGGTATTTCTTTGTAAATCTGTGTAAATTGTGACATAAGAGGTTTGTTTAGGGATCTGTGTCATGCTGCCTGAAACGTATCATTAAACAAATTTGGGAGCTGAAGGAGTTTTGCTTCAGCAAAATGCAAGCTTGGAGAGTTTTCTCTGAAAGCAATTTAATAAAGAGAGATTAAGTTTGTAACTGATTTTGGATGCATTATTCCAAATAGTCTTTTCAGCTCCCACAACTAATAATTTCTGCCAAATTAAGACTTTTCATCTTAAGAAGGAGCAGTGCACAGGAAATTACCCACAGGAGGAGGGAAAAATATTTATGGCAGGGACACCCCAGAGCATCTATTTAATAGTTGGTGCTTTTTCTCCGTTTTTTAGGTGAATGGCAAGGATATTTTAGGTCCTTGTCACCCACTGCATGTCCTGCCAGTACCTCTGAACAGCTCAGGTCCTCCATTCCCTGCTGGTGCACCCAAGCTCCTGCTGCAGGTTGAATCTCAGTCAGAAACTCTCTGCTGGTTTTGCTCTCCAGCTGCTTTGCAGTTCACAAAACAAGGAGTCTAAATGAGCCTTTTTCTTTCCTCAGGTGGTGCGGGATTACAATCTCCAGCTGTTCTTACAGGAGAACTCCGTGTTCCACAAACCTCAGCCTTTCCAGTTCCAGCCGAGTGACAGTGACACTGTAAGAGCCCTGTGAATCCCTGCCGTTACTTGCTCTTGCTCTATTTTAAAGCAGATTGTTACAAATGGGGAGAGAATCACTGGTGTCCCAGTCTGCTTTAACCTCGAGCTGTATTTTTGGGAAAGAAAGGGAGAGTGGCCTGGTTGCAGTAGGTGGGTGATGGTAAAAAAAGCATCAAACAGGCTCTACATCATCCACAAAAGAGCAGAATCTTTTTTTGGCTTCCAGATTGTGACTAACAGTCCTGTGTTTCACTGCTTTCAACTTAATTCCTACTAAATTTTGTTGCCTTTTTATCCTGCTGGTGAGGTTCTCATAATATTCACTAATACTGGGTTACAACTGTGCTAAATAAAGTGTCCCTACACACCTAAATTGCTCAAGGAACACTTAGAGGCACATATAGAGAGTTACTAAAAATAATACTGTTAAAACACTGCATTCCAAAATAATACCCAAAAATCTTACCTTGGTTGCTGTGTTGCTTCCAAAGCAATCATTAATGACATTAAAATTGAGTGAATCAGAGCATGTAAGTGCATTTCCAAACAGCACCTTGATTAAAGTGGATTCTTGATGTCCCATTGACATTACTGATGTTATTTTAAGAAACAGCTGTTTAAAATAAGTTTGGATCTTTAAAACATAAAAACTTTCTCTGACTTGAATTAATAAGTGAACTGACTTGGGCAGTCCTGATCTGCAGTTCAGGTGATTCAGATCACGACCTGCATAAAAGTGGTTTTCCCAGCCTGACATCTCCCACTGGCTTTCCATTGTATTTCCCTTTTAACAAACTCTGCTTTTGATTTTTCTTCCAGAAAGCATCAGTTATTCCCATAAATAAAGGTTTGGACAATGCTCTTGGGTGGGGTTCTTGGGGTGTCCTGTGCAGGGCCAAGAGTTGGACTCGAAGCTGTTGATGGGTCCCTTCCGGCTCAGGATATTGTGTGATAAAGTTTGAGGCTGTTCTTGGTAACAGTGAGCAGAATCTTTCTGAGTCTTTGCTCTGCCTCTCTAACCTTTGCTGCTGTGTGTTCTCGTCCCTGTGCACTCCCTGCATCCAGAGTTTTAATGCAGTTCAGCTGGTGGAGATTGAGCCCTCCCCTGTCAGTGCTATGAGAATGACCATAGCAGAGGTATCTGGGGGTGTTTCTGGTCAGCCTTGTGTTATCCCTGTGCATGTGGGATGCCGAATTTACACTCTGGAGAGGTGGCAACAGAATGCACAATGTCTATGTATTTAAAACAGAAAAAGGGAGAAAAAAGCTTTTTTCACAAAGAGACTTCAAGGAGGAAAAATCAATTTAAGGGTGTTATTTGTGGGGGGCAGCTTCACACTTCTCCTGTGCTCTTGTAGAGGGTTTTTAATTGATATTCTGATCTTTTGGGGGCATGAATTAAAATTTCACAGCTCAGGACAGTGTTGTGTGTGATTGGTTGCTGCTCCTGTGTGAGAGGGGAAGGTTGTCTGACAGCTGCAGGCTCTGAGGGTGCACTGATGAAATGCAGCCCTATTGCTAATTCGGTTTGGCCCTTTTTCCAGGGGGCCATCCCCATGGCTGCTAGAGCTGTAATTCACTCCCATTGAGCTCTGCAGCGGGAGAAATGCCAGGATTCTGTGCCGTGGCACTTTTGTGGGCTCTCAGGGTCCACGTGTGCTGCCGGTGCAGCCTCACTCCAGGAGTTTTTAGGAAGCGATGAATGGGTCGTTCATGTCTCAGTTCATCACATGCAGCGACTCCTTTGCCTGGTTAACCCACTTGGGCTGCAGAATTCCTGCATTTCCTCAGTGCACTGCAGCTTTTTAACCTTCAGCTGCTTAGGCTGTAACCAATTTTCCCCAAAATAATTAAATTATGCTTCTTTAGGATCCATATAATTCTGCTTAGCTAACAGGATCCTACCTGGGCAATCCCATTTTTAATCAATAAGAGAATGAAGGCTCTTGCTCAGACTTTTGAATTGGTCAGAAATTGGGTGTTTTCTAATTGATGGAGCAACATTTAATTGCAGGAGAACGATTACCAAGCATTCTTTTGCCACATGTTCTCTTTGTAGATGTTCTGCAGAGATTTATCAGTTGGCTTTTAGTTTCTGTGGGTCGTGCATGATAATTTTCACACCAAGGACTGAAAGAACTATGAAGCAGAGTGATTAATACATCTCATCAAAAGTTGAATATTGACCTTTTCCAAGAACAAGTTGTGGGCTGTGTTCAGGCTGACCCACTGGGACTGAGCTCAAAATTCGGAGTATTTAAGTATTACTGGAATGGAGTTGTGAGTGCTGTAGGCAGGAAGAATGTTATAAACCATATGGATGTGGAGTTCTGAATGGAGAGCTCTGAAATCTGGTGTAAATTGCACTTTTACATGGTCCATCCCAAACTTGTGTTTTATAAGAGAAGAGCTGTTACCAGGATTTCTGTGCAATCCTTGAGTCAGAGACAGCTCAGTTTGCTTTCAAAATCATCCCAACGTGCCCAGTCATAGGCTCCAAAAGAGTCTGTTCCTAGGAAAGGAAGGAAAGAAACGATTTTCCATCAACTTCCAGGATTTTTGATCCCCAAAATCCCGGTTGCACTAGGTAAAATGTACACTTTTGAGTGCCCATAAAGAGAAAACCACTTCAAAATGTTTTACATCGATCAGGTATTTTTCATTGTCTAAAAACTTTGGTTTGAGCTTGAATTGAAACAATTTTTCATGTTACTAAATTATTTAGATTCTTTCAGTGTCTTGGTTCATTTTGATGGACATAAATTCTTATTTAAAAAAAGAAAGTTTTCAAAAAAAAAAACCAACCCTAAAACAAACCACTTACCTTTAAAGAAATTGTTTGTTTAAAAAATATTCAGAAAGAAATGATTGATCACTTCCTAACAAGCTTTAATCCTCTCCAGAAATGAATTCCCAACACGGATTTATAGACAGCAAAGTGGAGAATGGAGAAGAGTCTTTTAAAATACCTTTATCCTCCCAAGGAAATCCAGTCAGCACATCTTGGCCTTCCACAGAGGCTGCTGTGATACTCCACGGTTGAATCATCCCCTATCCTCTCACGAGGAAAGGGATATTTATTAATTCCACAAAATCCAGTGTGTGGAAAACATGCTGTCCCCATGCTCACAGATAAGCCACGAGAACATGGAATAAAGAAAAAGGAAATTCGCCAGCTTTTCTCTGTTTCCTGTTTGGAAAAGCTGCTTTTTCCTTGATCCCAGGGTTATCACATGAGAAAAGGAGTCAGGTGACACAAAAGTGTCCCTGGAGCAGCAGGAGAAGGGCCCTGAAAAGCTGACATTTCATTTTTGGGGTCTTTTTCCTGTTTTTCATTCACCGTTTCCTCAGAGCACGTGAGGAAAAGCTGTGGTCCAGCCCATTTGTCCCACAGCTTCTTGACATGAAAATAATTCTTTTTTTTCCCCCTCTTAATTTGTACAAAAACACCTCAGGAAGTTCAGTAGACAGATCTGCAGTTTCCCCCCACGTAACTTGGCTGTTTTATGAGTAGATGGCGAAAAAAAAGATGAATTTCCCTTCAGTCTCAGAAGAACATCTTGGAATTTCTCAGCATCTTCTGTGAAGGAATTTTATATAAGTTACATAAACAAGTACAAAAAGGGCCCATATTTCTGTATTTGCAGCGGTCTGTGCTTTTAAAACCAGAACAGAATGGGTTTAAGTATAATTTTTTCGAAGCTAAATATATATTAAAAAGAGCTTATTATTTAATTTTATACAGTAGTAGGAATTCTTTTTGAGGAGAATCACAGCCATTCAGGAAAGAAACGATCAGTGGGTGCAAGTGGGCAAAGCTCTGCCTTACTTCTGTGACTTGACCCATCTTGTGCCTGTCTAAATCTAATTTTATTTAATCCCTCCCACCCCAGTTGTGCTTCAAATAAGGTCTGAGATCTGATATTTATACCTGAGGTTGATACTGAAAAAAATGAAAGTTTTGAGTCTACTTGGGACTTACCTTAGGTTGAATGTGAGGTTTATTTCTGATTTTCTCTAAGTATAATGAGCCAAAATTGACTCCCAACCTAACGGATCTTATTTTGATTTTCACTGCCTAGTTGATTTGATTTTAATTTTCACCACCTAATTTTAATTCAGAGAGCACACTGTTAGAATTCTGGGGGTTTTTGCAGTCAGGAAACACAGTTTAAGCAAAGCTCTCAGTAATTTCTAACAGTGAGGATCAGAGAGCAGAAGTTGCGCTTGAAAGAAGTGGCCACTGAAGAACTAGAAATTTGTTTCTAGTGCATTGAAAATACCTAGAAAATCAATTTTTCTCTGTCAAGCTTGATTTTAAAAGTCCTTTTTTTGGCTTTGGTTACCTAATGAGGGCAATTTTTCCGTATTTCTATTTCTAAGAGATAGATTTTTGGAAAAATTGGCTGGAAATGCAGCTGCTGTGAGGGCTGAGACAAATGAGGATAATTATGAGGGTGAGAATAGAATTAAATTAACAAAAATACTCTGCACTCTAATTTCAATATTAATTTCAGTGAGAACAATAAAAACCTTTAAAAATAAATAGAATTCAAATTAATTTTTTAAAAAAGATTGTAGCTTTTCATCTCCTGTTTACAACAGAAGTTCTTAATGTAGAAACGTCAAGGCCTAGGAATAACAAAGTTGTGTTGATCAGTGATATTTAATAAAAATCAGTACTTCTAAGATTCTAGGCTTCAAAAAAAACCAAAAACGAAAACCCAAACCAAACAAAAAACCCCCAAAACCCAAAACAAACCAAACAAACAAAACCAAAACATCCCTGCCCAGTCAGATGTTCCTTTTCCTTCTGCAGCCCCCTCACCACTTAATTTATTAGATTAATATACTATTGTTTAGTATTAATAATATATTATTGATTTGGTAGTTTAAAAAGCAGAATATGATTCTATAAAGCAGCAATAATAGGTTGATTTGGATTTAGCCTTATTGTAACATATAGGTTATAATAATAATAGTGGGTTTCAGTCTTTTTTTATTATTCTGAGGGAAAAAAAAAACCCTGTATGCAAAAAATCTTAATTTTTAAATACGAGGATTGTCCAGTTTGAAATGTTGGAAATTAACTGAAATATGAGTCAGCCCCAGCTCACTCTTGGCTAAATTAAAATTAAACGAGTTCAGCAATAACAGACTAAAAGGAGCCCCAAACTTGGCTCATGATTTTCTCAGAACTGCTGAGTTTAGCAGTGAGTTGTGTGAAAAATGTCATGTGTGTTCCTTCCTCCTCCCCCAGAGTGTTGCTCTGCAGCATTGGCATGGAAACTTCTTGTTTTCACCTCTTTTTAAAAGAAGTGCCTGGTTTTTAGATGTGTTTTATGTCGGTGCTTTGCATGCAATAAATGTTCCCTGCTTTTTTTGGTAGAAATGAATTTTTTTAGGCCTCAGCCACAAAAATAAGGAACTTTGAGGCTCAAGAGCCAACTTTTTTTTGCCTTGAAGACAGCGCTGTGCCATCTGCATCCGGATATAACTGGATAAATGTGAATACAGGCTGAGCTTGGGCCTGTGGGGAGGCAAATCCTGCACCTGCACCAACATTTCAGACCAAAATGGAGAAGTGACATTTGTCTGCAGCCTGAAAGCTTTTGTTAATTTAAGAAACAGCATTGCTGCCCCTAAGCTTTTTAGCTGCTTGGAGCCACCCAAAACTTTCTGTTGGTTTACTGATCGAATTTTTAGCACTAAACACTGTTTTCCTTGTAATCCAAGCCCTGAGGGAAGAGCAGAGTGTCCATCTATGTTTAGCTCAGGTTTTTTTGGCTCTCCCTTCATTCCTTGGCCGCCGAGAGTGGGTTTGGTTTCCCTCTCTTTTTGGAAGAGGTTAAATTGAGTCATTGGACCTCTTGGCACCACCGGGTTCCAGTCTTCAAAACACTTCAGCTTCATGGAGTAAATCAGGTCAGGATCAGACCCTTCAGTTCTTCCGCCTTCTTCCCTGCAATTTGGATTTTAATGTCCACAGCAGATAAATCTGGTTTAGCACCTTTCTTCTCACCTATTTACTGACAGCTGGCTTTTCATTTTCTCAATGTTCCCCTCCAGTTTTTCTTTACCTGAGGGTACAGAGTTAAGGCTTTTCATTGCCCCATTTTATTTTGTTTTAATTTTAGACCTTTAAGCAAGGGTGAGGTCTGCCTGGGTGCAATACTGCTTTATAAATAGCTAATTCAAGTCTGATCCAACAAAATTCCTTTATTTTTTAGTAGGCCCTTAAGAGTAGCCACAAAGTCCACTTGCATTTTTTTGGTCGTGTGCTTTTGATAACTAGACTAAAACCCAAAATCACACTTGGAGTAATGGAAGAAGATTATCAAGTGACTGAAAAATCTGAATTCTTTCCATGTGAAAATGAGCTGCCGAGTAGGAGCAAGAGCAGTGGGAACATTGAAAATATGTTATGGGCTGCTTTCGCTCTCAGGTGTTTCATAGGGAAGAGGGAATATCAAAGATTCTGCTCAGGTTAAGGCTCAGGTGGAAGCTGTGGAAGAAGCTGTGTGATAAGCTGGGAAAAAACTGAGGAATAATGTTGTCTTAAGGATTGGATGTCCCCACATAAATCCCATGTGTTGTCCTCTTCAGCTTTACGATGGAGTAGCTTAACTGAGGGAATTAAAGAAGTCAGTAATGAAGGAATGTGATTCTATAAACCCACCTCAGTAAAAGCCAATTTACTGATGAAATTGAGGGGATGGGTGAAGAGATCCTCACCCGAAGCTTCACCTTCCTTCCTGTTCATCCCAGAGCTGGCCCCGTGCCTTTACCTCTCCTCCTCCTCTTCTGGCCAGCTCCACACCTCGTCTGACAGTTCCTTTTCCTTGGGAAATAACACTGACAGAGGCATTTCAGACACTAAGAATAAAGGCCAGGTTCAATTTTGATGGCAAGGAACTTCACTGAACAAAGTCATGAGCTGAACCAATTTTGCCTCTTTTTCAATTACATTCCCTGATGGAATGTTGACCAAAGTTTGTGGATGCTGAAATGCTGTTAGCAGGGAAATTTTCTCTTCTTACATTCATTCTGTGAGAACTTTTCCTTTGCTGTGTAAGCTATGTAAACAATAAATAAGGTTTTTATAAATAACATCCATATCTAGTATCTTCTAACCTTGTATACATTATATTAGGAAAAAACATTTCTAAGTGGGTGTCTGAAACTTTAACCAATCACCCTAAGAAAAGTGTGAACACTGTTCAATTGCTTTATGGAACTAGAATATATAAATGGTATTGCAGATTTAATAAATCATTCATTCCCCGCTCTAAACTCCTGCCTCGCTACATCTCTGAACCCCTGCTTAAAAACCCACAAAAGTTAGTATTTTTTGCCTCTTCCACGAGGACAGTGTAATCTAAAGGCCAGAAGAGTCTTGTTTTCAGAATGACTTCAGTTTGCCTCCTGGTGTCTCTTGGTTTTACTCCAGTCTGTGCCAAGTGCTGGTGGAGATGGTTGAACTGTCATCCTTCCTTGGCACAAATCATTCCAGTTTTCCTGCTAAAGTACCTGATAACACCATCTCTTCTTCTGCAACAGCTAGAGGCTTCCCAGCTACTCTGAAAATAATTCCGTGTCTTTCTACTCTCTTACCCTTTCCTGATGGCTAACCTTGGATTTCTTCTGCCTAAACAACCTTTTCATCCTTCTGGGCTTCTTCTCTAATTTCAAACTCCACCTGATGAAGAAAAATGGTGTCTTTTGAATGATACAGAGTGAGAAATTTGTGACACAGGCATTTCTTTCACACTTCAGCAGCTCTGTGCGTATTCTCTCTTCTCGACTCATGGTTTATAAGGGATTTTTTTTTGGTTGATCACAAAGGCTGTGCAGGATTATGTCAGGATTTGTGACAAAAAGGAGTGAAGGAGGTTGTGGATTGCAGTGACTGGCTCAGGGAAAAAAAAATCGTAGGGACTGATTGAGGTTGGAAGGGATCTCTGGAGGTTATCTGGTCCAGAGCTGGTTGTCCAGGACTGCATCCAGGTGGCTTTTGGATATCTTCAAAGATGGAACCTATGCCAAATGATTCTGTGACTCTGGTACAAATGGAAATGATAGAAAGATTGGGAATGATTTCAGTAATTCCGTGCTGGGAAGTGTTTCTGTTCTGTTCAGCCTGTAGACAGCGGAGAACTATTTCATCTTGCTTTAGTTGGAGCTTCTTGAGGGGGAGAATTTTACTTTTTGCCATTGACACAACAAAAGCAGGAATAAGATGGAACAATATCAAAAATGTGACTGGAAATCTCAGTCTGTTTTGCAGACACAAACGTTTTTGGACAGAAACTGCCGTGCTGTACTAAAATATTGGATGGCTTTGTGGTTTGGTCACAGTTTGCAAAAAATGAGCCCCTTGGTCACACTAAAGCTTTCATCTTTAGGAAAGAATCGTTCCCTGTGGGGGTGCTGAGGCCCTGGCACAGGTTGCCCAAGGAAGCTGTGGTTGCCCCTGGATCCCTGGAAGTGTCCAAGGCCAGGCTGGACAGGGCTTGGAGCACCCTGGGCTAGCGGAAGATGTCCCTGCCTATGGCAGGGGGTGGGACTGGATGATTTTAAGGTCCTTGCCAACACAAACCATTCCACGATTCCATGATCTTTGCTTCCTTTGTGTTTGCTTTGGCAATTGAATTCTTGTGAACTTTCGGCTTTTGGAGTTGGCTTCCCACAACCTGGTACCATCCCAAAGTTCACGAGGAAGTTCTTGTCATATCTGCCTTGTTTCGTAAGAAACAAGATCTCAGGCTGATAGATGTGATACAAAGCTGCCCTGCAGGCAAACACAGAGGTAGCCCGGGGGCTGGGCCGTAACTCATTCCCTTGTTCCCCATTCCAGAGCCGGCAGCTGGAATCGGAGACTGGAACGACCGAGGAGCACAGCCTCAACAAGGAGGCTCGGAAATGGGCGACCCGGGTGGCCAGGGAGCACAAGAACATCGTCCACAGCCAGCGGGTAGGTCTGGGAAGAGCACGTTTCTTGGAAGAGGAGCTGCTGCAGGCACCAGGGCATTGTTTTGGGCCTGTATTCACATGGGCGGCAAAAGTCTGCTCCACACTGGGAAAATCCCTGAGGAATTTGCTGCTAAATCTAATGCAAAGACATAAAATTAGATGTGGATTGATAAATTTATTTCTGTATCTGTGGCTCAGCTCAGAAGAGCCAAGGGCTGTGTTTGGCCATCAGGCAGCTGGATTTTGGAATGTGTCTTTTAGGAGTAAGAATAAAGACAAAAATTCCTCGCTCTTCCCCCAAAAAAGCCAGCCATGGAGGAGTCTGCTGTGCTTTCACCACACCCTGCCCAGTTTCCCAATCATTCCTGCAGTTCCAGCCCCTGAGCACAGCATCAGCTGGAGAAAAACAACATCCAGAATGCCCTGACATCTCTGGGAAGGCTCCAGGGAGACCTCAGAGCCTCTTCCAGTGCCTAAAGGAGCTCCAAGAGAGCTGGAGAGGGACTGGGGACAAGGGATGGAGGGACAGGACAAGGGGGAATGGCTTCCCCTGCCACAGGGCAGGGGCAGAGTCATCACCTTGTTTTTCCTGGGATGGACCTTTGCTGGTCATCCCCAGCATCCCAACAGTAGCTTCCCTGATGGTCACAAATACTTGTTTTTGGCATTTGCTGCATGTGTGGCGTGTTCCCGTGTTCCTGGCAGACCCTGGAAGAGCTGGAATGCCACGGGCCGGTGATGTCGGAACAAACCCGGGCGGAACTGGAGCAGAAGATAGATGAAGCCAGGGAGAGCATTCGCAAGGCTGAGGTAAGAGGGAAATTCCTTTGGCATTTTCACTTCCTTCCCACAGGTAGATCTTTGTTCCAGCTGTTTCATTTTGTTGGTGGAAACGGGTATTTTTGGCATCAAAAATCAGGGAATTTTGAGATTTCTTTTTTTTTCCCCTCCTTCGTTTGGTATATGTCAAATCACTGAATTAACTTCATGAAACTCCAGATCAGAAGAGTGATGTTAAAAACACCTCCTGATGAAGAGTGTGGCCACTTGCTGCATTTTCCATTGTCAAATGTCAGTAATCTCCGTATTTAGGGACTTTATCTGAAACAGGTTGAAAAACAACCTCATTCTTTTTACTAATTTCCTTCTGCTTGAAGGAATTAATACCAAAAATTGTGATTTTATCTCTGTCTTCATATTTTTAGGTTCTAGAAGCAGCTGCCACGTGCTGTTGTAGTGGGTTTTGATACACAAACTGATTCTGACTGTTGATGGGAAAACATTGGAAATAATCCTTGCATGTCTGCTTTTACTGTGGGGTCCTTTTAAAAGGTTACAGAGGTTTATGAGACCTGCTGTGGGTTAAGACTCATGAAAAAATCAACTTCTTATTTGGCTGCCAGTGTTGGGTTGGTAAAAGTGAACTGTTTTCATGGCCGCGGACTGAACAAGCCCACTGCAGGCAGCAGGAACTGATGTGCTGGGTTTTGGGTGAGTGGGTTGCTTAATTAAAACTGTAGAACAAACCTAATTGTTTCAGTGAAGTGCTTCTCATAGCTCAGAGTACCTGGTGTAATTAGGAATGTGATTTACAGGTGAAGGGGTTAGAAAATAGAGAGCAAAATTATTCCTCCTCCTGGTGGGAGAACTATCAGGCTCCCTTTTTAAAGCAAATGCAGGATATGTTTTTTAAAAAACAAAATCTTACAGAAAGTGGTTTAAAAACCTGTTTTGAGTAAATTATTTCCAACAGACCATACTCCAGAATACTTGTGTATATACATACATAGGTAATGATTAAATCTGCAAGGAAGAAAGGTAAAAGCAGTGGCAGCAAGAAATAAAATCAGGGTAAGAAGTTGCCAAAGAGAAAGTTCTTGCAGCAAAATATTGTAAAAGGTACAAATTAAATCGGTCTGGAACTTAAGTGACTGAGGAGAGAGGGAAGGTGCCAAGAAGTGGGAGTTTTATATACATATAAATATGAATTATTTTCTCCAAGACATGTGTTTTAGCTAATACAGACCAATAGTGTGTTTTCCTGGTTTTCCAGTGTGTTGGAGTTAAACCATCCCTTGTCTTTCTAATATTTGTCATGTGGCCTGTTTTACAAAGGAATATGGTGCCAAAGACAGGTATTTGAGGATGAAACTCAGTGATTAGGGGATTTTTGCCAACTTCCTTCTGTCCCGCTGCACATTTTAAAGACATGAAGCTGTCCCTGAGTTTTTGGAATGGTGTGGGAACCACTTTGTGGGATTTTTCTGTATTGCCACCAAAGCTATTTATAGTGTAGCATTGTTTATTTTTTTCATATAAGCCAGTAAGTGAATTTAGTGAACTTTTATTTCCACTTGGGAATGGCTTTTTCTTTTAGGCCTGTTGGTCCTCACTCCTCTAAGACTGAGTTCAAGGCCAGGAATTAGACAAGAGATTTTTGCACAGATAAAATGCTGGAGAAGAACAACCCAAGCTTTGAGCTAAAACCTTTCCTTTGGGAATGCAATTATAATTCTTTCCAGTGTGTGAAAACCAAACATTCCTGCATATTTAAGTGCAGCTGGTTGAGTTGGAATTGCTGAGGGTTGGGTTGGGGTGTGGTGTTTGTGCAAGAAGTTACTTGGGCTGCAGGGAGGCTGTGGAGTTTGTTCTGGTATCACATCTGAAGGTGTATGAGGATGACACAGAGACTGGATTTCTGTTTTATTTTTCTCTCGAAGCGCTTGTTATTTTTATGGAAATTTTTATGCCTGTTCTATCCCATTTTGGTTTCTTGACTCATTCCTTTTCCTTTGCAAATCCGCTTTCTTCCTTCTTTGCTGTCCTCGTCATTCCTGAAGGGGAAGACAACTTCACAAACACACTGGGATTAATTTTTTCTGGTTTGGTCATCTTCCACTTGCCTGTTTCTCCTTGGGGAATTTTATATCCTTGATATAAATATAATACAGATTGCTCCAGTGCCAGTCTCAATGTGCCTTAAAAATCAGGATGAGCTGAGTCAGGGTCTTTTAGAGAGGATTTTTATTGGTAAAGAGTTTTTTCCAGGGTGTATTGGGCATAGATGTGCTCATCTCACTGCCCTCTTCCTTGGAGATCCTGAATCCAGGGAAATCTAAACCCTGGGAGGAACCGAGGAGCTGTTTCATATGGATAACTGGATTTAATAAGCACAGGGATGTGGAAACAGGTGTAATTTGAAAGTACAGCAAAGGAGTTGAGTAAAAATGTGCTCAGGATCAGGAAATATTGGAGAATCCCAAGTTTTTTGTCTTCTGCAAGATGAATATAAACCCTCAGATTGGCAAATCCACAGCTCAGTGGGTTATTTCTGATCTTTTTCTCCCTGGGATAACAGCTATTTTTCCTTGTGATGTTTTCAGGGAGCAAACTCCTTGATTAGAGTTAGGGAAATACTAGGACTTCCAGCAGAGTGCTGCTGTGCAGGTGATACGTGGCAGATGTGACTGTAACTGATAACCAGAACACACATTTTTGTGTTAAAATTGGAAAATTTGGGGTTTGTTAAAGATGTTTCTTATGTTTGATTGCTTGTTTTTAAAGGAAATGTTAGAATAATGTTAGATTTTGGGTGATAATACCTCTGGCACTGGCAAAGAAGTAAAATTCACTGTAGTTAATGACACACTGTGGAGTTCAGATCCAGAGGGATTCCATCCTTGTCCCAGCAGCATTGAACCACTTTGATAAAGACAAGCCCTGAGAGCACAAGGTGCTCCTTCAAATTGAAAGTGGCACAATTCAGGCATCAGCTGTAAAGGAGATCAATGAAAAAATGGGAAATTGATATTGAAAACTGATGATTTGTGAAAATAAACCATTCTTCGAGCTCCTCTGTACTCACTCACCCAATTCAGGTAATTGAAGTAGAACTTCTGTGTTTTAAGCTTTGATTTCTGTAACAGCAGGAAGGAAGCTGAGCTTTTCATTTTCCCAGTGCCTGAATCCCTTTATCTTTCAATGACTGGAGACAGAAATTTACTGGGAGCAGAGCCCGACCCCCCCGTCAGGGAGTTGTGCAGAGCCACAAGGTCCCCCCTGAGCCTCCTTTTCTCCAGCTGAGCCCCTTTCCCAGCTCCCTCAGCATCTCCTGGGGCTCCAGCCCCTTCCCCAGCTCTGTTAAACCCTTCTCTGGACATGTTCCAGCCCCTCGATGTCCTTCTTGTCCTGAGGAGCCCAAAACTGCTCCCAGGATTGGAGGTGCCTCAGCAGTGCCAGCATGGGAGGTTTCTTCTTCTCATTTTTCCTGTCTCACACCAAAGACTGCAGTGTGGGTCTCCCCAGTCAGTTGAGTTGTCCCAGGGCTGACACGATTTTTCTCCGGGATGGTGGGAGGTTTCCCATTTGCTCTCAGGTCTTGGAGCCTCCACAGCAATTAATTCTATTCCCACTTAATTATAGAGGGATGCATTCTGTCTCCTCACCAGGATACGTACAGCTCTCCAGAGAGTGTTTGTACCAGATTAGATCTGGTTAAGGCTCATTGCAGTGCTGTTTATACTTGTTTTGATCAGCTCAGAGGTGTGGGGCCATTTTTAATTGTACATGGAGGCTGACTTCTCCCTCTCCTTGTATTTGGCTGTGGATATTTATTGCTGTGGGAACAAAGCAAATCCCGTATGCTTCAGGAAAATAAATGAAATGGAGTTGCAGAACCACAGGATGGTTT